>CATOGX010000107.1:0-32139 GCA_951799405.1 Agapetus fuscipes | reverse complement strand
CGTAAATAGTGAACTGTATAAATTGAAATATTTTATAATAATATGCTTTTTTGTTGTTATTTAATTAAATAACACTTTTAAATTTCAAAACACTTCTATTTCCACAAATCCTTTATTATATTACCTTTCATCGTCGTCTTTCGTCGTCACTCGCTTTGAGTTTCGATTTTCAAAACTAACGCCATCACAGCAGATGAAATACATTTGCAAACATAGAAAAGAAAATTTTGTATATATGCTGCAAAACAGGACCATTCATGTATGTGTTTGAGAAACACACTCCAATACACTAACCCCCGTATTCACGATCAAAACTGGCACTTCCTTAAGGGCAAACCAGCGCTTAGATTGGGGAAATTCATTTCAAGAACAATACTTAAGGTAAAATTAGCGCTTAAGCGCTCCAAAAACTAGCACTCAGGTAAGTAAGGTCGACACGTATATTAACCAACGCTTAAGCGCTGTCAAAATATTCCGTCATATTTCATTGTTATCACATTTTTTGTTTGATTGTGAATTTACATGAAAAAATGAATTCTTACTATAAACATGATTTTTACAAGTGTATTAACATTGTTTTGACGAGTTCATTTACATTGCTTGACCATCAGAATTGGGTTTGTTCTCCGGTATGGTCTAGGACCATACTGCAATGACAGATGAACTGTCAAAATATTCCGCCGCATTTCATCAGCACATTTTTTGTTTGGTTGTGAATTATTTACATAAAATAATGAATTCTTTCGATACAGTTGACTTCAACGAGAATAATAACATTGTTTTGTTCAAAAATAGTGTCCCAAGAAAATATATCAGAGACTGTAAAGACCCATTTACGTATTACGAAGAGGAAGAATTTAGAAGACGTTTTTGATTGAAAAAATGCGTCGTTCTGTATACAGTTTTGCCGTTGCTCATTGAGGGTTGCAAAGCCAACGATTTCTTCGATCTGTTATTTTATCTTCTATTACAGGTTTTTCTTTAATCAGAGCCACCAGCAGCTCCTTTTCCGCTGGAGAAAACAACATCTTTTTGGCGCTGAAATCGATCAAAACACTTTACATTGGATATTACATAAATGTATTTTTAAAAACTAATAGAAATTGTAAACAAACAAATTCGTACTTACGGTTTACTTAAAGTAGTAATTGCGTTATACGTACTTATTTGTTGTCAAGTTTTATGCAAAGTTGATATGACATTGAAATTTGAAAGAGGCGGCAATGATAAGAGTGAAGTACGCCGAATATCGGTCGGAAGGTACTGACCAATTACAGAGCTGGGTTTTTTCGAGAGCCAATGACAAACCCGTACGTCTCCTGGGGGTTGGGCACTACGCTGATTACTGCTTGAGTGTTCTTTGTGAAACAAAACGCTCCAGAATGTCGACCCTTGAGTAAGTGTAGCGCTTGAGTAAGGCACTTAAATCAGTTTTGATCGTGAATACGGGGGTAAAACTTCTTTCAATATTTACAAAAAAAAATTTTTTTTTCGTAAAACAGTAGTTTTTAGTAGAAGTAATTATAATTTCTGAAAAAAGTATTTTTTGAAAAGCCGCCACATTTTTTTAAACCTGTTTTTGTTTTGTATTGAAATGTAAGCAAATGTATGCATAATGGAAAAAAACGAAATGGACATCTAGCGGCAAAATTCGAAAGTTTTTTTTTTTTTAGGATATTTTATTTTTATTTGATACAAATCAAAAAAACAACAAACAAAAAAAATATAAATGGATTTAAATCTATAATCTTAGTTGCAAAGATATATTACAACATTCTCACAAGCAGACACGTATAAGTTCACATTTACACATGTCCCATATGGACCAAAAAACCCAATCTAAGATATTATGTTGAGTTTACAGATACATTAATATAATATATAATCTAAGTTGCAAGGATATATTCATTTACAGCTCTCAGATGCATATATATATATATACAAGGATAATTTATTTATAAGGTACACATAATTGAAGAGCGCCGTTTTTGTGTGTGTCACACCTCAAGGGCCCTCTCAAATCACGTAAACAAGCACGTGTAGTTCGCGCTTACAAATGCTGAATGTGTAGGTACTTACAAATAAAATCCAAACCTCAAATGAACATAAGCCCTACAACTTTTGCCGACCTTCCCTGACACAGAGGTCTATAATCTAAGTTGCAAGGATGTATATAGATTCAAAGCTCATATACGATGCATGCCCACAAACAAACTTTTGCCTGTAACTTTTGCCAACCTTCCCTGGAACAGGGGTCTAATCTAATTTAATCTAAGCTGCAAAAATATATGTCATTTAGGATTTATATTAAATGCATTCCCACAAGCAGACATGTATAATTTCGCGCTTACACATGCCGCATGTGGACCTACAATATAAAAACCCAATCTCAAATGAACATAAACCCTGCAACTCTTGCCGTCGTTCCCTGAAACAGGGATGACATTGGCAAAGTGAACTATTTGTACAGCATGGGTGGTCAGCCGCATACCAACCTATAAGTCCAGGAACATACACGACAAATTACATTTTTTAAATCAACAAATAATAATATGTCTGGACATCAAAACTAAAAACAAAACCAATTCCTATTTAATTTTAATGTTAAGTCTTATTTTACTTTATTTTAATTTGGATCTGTTATGTGTATAAGTAATTAAGAATTTTTGTAAATCATTTATATTTTTTTGTGCTCCTTAACTGTTAGTGTGAGGCTGACCCCCCGTGCTGTAAAAATCGGTTCACTTTTGCCAATGCCACCCCGGTTCAGGGAACGGCGGCAGGAGTTGCAAGATTTATGTTCACGTGAGGTTTTGTTTATTTTTATGCACACATGCAAAATGTGTAGGCGCGAACCTACATGTGCCTGTCTGTGGGCATGCATTTAATATGAGTCTTAAATGTTAACATATTTTTGTAGCTTAGATTATAGATTATAGATAGATAGCCGCCAAAATTACAGATCAACCGCCATTTCTTTCTGTCCTTAAATACTTCTTAAATTTCCTCCAGAGTAATAACCTTCTTAATACAGGCTCTTCTTTTGTTGGGTGACATTGGCAAAGTGCAACATTTTTTAACAGTTTGGGTGGTCAGCCTCATACCAACATATAAGTCAAGGACTATAATGGAGCAAATTAAAACCGGTTTCTTTTTTTTATTTGCTTTTAGTTTTCTTTCTTTTGTTAAAAGACTTAAAAAAAAAATTGTGTACAAAAACTGATTTTTTTTTACATGTTTTCTAATGATTGATTCCCTAGATGCAAAACTATGTGCAATATACACATTGCCTAATGTTAAGGGGTTGGGCTGCGTAGCAGCCAGGGGCGGAGCCCCTAGTCTATAATATATTTAAAAATTAACAATTTTTAAATATTTTAAATAGTACAAACAATTTCGACCAATATAGTCATCTTCAGGTAGACCACCTGAAGTTCCTGAAGATGACTATATTGGTCGAAAACGTTTGTACTATTTAAAATATTTAAAAATTGATAATTTTTAAATATATTATAGATTTGTGGAAATAAAACACTGTTTTGAAATTTAAAAGTGTTATTAAATTAAATAACAACAAAAAATATTAATTTTCACAGCGTTAATACACAAACCATAAAAAATATAATAATATGCGTTTATTCCAGCTTGGTCATGTGGAGGGTGCAATACATGACCAGCCATAAAAAAATAATACATCAATAGAAAAAGTACATAGAAAATTAAAAAATGCAGAAACATGAAAATATGTGATGAAATATATGAGAAAAAATAAAATATATAGTTAAACAGGGAAAGAAAAGAGAAATACAGTCACTGTACATTAGAATATCAGGAACATATTAAACAGGGAAAAAAGGCTACGTAAGCTTCAAGTTCCTTGCCCAATGACGCCATATGCCAACTCCCATTTCAGGCCTCTGATTGCTACGATCAGAGAGTTTTCTTATGGTTTTTTTACTTTATAGCAGTCCGAAGGAACTGTTATAAAGTATTGTATTCGTCCGAAAAAAAAAAATGAATCAGAACGCAAAAAACTTTTATATTTCTTATCTTTAACAGAAAGAACTTTTTTGTCACTATAGTTCATAGTGAAACATTTTCCAATTTTTAGAAAATTCAAGATGGCTTCCGAACAGCTGAAAGTTTCAAATGAGATTTTCTCAAAAACGGCTCCTACGATTTTCTTGATTTTTTTTGCATAATCGTCATTATAATAGTGCTATGTAACAACAATAACCATTGCCTCATAATTTTCTTTGTTTTGGGGGCTGCCATACAAGAGAAAAAAAATAAATAAAATTTCTCGGCAGAGAAAGAATGAATAAAAAAAAATGTTCTACAATTGAAAAGCTTTTATTTATACCTACATACATGAATCATTACTTTTTTCAAAAAAAAAATACAAAGTATAGCCACGATACAAAGTGACAAATTTCCATCCAAAAAATATTTTTAATATTTTTGGTAGCAAAACGTCAAATACCCATAAAAAAACCTACATAACAATTCTCCTAAACAAGTGCTATGTAACAAAAATAACCATTGCCTCATAATACTCTCTTTTTTGGGGGTTGCAATACAAGAGAAAACAATAATTTAAAATTTCTCGGCAGAGAACGGGTAAACTAAAAAATAATGTTCTACAATTAAAAAGCTCTAATATATACCTACATACATTAATCATTACTTTTTTCAAATAAATATTATAAAGTGTAGCCACCATACAAAGTGACAAATTGGTACTAAAACGCCTAATATAAAATACTCGGCTACGAGTCTTAAAATCTAGTAAGTAGTACCCATATAATAATCAATCATAACTTTCCAAAATATCAATGAAAAGTATAGGTACCCACCAAACAAAGTGTTAGTTTTGATACAAACGGGATCAATGATAATAGTGTAAAAAGACGATTACTTAAATAGATTAGCTTCATTACTTACACACAACTAATTTTTTTGTTTTGAAAATTGACTATGACCTAAACATGACCGTATTTTATGCTTTAAAGTCATGTGCAGCCACTGTACAATTTATTTATATTTTTTATTCCTAGAATTAATGGTTATATGAGGCTGACCACCCCTAATGTAAGTATTGGTTCACTTTACCAGTGTCACCCATGTTTCAATGAAGATCAGCAGGAGTTACAGGGCTTGTGATTATTTAAAATGGGGGTTTATTTTGTAGGGTCACATGCGGCATGTGTGCATTGTGTAAGGGCAAAATTATATAGATTTTTGTAACTTACAACCATGGAGTTCTATTAAATGGAGAGGCTATTTATTTGATTTAGTTCTAAACACTGTGATCCATACAGTCACTGAAATCTAATTTCGCCAGACATTGTCCCTTGTTTTGTCTCGCTCGCACAACATAAGTTTTGTTGTTGTTGTCCTTTTCTATCACGTTATGTGTCTGTATCTGTATGTGTATGTATCATGTTATGTCTCTACTCCGTCGTTAATTTATGTAAGCAGGTAATAAATAAGGTTTTTTTAATTTAAAGTTTTTTCAATGATGCTAGGAGTAATATCTATAGAAGACAAAGTAAAAAATTATTCTTTTAAATCCGATTTCCTTGAAATATAAAAGGATAAATGAAACAAAAAGTGTAGGGTAGAAATTGAAATTTTGAATTTTGAAATACAGACCACTTCAAATACATATATTTCACAAAAAAAAATGTTCTTTCGTGACGGTATCAGATACTATATTTTATCATCATCACATCTCTATCACTAAAAATGGCCGACGGTTTGACAGCGGGGCTATTGTTTTGTGGCTAAAGGTATCGGCAGATAAAATATCAATTGAATTTACTTAAATTTTAATATTCACTGGTAATTACGAGTGAAAAGTTACTCTAAAAGTTACTTTATTACAATTTCTCGTATTGTTTGTGCATTTGGAAAATGTGTGGCTTGGCATTTTAACAATTTTTCTTTCCAGTTAGGAAACACACCTGTTAATAGTTGGAAGGTTACCGATAGACTGAATTTGGATTTTTCTATGATGAGTGGGGTAGCACATTTCTAATTCACAAAGGATTGCTTTCTCAGCCCATCCAGTCCTTATAAATCCATGCTTTCAACATAAAAACCCAATCTCAAATGAACATCAGCCCTCCAACTCTTGCCACCCTTCCCTGAAACAGGGGTGACGTTGGCAAAGTGAACCATTTTTACAGTATGTATAGGTGGTCAGCCTCGTACCAAAATGTTAGTGAAGGAACTCTTTGCTGAATACCGATTAGCATAAGTTTTCACTTGGCTTGGCTAAACAGCTCGGCGCATTGAGCTGCTAGGCTCCACTTCTAATAAAAGAGAACTTAACAAAATGCAAGGAACAAAAGAAATGGTGGTTGATTTGCAATGTTTGCAGTAGGGCATTTATAAATGTTATACTTTTTGTGCTCTGCCAGGATTCGCTAAAGTGAACATAGGCTACCAGAAGGTTCCAGTGGAAAATGCTAATTTATTGACTCAATGCTTCTCGTGTCTGATGTGGGGGCATAGTGCAGCGAGATGTCTTCAGAAAGACGGCCAACATGTGTGCTGTACCTACTGTAGCGGAGCTCACACTTACTAGGATTGCAAAAATAAGGAGACCCAAGTAACCACTTTAGTCGTCCTACGTTGTGAAATTTGCCTTTAGGTCTAATAAGTCTCCTAGAAAGGTTAATGCTTTGCTATTCGGTCATATTAATGGCTTGAGAATAACTTATAAGTCATAAAACCGTGTGGTTATTATTGCAATCTAGAAGTTGCTGACAAGAGGTTATATTTACGTTATTGTGACTTGTGTTTCAAGAGCTTATTGCCCGTGCATCTTAAGGTTGTCTTAGACTCCTTATTAGGTTCTAGAGAGGTTGGCATTTGCTAAATGGAGAGCTAAAAGTTATTTTTTTAATATTATTACAACCATAAAGCTACGGAATGTTGAAATTGCTTTAGGGTAAAAAAAGATCCCGTTGTTTCTAAAAATATGTTTCTTATACTTTATGGCCTTAGTAAAAGAGTGACATTAATAAAAAAAATCACACACGTTGCATAATTTTTTATCTTAATTCTAAAGTTAGTTTTTTTTTTATAACTGAAAAAATGACGCCACAAAAAAATATTTAATAAAACTCGTTTTTGTTTACATTTTTTGCTCGCATTTTGTTGTTTTGTATTTTGGAAATCTTATTTTTCTTTATAATTATAGAATGATACAAATTCTAGTTTGTGGGGTAATTTTTATACGAATAATGTGAATAGTTTTTGAGATAATATGAAAAAACTGTTTTCAAGAATTAAATAAATTAATTAGTTTCAGTTTTTTCATATTATCGCAAAAACTATTCCCATTATTCTATTAAAAAGTACACCACAAACTAGAATTTGTATCATTCTATAATAATAAAGAAAAAAAATATTTCCAAAATACAAAACAACAAAATGCGAGCAAAAATAAGAAAAAAAAACGAGTTTTTTTAAATATTTTTTTGTGGCGTGATTTTTTAAGTTATATTAAAAAAATTAACTTAAGATCTAAGATAAAAATTTGTTTAACAAGCGTGATTTTTTTCATTTATGTCACTCTTTTACTAAGGCCATAAAGTATAAGAAACATATTGTTAAAAACAACGGGATTTTTTTTTTAAAGGAGTCATAATACTTGCCTAGGCAAACAAATTAGGACTGCGTGGAATTCAAACCAATAGGTATATTATAATGTATGGGTATATTATGTATATATGTATAGGTATATTATGTATATATGTATATTATAATCCCATAGAGACCGAGTGTGTGACGTAAGGCGAGGCGGTAACTCTCCCTCTTCACCCCCGCAACTAAACATTTTAAATCGTTCGACTTGGCCAAATTTTGTACTCACCGGTGGAATGTAATATCGCTATTCTGCTTTGTTTTCTTCCTTGTGTCATTTTTACAAGTTTTAACACAACAATTCATCATTTTTACAAAGATACTTGAAATACAAGTCAACTGTCAAAAAATGGAACCGCCCCCCCCGCGCGCCTGTAGGTTGCGATCACGTGATCGGGTTTGGACCAATGAGACGCTGATAACTCTATGCAATATATATATCCGTTGTCTTGCAAGATGAACCGACACAGGGTGATACAAAAAAACGGAATGGAAATATTAAACGTAAAGTCCGTATTTTTTTTTATTACTTATAATGAATACATCAGTAAGTTTTAGTGCTTAAATCATCTATCAAAGTGAATCAAATAATTTGTATGCGCGTAAAGTAGGACTAAGAGCCAGATGTACGAAACCTTGACTGATCTACTACCAGGCAGAGACATGGTCAGGCTGGTAGTTTGCTTCGAGTACATCATTTTTTCACTGGTCTGCCTTTTCCTATCCTGGAGCGTTTTGGATGCGGCCTCTTCAAAGAGGCCCAAAAAATGGTGCTTACTACCTCATCGACTACCAGACAGAAACATGTTTGGGGAGGTGTCCGGCATCGAGTACATGCCTTTTCTGCAGATTTTGGTGATCCTACCCTGGAGCGTTCTGGATGCCGCCTCTTCAAAGAGGCCCAAAAAATGGTACAAACTACCTCATCGACTACCAGGCAGAGACTAGTAAGAGATGATGACCTACATTATTTACCTGCTTTTTACATTAAAAAAATACTCCTAACCTGGAACATTTTGAATGCGGCCATTTTTTTAACAAATATATAAATCGATCTTTTGGTATAAGTTGTAGTATGAGTCGTGAGAATAAAGAAAAAAATATGCTACGTTCATTACTAGTATTAAGAAAATTAACATACCAAAAATTTGTATTTCTTACCCTTCTGGTTCAGGAGAAAGGGGGGTTAAACGGTATTTATTACATTATATTTTATAACTAAAAATCAAAGTACAATAATTGAAATTCTTGTACGTCAATAATAAGAACATTAAATTTAAAACAATAATGGTATTTTACATATTCTTTGTATCTGCTATAGTTTCACGAGAAATGAATTTTAAAGTCAAATATTTTCCAAAAAACTTTACGTCGAGTCCCGTTTGTGGTCAAAATCTGTTTTAAACGCCTCAGTACTTTATTGTAACTAATATAAAAAATAAATTGTACAGTGACTGCACATGACTTTAAAGCATAAAATACGGTCATGTTTAGGTCATAGTCAATTTTCATAACAAAACATTTAGCTGTGTGTAAGTAATGAAGCTAATCTATTTAAGTAATCGTCTTTTTGCAGTATTATCATTGATCCCATTTGTATCAAAACTAACACTTTGTTGGGTGGGTATACTTTTCATAAATATATTGTAAAGTTATGATTGATTATTATGGGTACTTACTAAATTTTAAGACTCGTAGTCTAGTATTTTATATTAGGCGTTTTAGTACCAAGAAAGTTATTTTATTTTTTGTGTGGAAATTTGTCACTTTGTATGATGGCTACACCTTATATTATTTTTTTGAAAAAAGTAATGATTAATGTATGTAGCTTTATATAAAAGCTTTTCAATTGTAGAACATTATTTTTTAGTTAACCCGTTCTCTGCCGGGAAAATTTAAAATATTGTTTTCTCTTGTATGGCAACCCCCAAAACAAAGAGTATTAAGAGGCAATGGTTATTGTTGTTACATAGCACTTGTTTGAGCAAATTGTTATGTAGGTTTATTTATGGGTATTAGACGTTTTGCTACCAAAAATATTACAATATTTTTTTGTATGAAAATTTGTCACTCTATATTCTAAATATATTTTTTTTGAAAAAAAGTAATGATTCATGTATTTAGGTATATGTAAAAGCTTTTCAATTGAAGAACATTATTTTTTAGTTAACCCTTTCTCTGCCGATAATTTTTAAATTATTTTGTTCTCTTGTATGGCAACCCCCAAAACAAAGAAAATTATGAGGCAATGGTTATTGTTGTTACATAGCAGTATTATAATGACGATTATGCAAAAAAAATAAAGAAAATCGTAGGAGCCGTTTTTGAGAAAATCTCATTTGAAACTTTCAGCTGTTCGGAAGCCATCTTGAATTTTCTAAAACTTGAAAAATGTTTCAGTATGAATTATAGTGATACAAAAGTTTTTTCTGATAAAGTTAAAAAACATAAAAGTTTTTTGCGTTCTTGTATCCTTTTTTGTTGGTTTTTGTAGCCTTTTAATTTCAATTTTTGATATCATGTAAACGGCACTTTATGTTTTTATTTTCAAAAAATTTATTTGATTTTTATATACAATTTGATGTTACGTTAAGCGTTACATGTAACGCTTTCACTTTTTAGAAAATCACAATTGTTTATTTTTTTCATATGGCAACTCATAGACGCAGATTAGCAAAAATGTTGCCATAACTAAATTTGGTAAGAATGTATCAAGCAACTACTTTATTGAAAATTTAAAAAAAATCTTCGGAGCTGTTTTTGAAAAAATCGCATTTGAAGTTTTCTCCTCTTTGGAAGCCATCTTGAATTCTCAAAATAGTGAAAAACAAATTATAGTGCAAAGAAGTTTATAATTTTTTCTTTCTTGTGAACCTTAAAAAAAGTTTTACAAAATTGCATTTTTATGTGTCTTTTTAATATTTTCGATGAAAATTTTGAGATCGTGTAAACGATACTTTAAGTAAAAAAAAATTAAAAGTATTTTTTAAATTTTTGTAGAAATTAATATTGCGCGTAATATTGTACAACTTTTTTTTTGTCAACCCAGCCATTTCCGAGATAATCACAATCGTTTTTTTCTTTCATATAGCAACTCATAGACGCAGGTTGGGAAGAGTGTTGCTATAACAAATTTTCTTCGCGACAATTTAAGCAACGATCACACTGAAATTTTAAAGAAAATCGTTAGAGCCGTTTTTGAGAAAATCGCATTTTAAGTTTTCAGCTCTTTGGACGCCATATTGAATTTTCAAAAAAGTAAAAAATCTTTGATTGCAAATTAAAGTGATAAATTTGTTATTTCTATCAAATCTAAAACAAATTTAAATATCTTGCATTTTATTAGGTTTTTCTAATATTTTCTATTTAAAATTTCAGGTCGTGTAAACGGTGCTTTATATTCATTTTTTCAAAAAAAAAAATTTAATTTTGTAGAAATTTATATTGTCTATAATATTGTAGAACATTATATCTTTGTTAACCACTTAACTTTCGAAAAACTCACAATCGTTGATTTTTTTCATATCGCAACCCATAGACACAGATTAGTAAGAGTGTTGCCATAATTTATTTATTAAGTTAAAACTAATTAGTGGCAATTTTGAAAATTTAAGAAAAGTTCTTGAAGCCGTTTTTGAGAAAAGTGCAATTTTATGTTTTTTTTGTATGTCAGCCATCTTGAATTTTCAAGTTGTTGTAATGCCATGTTATTCATACTTAATACATGTCCAAAAAAATTGATGTAGCCAAAGTTTGGTATCTCTAGGTCTTATACTTTGGAAAGTGACACACATACACACACACATACACACACACACACACACACACACACACACACACACACATACAGATGAACGTTTTTGAAAGATAGTGTTTTTTGGCATGTCCTACACCAGGACAACTCATTTCCGTGAAAGCCTCGAAATTTTTTTTCCACACCAAATCAAGACTTTCTTTATAGCCTTCAGCTATAGCAAGAAAGTAAGAAATAAAATGTAGCACTGGTTTTTGGATATTATATTGTATAATATGTAGATTAGACTCATCAAATGCCAAGTTTTCGAACTCGTACATTTTTGTAATTACCTGTAGCCCCGAAAAACTAAATATTTTTTCAATATTTCTACTTTTTTATTTTAATTTTTTGTTCTAGAATAAAATAATTTCCCCATTTTTAAAGATTATTACATTTTCAACAAAATTGGAAAAACAAGTTTTTTAATATTACGAATGAGTTTGAAGTTTCACGAGATAAAAAAAGATATTTTCAATGAATTTACCACTTTTAAAAACATTCTTAATATCTTGATTACGTTTCTCGAAGAGCGCATTTTACAGAAACATAGAATATTACATTCCAGTTTTCAAATTGTAATCAATAAAATAGAGAAATTTTAAGGTTTAAAACTTGGCATTCGCTGAATGTTATCATCTTGTAAAATATAATATGCAAAACCCGATACAACATGTAGTAGGTATTGCAAATATACAAAGATGAAGAAGACCGGATGACCGGTCCGTAGCTCAGTGGTAACACTGCGGACTCTGAATGGGAAGGTTGTGGGTTCGATTCCCAGCGGTGCACAAAAAATATGCCATTTATATTTTCAAATTTACTCTTCGCCGGGTTGAAAAATTCATAAAATCTTTACCAATGACCGGTCACCAAAGGTCCATCCAGCCTTACAGCAACTGGGTCTTGCTTGAGAATTGTCGCTTTGTAGCGACGACGATCAAGCTCGTAAAAAGGTCGATTGCTCAATTGGTAGAATGCTTGCATTCCACGCCGAGAGCAAGGGTTCGATCTCAAAGGCTTACTCAGCCTTCACAAGAAATGAGTACCAGCCCCCCCGGGAGCTGGGAAACCCCCACTTCAACTGAAAGTGGTTGGTGTGAGGCCGGCCCCCTTACCTGTAAAAGTAAATAGGTCCCGAAGCGCCACATGCGACCCCTTCGGGGTTAACGCAGGCAAGAAGTTACACTATATGTGTAGCTTAGTTGCGTTTTGCGTTTAAGAAGTATGGCTCATCTTTAAACCTGAGTTTTATGGATTTAAATTAAAAAAAAATAAACAATACAATAATGTATTTTTTCTAAGACTTTGAAATAAAATACCTGTAAGTTCAAAAGACAAACTTGACAAATAAAGTAATCCAAAGCTTTTTTTTTTTTGAAAACTTAAGTCTTTCAAAGGAATTGAAAAATAAAAACTTACTTGGACTTTCAGAGGAGCCTGTAGCTGTTAGCACACTTTCCGTAAACACGTGATCCAAGCACCATCCACTAACACCATCAAAACATGCAAGCAACATTTTTTTCTTAGCGGCTACTTTTAGGGCTGATAAGTCTTGAAAAGCTCTTGGCAATAACCTTTAGCTCTTATTTAGGCACATTTTAAGAGATTCTAGCTGTTATAGTTCTAAAAAGGTTAATTTTAATGCTTACTAGTAATTTTCTTACGGCAGCCATATTTTTTCGTTAAAAAAAAATAACTATCTTAATCAATAGCAATATTTTAATTCAATAAGGCAAAATTTGAATAAGGTATGCTATGCGATTTAAAATACATGCCTTTTTGTATGAATATAAGTTTTATTTATAATGCAACTTACCACCAAACACTTAATTGAAAAAAAAAATTAAAATTAAAATGTTAAATTTTTTAAGTTACGAAAGGCCCGTCTCGTATACAGAACTATTATCCTAAAGTATCACGATAAAGTGCCATTCGCAGTATGTTTTACATTTCCCCTGCTTTCGTAAAGCCATTTATTATTTTGTTTGAAAACAGCTCATACTTATCTATCCATTTTGAAACTTGGTAAGACGGAATATGGCGCGCACGCGCCATTATAATATGTATTTCAATTCACGGCTGTGTAAAAAATCTTCCACAGAAACATCTCGTTCTCGCTCACCCGAGCGAGAGCGAGATGTTTCTCGGGTCCTCTCGCTCTCGCTCACCCGAGCGAGAGCGAGAGAACCCGAGTTGTAAGTTGTATACGAGTTACATCCAAGACTAATTTAGAACGTAAACGCTGTCTTGCTAGGTTATATTGAGGTAAAATTAAGGTTGCCGAAGTTATATTTGGGTTCTGCCGTAGCTCGTAGAGCGGTTCTGTATTTGAGCTATAGGTTTTGGTGTAGCTCTTCGCAAGGTTCTAAAACTGGGGCCCTTTTAGCACTCACGAGGTTAGTATAAGGTAAATATAACGTTATTGAGACTACTAAGACTTACGTGCCGATTTCCATACAAAGGTTGTGGGACCATTTTGTAACCTTTTTAAAACCTAAATGGTTACTTGGGGAGTCCTCCTAAATGCAACAACTGCTCAAAACACAATGAAAGATTTAAGTTGTCATTTCCTACGGAACATAGGGCCAATGCTAAAATAAAATGCTAAGTCTACTCCAAAAAGGTTTTTTCTTGCATAACAAAATATTGAATTTAAACGCTTTATTTTTATACTTCCTTTGCACCATTGCAGTGTACTCTGTTATCTCTTCTTTTATTCTCTATCGATGTATATATATAACACCCTACGCCGTCGTCAATCGCTTGGAGTTCGATTTTTAAATGATAAAAATCATCTACCTCCGGGGATCGAACACGAGACCTCCCGGGCAGGAGGCAACGACGTAGACAATACAGCCACCGCGTGCTTAGACGTGAGCGCCAATATAACAGTATTTAACCCCCCGGCAAGATAAGTGTGCGTAAAAAGAACATTAGAATTATGTACAGTTTTTTTCGCACCTAGGTAGAAACGCATCGTAGCTTAGCGGTAACGTCCGCGTCTCTGATCGTGGGGGACGCAGGTTCGAGCCCCGGAATGTATTTTTAATTTTAGTTTTTTTTTTTTTGGCCCTTTTTTTTAATTTTAATTTGAGAGGAATGCAATTCATCGATCTATTTTGCGTAGCCAGAAACAGGAGTTAACATTAAAAAAATCAATCTATATCAAACGAAGCTTCGAAATTCTGCCGCTAGATGGTAGTATTTTAATTTTATTACTAAAAATAAAAATAAAATCGCTTGATATTTTTTTTTTAAATCTAGGTATACAAAATTTAAAAGAAAAAAAATCATTAGATATTTTTTTCTTAGTTTTTTTGTAAGGTAAATAACATTTAAGATTTGTATAAACTGCATTCCCACAAGCAGACGTATAAGTTTGCGCTTACACATGCTGCACGTGGACTTATATATTAAAAACCAAATCTCAAATGAACATAAGCCCTGCAACTCTGGCCTATCTTCCCTGAAACAGGCGTGAAATTTGCAAAATAAACCATATTTTACAGTAGGTATGGGTGGTCAGCCTCATAACAGCCTATAAGTCAAGGATTTTTTTTGTGTATTTCTTTATATAATCTTTATCTAATTATGTTGTTTATATAATCTATAATCTAAGTTGCAAAGATATATTACATATGAGATTAATTTTAAATGCATTCTTACAAGCAGAGACGACCGAAATGAGCTTCAAAGTTTTATGTTCAAGTGCTGTAAGTTCCATGTTGAGAAAGTCTCTATTGCTAGAAGAGATTTCTGGTATGTGCATGCAGTTCAATGGATATGACATGAATGACGAAATATTTTCAATTTTATTAATCGAATATTGCCGAGGGTGTTCCACTTATGCGGAAGTAGCAAAATGGGCGGAGGAATAATATTGTATGTTAGTAAAAAAAATCATTTTGTACAAAAATCACTCCAATCTCTTTGTTTTGAAAATGTCTTTGGAACTTTGACACTACCAAACAAATCATATATTCACATTCTTGCTCTTTATAGACCACCTAACCTTAATAAACAGGGATTTTTAACAGAAATTTCATCATTTTTTAATGATTACACTAACATAAAAGAGAATATATTATTTATTGGGGATATCAACTTAAACTTGCTGAACGAATGTGATCAGAACCATATCTTATGAAAACATATTAGCTAATAACTTTGTGGTAAAATGTATTTCTGCTGTAACTAGAGAAGCAATTGTCAGTAATATTGTTTCAAAATCTTGTATTGACCATATTTATTTGAGGTATATAGCAAATGATCCTGTAAGTATAGGGCGTGGTTTCTGCTCTGTAAATATACGTGCTTGTGTATGTGAATATCTTATAGCCGACCATTATGCGACAGCAATTAGCTTTCAATACAAATGGAATAATAAATCTTATAATGTTGACAAAAATAAACCAATGTACATTATGTCGCAAAAACGGTTAGATAGTAATATTATTAAAACTGACTGGAATACTCTTCTTGGAAAATGATTGGGAATTATTTATTATACTGTAAAATTTTTAATGTTTTTGATAATTTGTATAAAGAAAGCCTAGTTCCATTGTGCCATAAAAATAAAAATACACCTAACGCTATGAAAGACTGGATGAATAGGGAGATTCTACAGGAAATAAAACAGAGAGATATCTTATTTAGGAGATGGAAGAGTACACCTAGTAATAACTTTTATGAAAAGGAGTATAAAACGATTCGTAATTACTTAAACAACAAAAAAATCGAAATTAAAGTTAACTTTTTACAATGATAAATTTAAGAATTGTTTCAAAGACATAAAAAAAATCTGGGATGAATGTAACAAAATCTTAGGCAGAAAATCTAAAACAAATTGTGATGAAGTTATAAAAAAATATTTTGTAAACATCAAATACGATTGCATTGAAAATGTTTCCAGTGAATTTGCTAAGTATAGGGTTTTCCAATAAGAGGTGTTATTTTGAATAGCCCGCTATTTCGGTAGCTGTCACTTTTGAAGCTGTTATTTTTTGACATTTGACAAGTAGAAACTACGCCATTACTAAAAATGGAACGATACACGCTGCAACAACGCATTGTCGTCTTTGCTGATTGGGTCCTTGAAATGCATGAAAATGATCCGGAATTCCATTGAAAAATCATCATGACTGATGAGGCCCATTTCCACCTCGGTGGCTACGTCAACAAGCAAAATTGTCGCATCTGGAGCTCGGAAAACCCAAGAGTTATCGTTGAGAAGCCTCTCCATCCTCAACGTGTGACTGTTTGGTGCGGTTTATGGTCCGGCGGGGTCATTGGACCTTACTTTTTCGAAAATGAGGTTGGATCAACAGTTACGGTGAATGGATTGCGCTATCGAGAGATGATTAATGATTTTTTATGGCCGGAGTTGGATGGTATTGATCTGGACAACGTTTACTTTCAACAAGACGGCGCTACGTGCCACACAAGCAACGAAACCATTGATCTTTTACGGGAAAAGTTTCCGGACCGTGTTATCTCTCGAAGAGGTGATCACAATTGGTCACCAAGATCTTGAGATTTAACACCTTGCGACTTCTTCCTTTGGGGCCACGTGAAAGATAAGGTCTACGCCAAAAGCCCATCGTCGATTTAAGACCTCAAAGATGGAATTCGTGAGGCTATCGAGGACATAGGGCAGCCACTTTGCGATTTGGTTATGGAAATATTCCTGAAAAGGATATGGTCCTGTAAGTGTGGTCGTGGTGGCCATTTGGCTGATGTTGTTTTTCATTATTAACGGCATACCTTCCTCTTTATTATGAAATAAACATGCGATCATTTATCTCAAAAAATGGCATTTTTCTTTGAATATCAAAATAACACCTCTTATTGGAAAACCCTATACTTCACTGACAATGTATCCCAATTAATGCATGTTTGTAGTAAAAAAAATGCTGGTCCAGAGCCTGATATGCTTCCACATAGCTTCTATTTACCTAAAGCTAAACTATCTGAAGTTGTAAAAATAATAAATCTTGCAAAAAAACTCTAAAACACCAGGAGCTGACCTTATCCGAATGACTGACTTAAAAAATCACGTGGAAATATTGGGACCTGTTGTTACACATTTAATTAATTCAATTATATACCAGGGAATAATTCCTCTGAAATTAAAATGTAGCCTAATCAGACCAATCTTCAAGGGTGGAGATCACTCTGTAATGGGAAATTATAGGCCAATTAGTAGATTACCTGCTCTTGAAAAAACACTTGAATAATACATTCTCTTAAAATTAACTCAATATCTTAATAAATTTTAAATTCTGGATACCAATCAATATGGGTTTCAGAAGGGTAGGAGTACAGAAACTCTACTGCAAAGTTTTTTCAATCATATTAATAACGAATTAAACAATAAAAAAACATGTATTAGTAGGTACCTATTATTCATTGACTTCTCCAAGGCTTTTGATACAATTGATCACTTAAAATTGCTTAGATACTTAGATGTCGTAGGGATTAGAGGCCCAGTTTTACATCTCTTTGAAAATTACCTCTCTAACAGAACTATGTCTGTTAATATTGATGGCTCTAAAAGTGATATAAAGAACATTAGTGCTGGGGTCCCGCAAGGATCTGTATTAGGTCCTATATTATACATAATTTATGTTTCTTTCATTAAAGGTATTTTCTCAAATGTAAGATATTATGTTTATGCGGATGATCCTGCACTTGTCATATCTAGTGAGAATTTAAATGAATGTAACACAATGTTACAAAATGATTTTGATAAACTGCAGAATTGGTGTCATGATGCAGGTCTTTTAATTAATTTAAAAAAACTAAAATTATGCATATTAGATCCCCTCATGCTAGAATTAGTACTGTGCCAACCATAAAAGCCCATAATTATGAATGCCTTCTAAATCTAAATCTAAGCTGCAAAGATATGTATCATTTGAGATTCATATTAAATGCATTCCCACAAGCAGATATGCATAATTTCGCGCTTACACATGCCGCATGTAGACCTACAATATAAAAAACCCAATCTCAAATGAACATAAGCCCTGCAACTCTTGCCGACCTTCCCTGAAGCAGGGGTGACATTGGCAAAGTGAACCATTTTTTACAGCATGGGTGGTCAGTCCGCATACCAACGTATCAGTCAAGGAACGCTTCATGTCACCAGTAGAACCTGTTTATGTGAAAATATTGACATTGTAAAAGATTATACTTATCTAGGAGTAGCAATTGACTGCTTCTTCAAGTGGGACACACATACTTCAAAAACGTGTAAACGACTGAGATCTGTTGTTGGACAATTATATAAGTTAAAGTTTCTATTGCCGCTCCCTACATTAAGATTGGTATATTTATCGCTTGCTGAGTCCATTATAAGATACGGAATCACTGCATATTAAAAATGTACAAAATGCTCTTTTAAAATTAATTGCTCCCATAAATGTGTACAGTGGTGCCTCACACAACGATATATATATACAGTGGTGCCTCACACAACGATATATATATACAGTGGTGCCTCACACAACGAACTTAATTCGTTCCGGGAGCAAGTTTGTTATGCAAAAAGTTCGTTATGTGAAACGCGTTTTCCCATAACAATACATGGTAAAAAAAAAAAAATGTTTTGTAGCATAAAATATGCTAAGATGACATAAAAAAGAGAATTTTTTTGTTATTATTTTTATTTAGATACATCTAACAAAAACATTTATTTTTTTATTTTAAGACAGACTAAGTAGAGTCTACCGAATCTTGCACATCTTCATCCATTTTCTGCTTTTTGGCCGATGGTTTCATGAAAAATCTGTCCAAAGTCGTCTGTTTTTCTCTTTTCTCCAACATCTGCCGGAAATAACGGACAAGAGTATAGGAGTAAAGAACGTTGATCCTGTTTAACTTAAAAGGACGACTGCCGTGATACGTGCGTGATTTAATTCGTAATGAAGAACGATTGCCGCGATACGTGCGTAAGTTAAGCGCAGTGACTAACGACTGCCTGCAGTGCCTGAGCGGGAGTATGCAATACATCGGCAGCGATCGTGGAAGCTCGGGCGACTTCGTTGTGTGAAGCGAAGTTCGTTGTATGAATCGTGAAATGAACGAACAGGAAGTTCGTTGTGTGCAGCGTTCGGTGTGCGAGGCGTTCGTTGTATGAGGCACCACTGTATAACCAAAGGCAGAATATACCATTTTTATTCCAATCATTAAATGTCTTGCCTATTAAGGGTATTCTATGGAACATAATTATATATCAACAAATGTTTAATGATAAATATAAAAATAAACTAGAGCATGTGTACCAAACAAGATTTACATCTAACGAAGGATTATTTGTGCCAAAAAATATGGACAAAGAATGTTGGATTACCTTGTGCCAAAACTATTTAATTTATTGCCAATGGACTTAAAAAAAAAAAATCTACAAACATTAAAAAAATTATAATATCTTTGAAGATTTGGCTGGGAGAAAGAACTTTCTTATATTAATTCTAAAATCTAAATCTAAATCTAAGCTGCAAAGATATGTATCATTTGAGATTCATATTAAATGCATTCCCACAAGCAGACATGCATAATTTCGCGCTTACACATGCTGCATGTGGACCTACAATATAAAACCCCCAATCTCAAATGAACATAAGCCCTGCAACTCTTGCCGACCTTCCCTGAAGCAGGGGTGACATTGGCAAAGTGAACCATTTTTTACAGTATGGGTGGTCAGCCGCATACCAACCTATCAATCAAGGAGTACATGCAATTGATACAATCAAATATATAAAACAAATAAATTCTAAGCAATTAAACAGTAAAAAATTAAAAAGCTACAACACATATTTTTTAAATTTAAAAGCCTTAGCTTTAACCGCCAGCATTACAGATCAACCGCCATTTCTTTCGATCCTTGCATACTTCTTTCATTTCATCCAGAGCCATAACCTTTTTCATACAAGCTCATTACTTTAACTAAATTTGTGTTTTTACTCTACTGTCTCCTAATTTTAATTTTGATTTATTTATTATTTCATATTTGCACTAAATACTTAGTCTTTTTATTTTGATTGTTGCACCCGATGACAAACTGAAGATTTCAGTTTATCGGGACAAAAATGTTTAATTTTAAGATTTATAATATCCTGTAATATTGTTTATGAAATAAAAAATAGATAAAAAAACATAAAACCTGCAACTCTTGCCGATTTTCCTTGAAACAGGGGTGATATTGACAAAGTAAATTATTTTTTACACTATGGGTGGTCAGCTTTATACCAACCTATAAATCAAGGATCTTTCTTGTGTAATTGGCGCTTTTTTCAGAGAAGACCAACCTCACAGAGGGCTCTTGAGGTGTGATTCACACAAAACGGCGCTCACCAAACAAAACATCCAAATATTTATATTCGTTTAAGTACTTATATGGCTATTTCCATATTGCACGAGTATGCAGGTAGACACCGGTGGAATAAAATTGATTTATTATTGATATTTTATATTTTTATTAAAACGGCATAAGCTGGTAGATGATTCTAGCTTTACATACGTCATACATTGGGTTAATTTATGCAAGAAAGTCGAGTGCAGATTCTGTGCAATTTATTAAATATGTTTACTTTTTGCTTTATATAGCCTCGCTCTACTTTTTGCTTTATATAGCCTCGCTCTACTTTTAAGACTTTAGTTACTCTGAAGATGGTCAAGAGGCTGAAACCGGTCAACTCATTATTTTGTTTGCTTTTTTAACACATTAAAATAAATAAATAAATAGTATAATAATACACAGTTTATTTTCATTTTTTTAATCTAAAGATACTTACATGTGTAGAATACAAACAGATGTGAAAATTGGAGGTCAAAGAGACCTGTTATTATAAAAAAAAGTATAATATAAATGAAAAAAACACAGTTTAATTCTGATTTACAATTTTTTTAATTTGTTTATAAAAAAAATCGTATACTAGCATGGTCAAACAACGGGATTATTTATTTGTAATATTATTTTAACAAGGATGCAAAAAAGTTGACATTCTTCTTAGAACCAAAGCGAACAATTGAGTAAATGTATTATACAAGCAGTACCAGTGTATTTCACTGCGCCAAGGGTCGGCAACCTGTCGTAAAAGGGCTAAATATTTTATGAGGGATTTAGTGCGGGCCGCACTTGGGCAGTGGCGCATCTAAGCCCTTGATCATGCATCGTAAATATTAATAAATTGACGTACGAACTACAAATGAAAATTACCCTCAGATTCACTATTAATTCTACCCCCCAAAATAAATCTCATACTGAAGTATCCCCGCCAATTCAATTTGGGAATCCCGCAATCCAGGGAACTCCACTCAATCGACACCAGCCTACAGAGGAAAATCGACCCACAAATTCTACTCCCCCTTTGGATAAGTTTACTTATTTATTTTTATTTTATCAAAATATACGGCACTGGGTGCCTTTTACATATTTAGAAACATTATTATTCTACTCCCTTTTGGTAATTTACTAATTACAAAACGGCTTACGTAATCACAATGACATACATTTCTACACCCGTTGCGTAATGACGCAACAGGTAACTCTGTTGAAATGAAAATGTGCACATGCGCATTGTCAGAAATGGAATCATTTTTTAATTTCGAGTGTCAACCTTGTATGAGGCTATCCTTCTAAGCGACCGATAACAATCTATTATTTGCCGTTTCCATAGCAACCACGTTTAAACGTCAGCCCTTACATGATTCTTGATATTCAATTTATTGATAGTTCCTCCCCACTATGTTCAATGTTTGTTCAAATGCAAATTAATATATTTTATGTGTAGAGTCGAATAAAATTTGTTAATAGTGTAGTAATTCATTAAATTTACTTATCAAAATACTCCAAATTGTAGCTTTCCTTTTTTCGAAAGAAAACAGAAGGCTTGAAAGGAAAATAATGCGAGATATTTTCACCGCAAAAAATAAACAAAACAGTTACTTGGCTAATAGGTCGGTATGAGGTTGACCACCTATGCTGTAAAAACTTGGCTCACTTGGCCAATGACACCCCTGCTTCAATAGTTGCAGGGCTTATGTTTATTTAAGTTTTGGGTTTGAATGTTAGAGCTTATATGCGGCATGTATAAACGCGACGTTATATGTATCTGCTTGTGGGCATGATATTAATATGAATCCTATATGTAATATATCTTTGCAACTTAGATTAGATTAGATAATCAAAGGGAATGATAAATTACATGTTTTGACAAAAGTAAGGTTTGAAGTTACGAAATGGCGCTATAAAAAAGTGTGTAACTATCTATCTATCTATCTAATTACTTCAAATGGACGAGTATATTATAATGACTACTAAATACTATTTTGTTATTTATTTCATGGTCGTAGAAAAAGTATTGTATGCCACTGCACGTAATTAGTCTTTGTAACATTCTTGCTGTCTATTGTGCCATTCGGCTGCGCCTCATGGCACAAACTAGCATTTGTGTTACAAAGACTATCATTACCAGGCAATGGCATAAATAACTATTATAAGTAAAACATACAAATAAAGGAGAGAAAAAAAAGTTAGACCACCTTTCGAGTCTAAGATCCACCTTCACGCTTGGATCACATGTCTGTCGTAACCTAAAATATTTGTGTATAAATCTGTGTGCGAAAGGACCAACGGGATGAGTCAGAAATGCAAATTGAAGAATTTGACAAATATTTGAGATAATTTTTCCCTTTTCAAAGAATTTCTAAATTTTATTTTACTTTTTGACTCTTATCATTTTTCCTTACCTGATATGTATCTAAAGAATCACTCTGAACTTGATCACTCAAAACCTTAATTTTTTCGACTCATTTGTTGTTCCTTTTGCAGACAGAAATATTTTAGTTTGAAACAGGGGTGACATTGGAAAAGTGAACCATTTTTTACAGTATGCGTGGTAAGCCTCATACCAACCTATAAGTCAAGGAATACTGTACTGTAACTGTAACTCTGTCGCCATTCCGCTAGGGGTGGCCAGAGCCTCTGCAGAGTTGCCTCCATTTTTTCCTATCCTGACATACCTCTTTCAATTCCTTCATATCCATCACCTTTTTCATGCATTTTTTTCTTTTACGCTCACTTTGTATATCCCATTCTTTCACAATCGCCTCAATCTGATCACTCCATACTTTTCTCGGTCGTCCCTTCCCTCTTTTTCCTTTCACACTTTCTTTGTATACATACTTTGTCAGTCTATCATCTTTCATTCTTTCCACATGCCCAAACCATCTCACATTCTTTTGTACTTTTACTTTCACATCCTCTTTCAAATTACATTCTCTTTTTACCCATTCATTCCTAACTCTATCCCTCAAAGTTTTTCCTGTCATACTTCTCAAATGCTTCATTTCCACCGTACATACTTTACTCATTTCGCTATCATTCACTGTCCATGCTTCACTTCCATACATCAAAGTCGGTAACAATATGCCATTGTGTACCGCCATTCTCAGATCCATAACAATTAATTACATTTGAGTATATGTAAAGATATTATGATACATTTTTGAATTTGCCGCGCAGGGCGTTGATTGGAGCAAGCTATATTCTCGTGTGATTGATGATGATGATGATGATGATGATGATTTCGTTTTTGGAGTGTTAAAATTTTTAGAGTTTTTTTTTAAATAGATTTGTGGAAAGGAATGCAATCCACCAACCTACTTTACCTGGCCAGTTGTCTTCATGCGAAAGCAGAAGCTTGTGTGCATGCAACGGCATCTGTTGAACCAGGGTCGAAGTTATCGTCGCGGGATTCCAACCAGCGTTATCCGGTTCCAAATAACCTGTCTTGATCCCCGCGGCTATAACACCGACGATTTTAAGTTAAATTTTTAATTTCATTTATTTATAAAATAGTAACAAAATTAACTTAATTGTGGTTTCTTTGGTTTCAGAGCAACACGAGGAAGTTTAATTTTGAGGAAAACAATCAAATCAAATAAGATCTCTTATAAAACTACAATTTTGGAAAAAAAAGATATGGACAAATTAAAATTTGAGTTCGCGTTGTTGCCAGCCAAAGATGGCAAATCAAACATATTATCAATAACCTCAATCGGCACAAGCGAAGATTTAACTTTCATCATCCATTTTTTCATTTCGTGATAATAAGTATAAAAGATCTGAAGAATGGAAAAGCTGCTGGGAATGATGGTGTGAATGCTGAGATGATCAAATGTGCTGGGGAGTGCATGGTTGAGTGGATGTTTGAACTGTGCAAGATGTGTGTGAAAGAGAGTAAAGTGCCGAGGGACTGGAAAAAGGCGGTCATTGTTCCTATCTACAAAGGAAAAGGTGACAAAAAGGACTGTCAAAATTTCAGGCCCATCAGTCTTCTCAGTATAGCTGGTAAAGTATTGTGTAAGGTTCTCATAAAAAAAGTGAGACTGTCTACCGGTCATGGGGTTTCTGATATCCAGACTGGCTTTATGCCAGGAAGAGGGTGTGTAGACCAGATCTTCACTCTCAGACAGATTGTTGAAAAACATCTGGCTGTGGGTCGGAAGGTCTACACGGCTTTTGTGGATCTCGAGAAGGCTTTTGACTCGGTGGACAGAGGTATGATGTGGAAAGTACTCCTAAAGTACGGTGTGAACGGCAAGCTTCTGAATGGGATACGCGCCATCTATGAAAATAGTTTGGCGTGTGTAAGAGTGGATGGTAAATGTAGCGAATGGTTTGATGTTTACAAGGGAGTACGACAGGGGTGTGTAATGAGTCCGTGGTTATTTAACATAATCATGGACAATTGTATGAAAGAAGCAGAAATTTCTCATTATGGTGTGAAAGTGGGTGAGACGAATGTTGGAGTTCTTCTCTATGCTGACGATGCCGTAGTGTTGGCTGATACAGCGGAGGAGCTCCAGATGATACTCACCAAAATGAATGATGCTTTTAGTAAGAACGGTTTAAAAGTGAATGCCAGTAAGACGAAAGTATTAGTAATTAATTAAATAATACACTGTTTTAATTCACTAAATTTTATTTTAAAAAAGTCAAACGTTTTCGCCTAAAAAGGCATCATCAGGACAATGACAATTACAAATAGTATGAAAACAAATGTATGAAAAAGGTGATGAATATTGAGGAAATGAAAGTGGTTTGTAAGGACAGAAAAAAGTGGAGGCGCATCTGCGGAGGTACCGGTCACCCCTAGTGGAACGGCGGCAGGATACAGTACAGATCCCTGAGGAACAACAGGCAATTGCGTTACACAGGGAAGTGATGAAATCACAGGCTTACAATAAAATAAAGAAAACTTTAAATAAACGATATCAAACAAGACGAGTGTGGATTGTGTTTTTGCATGTCTTTCGAGATGTCTCACCCGAATAGTTGTACAATCACACTTGATCACAAGCAAATGGTTGATGTCCGGAGTGTGTTTGTTTATGTGTTTTCAAATTACCTATCATTGTAGCTCTGTAATCACATTGATCACAAGCAAATGGTTTACGGCCAGAGTGTGCTAGTTTATGTGTTTTCAAATTACCTATCATTGTAGCTCTGTAATCACATTAATCACAAGCAAATGGTTTACGGCCAGAGTGTGTTAGTTTATGTGTTTTCAAATTACCTTTCCTTGTAGCTCTGTAATCACATTGATCACAAGCAAATGGTTTATGTCCAGAGTGGGTTTGTTTATGTGTTTTCAAAGTATCCAAGCGTACAGACCTATAATCACATTGATCGCAAGCAAATGGTTTACGGCCAGAGTGTGTTAGTTTATGTGTTTTCAAATTACCTATCATTGTAGCTCTGTAATCACATTGATCACAAGCAAATGGTTTACGGCCAGAGTGTGTTAGTTTATGTGTTTTCAAATTACCTATCATTGTAGCTCTGTAATCACATTGATCACAAACAAATGGTTTATTTTCAGAGTGGGTTTGCTTATGTGTTTTCAAAGTATCCAAGCGTACAGACCTATAATCACATTGATCGCAAGCAAATGGTTTACGGCCAGAGTGTGTTAGTTTATGTGTATTCAAACTACATTTCTTTGCAGCTCTGTAATCACATTGATCACAAGCAAATGGTTTATGTCCAGAGTGGGTTCTTTTATGTGTTTTCAAAGTACCCAAATATGCGGTCCTATAATTACATTGATCACAAGCGAACGGTTTATAGCCAGAGTGTGTTAGTTTATGTGTATTCAAAGTACCTTTCTTTGCAGCTCTGTAATCACATTGATCACAAGCAAATGGTTTATGTCCAGAGTGTGATCGTTTATGTGTTTTCAAAGTACCCAAGTGTACAGTCCTATAATCACATTGATCACAAATTAATGGTTTATAGCCAGAGTGTGTTAGCTTATGTGATTTCAAAGTACCTGACTGCGGAGATTTATAATCACATTGATCACAAGCAAATGGTTTATGTTCAGAGTGTGTTCGTTTATGTGTTTTCAAAGTATCCAAGCGTACAGTCCTATAATCACATTGATCACAAGCAAATGGTTTATGGCCAGAGTGTGTTAACTTATGTGATTTCAAATTACCCATCATTGTAGCTCTGTAATCACATTGATCACAAACAAATGGTTTTTTTTCAGAGTGGGTTTGTTTATGTGTATTCAAATTACCTAACTGTGAAGCTTTATAATCACACTGATCACATGCAAATGGTTTTTGTCCAGAGTGTGTTAGTTTATGTGTTTTCAAACTACGTAAGTGTACTGTCTTAAAATCACATTGATCACAAGCAAATGGTTTATGTCCAGAGTGGGTTCGTTTAGGTGATTTCAAAGTAGTTGGCAATACAGCTCTATAATCACACTGATCACAAGCAAATTGCTTGTGTCCAGTGTCGTTCAGTTCGTTTCTTTGAATACTAGATTTCCACACTGATTTGAAGCTACAATAATTGCTAACACATTGTTTGTTTTTTGCAATGGCCAATGTTTTGAGATTGTTTTTTTTCTCATCGCCTTGTTCACCTCTTATATGAGTGTTAGTTTCCTGTTGATCTGCTGAGGTGGATGGCTCGCTTTCTAAGGTTGTGTGTCCGTGATGTTGGCTCCCGCTTGTTCCCGGGAAACATCCATAGTCTGCTGTGTGCTCCAGCTCGCAGCAACTGAACATCTGATGGATCCTCAAGCGTTTATTTAGATCGGTCTTGTAGCTGCAGGCATGGCACACGTGCTCCAACCTGGCCGGATCATCTGAAAACCGTCGATTGATTGATGAAATGTCGATTCTGTCCAACAATTCGCAGGATTCCTTAAAGAAGCCATGAGGTGGAGAAGCCGAGTCCTCATTCTTCACATTATCCACCACAGAGTCCTCGGCAAGCCATTCCTTCTTAATATCCAGTCTCTCTTGCTGCACATCGCTCTCTTCGATGTCTATTTGTTCATCTGAGTGCAATAGTTGTGCATCCATAACCCCCGAGACCAGCTCAAGTTTCACAACCGCGTCCATTTTGATTACTTTAACAAAACATTAATCTAACTATGAACAATTATTAGGTCTGGGACTCAACACGGAGCTGACTAAAGAGATCACAATTTCTTTAAAAACACGTTTTTCTTTATTCTTCTGTAATCTAGACTTGTGAAAACAGCCTCCAGAGATAGCCCCCTATGCTGTAAACAAAAACCAATTCCCTAAATGTAGGGAAAATAAAAAACACATTTCCGAATGTTTTGTCTATGGTATGGGGCTACAAAAAAGCGCGAAATCAATTAATTCAAAAGCATTCTTATAAAATGTATTTATACGGAATATAGCCGGAAAATAATACACCAAAATGATACGTGACGTCCACATTTGAACAAGCTGAACAATATTGTGTCATCACTCGGCCGGGTTGCTAGGGAAAAAGCATACAGGTATTTTGTTATTGGTTATTTACTTGACTTATGTTTTGGTTGATATTTTTTTCACCAAGAAGATGCAAGAAGGGCAAAATTTATTATAAATAGGAATAATACTTATGTAATTACCTACAAAATATAATAATTTGAAAAAAATTATATAGGCACAACCCCCTCAAATTGACTGCCTCCTTTATCAAAATGTACCTACCAAAGAGTCGCAATTTTCATACAAACTGTGCAGCTTTAGATATTTTTTTCACCAAGAAGATGCAAGAAGGGCAAAATTTATTATTAATAAGAATAATACTTATGTAATTACCTACAAAATATAATAAATTGAAAAAAATTCTATGGGCACAACCCCTTCAAATTGACTGCCTCCTTTATCAAAATGTACCTACCAAAGAGTCGCAATTTTCATACAAACTGTGCAGCTTTAGGTATTTTTTTCACCAAGAAGATGCAAGAAGGGCAAAATTTATTATTTATAGGAATAATATTTATGTAATTACCTACAAAATATAATAATTGGAAAAAATTCTATGGGCACAACCCCCTCAAATTGACTGCCTCCGTTATCAAAATGTACCTACCAAAGAGTCGCAATTTTCATACAAACTGTGCAGCTTTAGGTATTTTTTTCACCAAGAAGATGCAAGAAGGGCAAAATTTATTATTTATAGGAATAATATTTATGTAATTACCTACAAAATATAATAATTTAAAAAAAATTCTATGGGCACAACCCCCTCAAATTGACTGCCTCCGTTATCAAAATGTACCTACCAAAGAGTAGCAATTTTCATACAAACTGTGCAGCTTTAGATATTTTTTTCACCAAGAAGATGCAAAAAGGGCAAAATTTATTATTAATAGGAATAATACTTATGTAATTACCTACAAAAAATAATAATTTGAAAAAAATTCTATGGGCGCAACCCCTTCAAATTGACTGCCTCCTTTATCAAAATGTACCTACCTAAGTGTCACAATTTTCATACAAACTGTGCAGCTTTAGGTATTTTTTTCACCAAGAAGATGCAAGAAGGGCAAAATTTATTATTAATAGGAATAATACTTATGTAATAACATACAAAATATAATAATTTGAAAAAAATTCTATGGGCACAACCCCCTCAAATTGACTGCCTCCTTTATCAAAATGTACCTACCAAAGAGTCGCAATTTTCATACAAACTGTGCATCTTTAGATATTTTTTTCACCAAGAAGATGCAAGAAGGGCAAAATTGATTATTAATAGGAATAATACTTATGTAATAACCTACAAAATATAATAATTTGAAAAAAATTCTATGGGCACAACCCCTTCAAATTGACTGCCTCCTTTTAAAAATGTACCTACCAAAGAGTCGCAATTTTCATACAAACTGTGCAGCTTTAGATATTTTTTTCACCAAGAAGATGCAAGAAGGGCAAAATTTATTATTAATAGGAATAATACTTATGTAATAACCTACAAAAAATAAAAATTTGAAAAAAATTCTATGGGCGCAACCCCTTCAAATTGACTGCCTTCTTTATCAAAATGTACCTACCTAAGTGTCACAATTTTCATACAAACTGTGCAGCTTTAGATATTTTTTTCACCAAGAAGATGCAAGAAGGGCAAAATTTATTATTAATAAGAATAATACTTATGTAATTACCTACAAAATATAATAATTTTAAAAAAATTCTATGGGCACAACCCCCTCCAATTGACTGCCTCCTTTATCAAAATGTACCTACCAAAGAGTCGCAATTTTCATACAAACTGTGCAGCTTTAGATATTTTTTTCACCAAGAAGATGCAAGAAGGGCAAAATTTATTATTAATAGGAATAATACTTATGTAATTACCTACAAAATATAATAAATTGAAAAAAATTCTATGGGCACAACCCCTTCAAATTGACTGCCTCCTTTATCAAAATGTACCTACCAAAGAGTCGCAATTTTCATACAAACTGTGCAGCTTTAGATATTTTTTTCACCAAAAAGATGCAAGAAGGGCAAAATTTATTATTAATAGGAATAATACTTATGTAATTACATACAAAATATAATAATTTGAAAACAATTCTATGGGCACAACCCCCTCAAATTGACTGCCTCCTTTATCAAAATGTACCTACCAAAGAGTCGCAATTTTCATACAAACTGTGCAGCTTTAGATATTTTTTTCACCAAGAAGATGCAAGAAGGGCAAAATTTATTATTAACAGGAATAATACTTATGTAATTACCTACAAAATATAATAATTTGAAAAAAAATCTATGGGCACAACCCCCTCAAATTGACTGCCTCCTTTATCAAAATGTACCTACCAAAGAGTCGCAATTTTCATACAAACTGTGCAGCTTTAGATATTTTTTTCACCAAGAAGATGCAAGAAGGGCAAAATTTATTATTAACAGGAATAATACTTATGTAATTACCTACAAAATATAATAATTTGAAAAAAAATCTATGGGCACAACCCCTTCAAATTGACTGCCTCCTTTTAAAAATGTACCTACCAAAGAGTCGCAATTTTCATACAAACTGTGCAGCTTTAGATATTTTTTTCACCAAGAAGATGCAAGAAGGGCAAAATTTATTATTAACAGGAATAATACTTATGTAATAACCTACAAAAAATAAAAATTTGAAAAAAATTCTATGGGCGCAACCCCTTCAAATTGACTGCCTTCTTTATCAAAATGTACCTACCTAAGTGTCACAATTTTCATACAAACTGTGCAGCTTTAGATATTTTTTTCACCAAGAAGATGCAAGAAGGGCAAAATTTATTATTAATAATAATAATACTTATGTAATTACCTACAAAATATAATAAATTGAAAAAAATTCTATGGGCACAACCCCCTCCAATTGACTGCCTCCTTTATCAAAATGTACCTACCAAAGTGTCGCAATTTTCATACAAACTGTGCAGCTTTAGATATTTTTTTCACCAAGAAGATGCAAGAAGGGCAAAATTTATTATTAATAAGAATAATACTTATGTAATTACCTAGAAAATATAATAATTTGAAAAAAATTCTATGGGCACAACCCCCTCCAATTGACTGCCTCCTTTATCAAAATGTACCTACCAAAGTGTCGCAATTTTCATACAAACTGTGCAGCTTTAGATATTTTTTTCACCAAGAAGATGCAAGAAGGGCAAAATTTATTATTAATAAGAATAATACTTATGTAATTACCTAGAAAATATAATAATTTGAAAAAAATTCTATGGGCACAACCCCTTCAAATTGACTGCCTCCTTTATCAAAATGTACCTACAAAAGAGTCGCAATTTTCATACAAACTGTGCAGCTTTAGGTATTTTTTTCACCAAGAAGATGCAAGAAGGGCAAAATTTATTATTAACAGGAATAATACTTATGTAATTACCTACAAAATATAATAATTTTAAAAAATTCTATGGGCACAACCCCCTCAAATTGACTGCCTCTTTTATCGAATGGACCGAATTTACTGTTCTTAAGATGTATGAAATTTAAATTTCCCGCCATTCATCCACAGGAGTATTAACTGCGTTTCCGGGATAATTATGGATGGCGGCAATTTTAAATTGGTCGTTGCTTGGACATTTATGTGTGTATTGAGCGCTTACTCCATAAGTTAAATCATATTTATCTTATCTAAGTTGCAATGATATGTCACATTAGGGATTCACATTACATGCATTTTCACAAGCAGACACGTACAAGTTCGCGTTTGCGCATGCCGCATGTGAACTTACAATATAGAAACTATGTCTCAAATGGACATACTCCCTGCAACTCTTGCCGACCTTCCCTGAAAAAGGTGAACCATTCACAAAGTGAACCATTTTTTACAGTAT
>CATOGX010000106.1:0-15267 GCA_951799405.1 Agapetus fuscipes | reverse complement strand
TCAGTTTTTGGATGTAGACTGGAGCTTCATCATGAAGAGCCTTGTGAGCCATGAGGTCCAGCTTAAAGTCAAATCTGACTTTATGTCATACCTACTATCAGTGGACAGTGATGAGATCCCAGCCACTTACTGTGTTCCTCAAGGGCGTATATTGGGACCTTCTTTATTTCTTATGTACACTAATGAACTTTGCCAGCTCACATTAGAAAATTAGAAAATCTTAATATGTGCATATGATGTTACGTGCGCTACGATGCGCTACTTTTCAGATATAGTTAAAAATAGATTATATGCCAATCACTGGTTTTATTTGTATTTTGTAAAATTGCTTTGAAAAGAGAGTAATCCCCAACAGTAATTCAGTGAGTTGTTACTTTGATCTGCTGTTAGTTTACCTGTCCACTATCAGAGTTTGCTAGAGTTGTCTCTGTAGCTGTGTTGTTGTTAGCCTTGTCCTCGCTGCCGCTGTTGCTGCTACGGTGCAGTGTAGGTGCTAGTGCAGCTGTGGGCTCCACCAGCCCCGAACTCTCTCTGCGGCGACTCCCACTGTGTGGCAGCCATCTTCTCAGCAGGGGGTTGGCCTAAACACACAAAACCGTCACATCAGGTTTCCTCAACAGGGGTAATGCTACTATGAGTATTGTCACACCTCTCCATTGCTGATGGAGCTGTACTAGCTAGCTAAGGTTACGTGAGAGGGCCGCATTTAAGCGCTGTCTCACGGTCCACACGGCTTTAAAGGGCATTGCGCCCAGATGCTTCGCCGAGCTATGTCCTCTCGAGAATGGTTCTCGACTACCACTGGGCTCTGCCTCCACTGCTATCAACAGTTATAGAATGCAAAAGGGAAACACCTCAATATTCACTGACAGGAGCTTTGAGATAGCTAAGCCAATTGCCTAGAGAAGAAGCTACTTGTCGACCTGCGAATCAACCTAACCCACCACCACCTTCGGAAGAGGTTTGAAGAAAATGCTGTACCTACAGAAAGAGCCATGCCCAAGTAACCACTTTAGTCGTCCTACGTTGTGAAAATTGCCTTTAGGTCTAATAAGTCTCCTAGAAAGGTTAATGTTTTGCTATTCGGTCATATTAATGGCTTGAGAATAACTTATAAGTCCTAAAACCAACTGGTTATTATTGCATCATTATTGGTATCTAGAAGTTGCTGACAAGAGGTTAAATTAACGTTATTTTGACTTGTGTTTCAAGAGCTAATTGTCCGTGCATCTTAAGGTTGTCTTAGACTCCTGATTAGGTTCTAGAGAGGTTGACATATTTTGCTAAATGGAGAGCCAAAGAATAATTATTTAATATTATTACAACCATAAAGCTACGGAATGTTGAAATAGCTTTAGGTTGTATTAGGCTGTGTTCAAAAACCAAACTCCCGTTGTTTTTAAAAATATGTTTCTTATACTTTATGGCCTTAGTTAAAAATTGACATCAATGAAAAAAATCACGCGTAGTAAATAATTTTGCATCTTAATTTTAAAGTTAGTTTTTTTATTATAACTTAAAAAATGACGCCACAAAAAAATATTTAAAAAAACTCGTTTTTTGTACAATTTTTTGCTCGCATTTTGTTGTTTTGTATTTTGGAAATATTATTTTTCTTTATATTTATAGAATTATATAAATTCTACTTTGTGGTGTGATTTTTAATAGAATAATGTGAATGGTTATTGAGATAATATGAAAAAACTGTTTTCAAGAATTAAATAAATTAATTAGTTTCAGTTTTTTCATATTATCGCAAAAACTGTTCACATTATTCTACTAAAAATTACACCACAAACTAGGATTTGTATCATTCTATAATAAGAAAGAAAAAAAAAAATTCCAAAATACAAAACAACAAAATGCGAGCAAAAAAATGTAAAAAAAACGAGTTATTTTAAATATTTTTTTGTGGCGTCATTTTTTAAGTTATATAAAAGTAATTAACTTTAAAATTAAGATAAATAATTATTTAACACGGGAGATTTTTTTCATTTATGTTACTCTTTAACTAAGGCCATAAAGTATAAGAAACATATTTTTAAAAACAACGGGATATTTTTTTTTGGACGGAGTCATAATACTTGTCTAGGCAAACGAATTAGGACTGCGTGGTAAGAATCCAAACCAATAGGTTATCTTTAGAAGCTACACGTATTTTATAATGCTTTATTATGGCATTCTCAAGAGCTGTTATTTTTCTACGGAATTTCAAAGCAATATCCGTTGTCTTGCAAGATGAACCGACACAGGGTGATACAAAAAAAACGGAATGGAAATTTTAAACGTACAGTCCGTATTTTTTTTTACTAATAATGGATACATCAGTAAGTTTTAGTGCTTAAATCATCTATCAAAGTGAATCAAATAATTTGTATGCGCGTAAAGTAGGACTAAGAGCTAGATGTACGAAACCTTACCTCATTTACTACCAGGCAGAGACATGGTCAGGCTGGCAGTTTGCATCGAGAACATCATTTTTTCACTAGTCTGCCTTTTCCTATGCTGGAGCGTTTTGGAAGCGGCCTCTCTTTAAGGCGTGTTATAAAGCCAAATATGCCATTTTTGTTTCTTACACTTTATGATCTTAGCAAAATAGTTACAGTAATGAAAAAAATCAAGCATGTTTATTAATTTTTTATCTTAATTATGAAGCTTAAACAAAATATATAACGTAAGAATTGCCACAAAAAAAAATATTTAAAAAAACGCGTTTTGTTTACATTTTCAGCTTTTTTTTTCGTGTGTGCTGTATTTTGGAATTTTTTTTTTGCTTTTTAATTACAGAACTATACATTGTTAAGGTTTGATACTCAACATTTTTTTTATAATGTCAATAGTTTTTGAGTAAATATGGAAAAACTTTGTTCTTTGATTTAATTAAAATTTAATTCATTAAGTAGTTTCAGTTTTTCCATATTTACTCAAAAACTATTGACATTTTAAAAAAAATGTTGAGTACCAAACCTTAACAATGTATAGTTCTGTAATTAAAAAGCAAAAACAAAATTCCAAAATACAGCACACACGAAAAAAAGGGTAAAAATGTAAAAAAAATGCGTTTTTTTAAATATTTTTTTGTGGTGGCAATTCTTAAGTAATAATTTTGTTTAAGCTTTATAATTAGGATAACAAAATTATTAACATGCTTGATTTTTTTAATTACTGTAACTATTTTGCTAAGACCATAAAGTGTAAGAAACAAAAACGGAAGATTTAGCTTTATAACACGCCTTCCCAAAAAATGGTACAAATTACCTCATCGACTACTAGGCAGAGACTAGTAAGAAATGATGACCTACATTATTTACCTGCTTTTTGCATTAAAAAAAGTACTGCAAACCTGGAGAATTTTTAATGCGGCCATTTTTTTTAACAAATATATAAATCGATCTTTTGATATAAGTTGTATGAGTCATGAGAATAAAGAAAAAAAAAATATGCTACGTTCATTACTATAATCTATAATATCTATAATCTAAGTTGCAAGGATATATTCATTCAAAGCTCTCAGATGTATGCCCACAAACAAACACGTGTAGTTCGCGCTTACAAATGCTGATTGTGTACTTACAAATAAAATCCAAACCTCAAATGAACATAAACCCTGCAACTCTTGCCGACATTCCCTGAAACAGGGGTGACATTGGCAAAGTGAACCATTTTTTACAGTATGGGTGGTCAGCCTCATACCAACCTATAAGTCAAGGAATACTAGTAACAAGAAAATGAACATACCAAAAATTTGTATTTCTAACCTGTTCTAACTGTTCCTTGACTTATAGGTTGGTATGCGGCTGACCACCCATGCTGTAAAAATGGTTCACTTTGCCAATGTCACCCCTGTCTCAGGGAAGGACGGCAAGAGTTGCAGGGTGTATGTCCATTTGAGATTTGATTTTTATGTTGTAGGTTCACATGAGGCATGTGCAAGCGCGAACTTGTACGTGTCTGGTTGTGAGAATGCATGTAATGTGAATCTTCAATGTAACATATCCTTGCAACTTAGATTAGATTAGATTTAGAACCCTTCTGGTTCAGGAGAAACGGGGGTAAAACGGTATTTGTTACATTATATTTTATAACTCAAAATCAAAGTACAATAATTGAAATTTTTGTACGTCAAAAATAAGAACATTAAATTTAAAACAATAATGGTCTCGTATATATTCTTTTAATCTGCTATAGTTTCACGGGAAATGAATTTTAAAGTCAAATATTTTCCAAAAAACTTTACGTCGAGTCCCGTTTTTGGTCAAAATCTGTCTTAAACGCCTCAGTACTTTATTTTAATACAAATTAAAAAATAAATATCGTAAAAAAGATTAAACAAAGTATTTTAAAACTTCATTTTTACTCACTTACTTATAATAAAGGGTTGTATTATGTTGTATAATAATTATCTGTTCTGTCATAGTTAGAATGTTGAAAATAAGTATGTATATACATACTCATACCTTCGTAGCGCGAGGGATATGCGTGTTATCGTCGATGTAGAATTTGCACGGATGGGCGACGAAAGCAATCTTGTGAAACGTAAGAATTTCCCAACGCGCGTATCAGAAATTAATCGTACAGTGGACTGCACATGATTTTTCAGCATAAAATAAAGTTGTTTTGTGGTGATATTTAATTTTCAAAACAAAATGTTTAATTTGTATTTTGTATTTGTATTATTTTTCAACTTTTTTCGCTTCATACTTACCAATTCCTTTTGTGATCCTCTTTTTACATCTCCTATCATTATTCTCGAGCACAGCTAATAGTATTATTAATGAAGGCAATCTGCTTAAGTAATTTTAGTTTTGCGGTATGATCATTTTCCTTGCCCTATAGATTGGTATGAGGCTGACCACCCTTACTGTAAAAGATGGTTCACTTTGACAATGTCAACCCTGTTTCATGGAAAATAGGCAAGAGTTGCAGGGCTTATGTTCACTTGAGATTGGGTTCTTATATTCTAGGTTCACATGCGGCATGTGTAAGCGCGAACTTATACGTGTCTGCTTATGAGAATACGTTTAATATGAATCTCAAATACATATAATGGCTTTCAAATTGGCTGGCAATAATTTTTGATTAACCCTTCCGCTGCCGAGAAATTTTAAAATTTTGTTACTTTATAGCAGTCCGAAGGAGCTATAAAGTATTGTATTCGTCCGAAAAAAAAAATAAGGTTTCAACGGAAATGAGTTGTCCTGCACCAGAACATGCAAAAAACCTAATTTGTCGAACCTGTCCGTATGTATGTATGACCGTATATCCCAGCCGAATCTACTGAAGAGAATTGACAACCACAGATTTTGATGGGCCGACTGGCATGGCACCAACCTGGAAATTCAAGATGGCTGCGATACAAAAGAAAACATTAAATTGTACTTTTCTCAAAAACGGCTCTAACGATTTTCTTTAAAATTTCAGTGTGATCGTTTCTGTTTTTAGAGATGAAGTCTTTTTATATCTTACACCAATTGACTGGTGTTGGATATGTTTTTATACTTACGTCATTTTATACTTACGTCATTAATTTTTTCCACTTTTTTCGCTTCATACTTACCAATTCCTTTTGTGCTCCTCTTCTTACATCTCCTATCATTATTCTCGAGCGCAGCTAATAGTGGTTTGTGTTTAGCACAGCTCCACGGTATCTCGAGAGTCTCTTACATCCCCTCTCATTCGTTCATCCACACATATGTAATCAATGATTGTTCGGTTGCCCGCTCTGTTCTGCCACGTATACAAATGTATACTTTTGTGGTTGAACCTGGTATTAGACGTAAAGAGTATTTGCTCCATTTATAGGCTTATTAGCGCTCTACCATTATCATTGGCTACGCCTTTACCACTCGGTCCTACCACATTTTCGCTATAATCTTGTCTCATACCTACCCATCCATTAAAATCTCCTTGTAGAATCGTTCTTTCATTTTCTTCTTTCTTTCTCATAACAATGTTAACTTTGTCCCAGAATTCTTCTTGCACTACTTTGCATTCCGAGTCCACTGGGGTGTATCACGCAATCAGTAGAACTTTCATCCGTCCAAATCTCATTCTCACTAACAATATTCTCCGGGAGACTCTTTCATACTTAGTAATACAACCTTTCGTTTTTTTATTAATGATAACACCTACTGTCTGTGAGCTCCAAAACTTAATATAAATATATTGTATTATTTTCAAAATAATTCAAAGATTTCAAAATAAAATTGACAGTAAATTGTGACCGTTTTGTAGTTCAGTAGTAACACTTCAAACTCTGAATGGAAGGTTGTGGGTTCGATTCCCAGTGGAGCAAAAAAAAAACATCTATATTTTCAAATTTGCTCTTCGCTGGGTTGAAAATTCATAAACCTTGACCAAAGACCGATCATCAAAAGGTCCATCCAGCCTTACAACAACTGGGTCTTGCTTGAGAATTGGCGCTTTCTACAGCGACGACCAAGCTCGCAGAGGGCTCTTGAGGTGTGATACACACAAAAACAGCGCTTACCAAATAAATCAGCCTATTTTTTTTTTTTTTAAGAAAGATCCTTGACTTATAGGTTGGTATGAAGTTGACCTCTGTACTGTACTGTACTGTATCCTGCCGCCATTCCACTAAGGGTGGCCGGTACCTCCGCAGATGCGCCTCCACTTTTTTCTGTCATCACCTTTTTCATACATACTCTTCTCTTATTCTCACACTGCAGACCCATTCTTTCGCAATCTCACCTATTTGGTCTAACCATTCTTTCCTCAGCCTTCCCCTTCCGCACTTTCCTCTGACATTTCTTTTGTACACGTTCTTCGTAAGTTGTTCATCATCCATTCTTTCAAGATGTCCGAACCATCTCATCGTCCTTTTTTGTACTTTCATTCTCATATTCTCTTTTATACCACACTCGTTCATCACCCAATCATTACGTACTCTATTACTCAGTGTCTTTCCAGTCATTGCTCTCAGGTAAGCCATTTCAACCGTACATACTGTTACGAAATTAGGGTTCAACAGTCTTTCAATTAAAAATACTGGTCTTCTTATACAGTTGTTTATTTTACACTTTTAATAATTTATTTGCACAAAGATATTCTCGACTATTCCGTTACACTTGGTTTTTGTTCACTGGTTTTGGTTCAATGTATATAGTGGTAAAGCTTGTAGAATACTACTGGCCCTGCAAGCCACTCGCACCCTTCTTATATTCTTTAAAACAGTACAATCTAGACCTATATTTGCTAGACAGTTCCAGAAAGGCATAGTAATTATTATTTCTCGATGCTTCACGTATTTTATTCAATGATTCCTACCCACACAATACAATACAGAATTCCTATAACTAATACCTACTTATTTTAAATATTTATATTTCATATTTACATAACAATACTTTACTCAGCTCACATTCATTAAGCCTCACTTCCACCAACCAATATGCCATTGTGGACCGCCGATCTCATATTCTTCGTAAGCTTCCTATTTCTTGCAATTCTTCCAATCGTTTCCATTACACTTCTTCCTCTACTAGCGCGCTTTTCCAATTATTTCGTTAATTTCGCATTCGACTCAAACTTGCTTCCCAGATAATCAAATTCTTTCACGACCTCCACTCTTGTTTCATTCAGTCTTATCTCAATTTCCTCGCATTTCTCAGTCCTCTCAAAGTGTAAAAAATAATTCACTTTGTCAAAGTCACCTCTGTTTCAAGGAAGGTCGGCAAGAGTTGCAGGTTTTATGTTCATTTGAGATTTGGTTTTAATTTGTAAGTACACATTCAGCATTCGTAAGCGCGAACTTACACGTACTTTGTCGGTCTTATGGCCGCGGGAATCAAGACAAGTTATTTGGAACCGGATAACGCTGGTTCGAATCCCGCGACGATAACTTCGACCCTGGTTCAACAGATGCCGTTGCATGCACACAAGCTTCTGCTTTCGCATGAAGACAACTGGCCAGGCAAAATAGGTTGGTGGATTGCATTCCTTTCCACAAATCAATTTATTTTTCTAAAAAAAAACAAAAAAGCTTGTTTGTGGGCATGCATTTGATATGAGTTTTGAATGTTTATATTTCACTGCAACTTAGATTCTAGATTACTATAGATGGTCATTGAACCCTTCTGTATGCAAACTAGGACTTTGTAATGTGGGTAAACTTTTTAGTTATATTTTGAAAAAGTAATGACTGATTATTATTGGTATTTGCGGTGGCCGGGCCGGTGGCCTGGAACAATTTGCCCATCGGTGTTCGCGCGAACCAGCCTACCACTACCTTCAGAAAGGAACTGAAGACACTACTTTTCTCCAGAAGCCATGGCGCCCTTGACATGGTCCTGGACCATTAAATGGCGCCACAGGAAAGAAATCATCCATCATCATCATCATCATTTATAAAATTTTAAGAATCACAGCCTTTTTTCTAATTTTAACCCTTTGACTACCAAGAAAATTACGAAAACATTTTGTATGGAAAAATTTTCACTTTGTATCGTGGCTTTACTTTTTATTCACTTTTTGGAAAAAATAATAATGACAATATATAGGTTATCATTATTGTTTTACGTTTGTGCTATTTTATTGTTTTATTAACCCTCTAAGTGCCGAGAATTTTTCCTTTATTTTTTTCTTTTAAATGGTAACTCCCTAAACCGAGATTATGATGAAGAAATGATTATGATTATTAGATAGCACTATTTTATAAATGGATTCACAAAAAAATTAAGACAAATCGTCGGAGCCGTTTTTCAGAAAATCGCATTTTAAAATTTTCAGCTCTTTGGACGCCATATTGAATTTTCAAAAAAGTAAAAAATCTTTGATTGCAAATTAAAGTGATAAACTTGTTCTTTCTATCAAATCTAAAACAAATTTAAATATCTTGCATTTTAATAGGTTTTTCTAATATTTTCGATTTAAAATTTCAGGTCGTGTAAACGGTGCTTTATATATATTTTATCAAAAAAATTTTTTTTTAATTTTGTAGAAATTTATATTGTCTATAATATTGTAGAACATTTTATCTTTGTTAACCACTTAACTTTCGAAAAACTCACAATCGTTGGTTTTTTTCATATGGCAACCCATAGACACAGATTAGTAAGAGTGTTGCCATAATTTATTTATTAAGTTAAAACTAATTAGTGGCAATTTTGAAAATTTAAGAAAAGTTCTTTGAGCCGTTTTTGAGAAAAGTGCAATTTTATGTTTTTTTTGTATGTCAGCCATCTTGAATTTTCAAGTTGGTGTAATGCCATGCTATTCATACTTAATACATGTCCAAAAAAATTGATGTAGCCAAAGTTTGGTATCATTAGGTCTTATACTTTGGAAAGTGACACACATACACACACACATATACACACACACACACACACACAAACATACAGATGGACGTTTTTGAAAGATAGTGTTTTTTGGCATGTCCTACACCAGGACAACTCATTTCCGTGAAAACCTCGAAATTTTTTTTCCACACTAAATCAAGACTTTCTTTATAGCCTTCAGCTATAGCAAGAAAGTAAAAAATAAAATGTAGCACTGGTTTTTGGATATATTGTATAATATGTAGATAAAACTCATCAAATGCCAAGTTTTCGAACTCGTACATTTTTGTAATTACCTGTAGCCCCGAAAAACTGAATATTTTTTCAATATTTCTACTTTTGTAGCGTAGCATATCTATATTATTAAGACTTTACTTGATTTTGTTGTACTCATATTATTACTGCTCGGAGAGAGAAGGATCTGGAACATAATATTATGCGGCCGACTTCATCCCCGCCTGTTGTAAGGGATGGAGTAGGGAAGCTTGAGGGCCAAGGGTAGTGAAGGTTTTCCCCTCCAGGGGGAGATCAGCTGCCCAAATCATATAAAAGGCCAACCAGTGGACGAACTCGTCAGTTGAGAAGGATCCTATGGGCTCCAACCCACCTTCTCTCTCCCCCCGACGTCATAATGCTTCTGTGCCAGGACATACATGACTGAAGGGGTTATTTTATGTATATTATATATCACACACTCCTTGAGCAAATGGGCCGAGCAAGCTTCTTTTCTAGGACTTCTCACACCTATGTCTCACCTCCCTGTACCTCTTGAGCAAATGGGCCGAGCAAGCTTCTTTTCTAGGACTTCTCACACCTATGTCTCACCTCCCTGTACCTCTTGAGCGACTAGGTCGAGCAAGCTTCTTTTCTAGGACTTCTCACCCCTATAGCTCACCCCTTTTTTCCACCTGAACAACAAGGACAAGCGAGCTTCCTTTCTGGGACAACTTGGACCTAAGATTCATCCTTCCACACCTCACAAGCAAGGCAGCGTGCTTTCTTGACCTCCTTGGCTTACGGGTGGAACCCTTTCCCTCTTTATCACAATTATAATCATTATCCTATTGTCAAAGGGTAATTAATAATGCTCACGCCTGTGACTGGCGAAAATATGCATAGTATGACCTGCTTGAGGTCATTCTCTTTCAATGTAATTATCACAATATTGTAAGGGGTTGGTTTCCCCGCAATTTCCCTGATCATGGGATGATAACATACTGTATTGTTAACTGATCTATTATTGTTCTGATTACTGTTTTATATGCTTTGATACTGTACATTTTATATTCAATAGAACTCACGAATTAAATGTAAATGATGTAAAGGCAAAGAATCAATAAATGCATCACACCCAGTATGCGCCTTACAAAATGGCGCCCAACGTGGGGCTTGAATTAAATGTACAGTGAAAGCTAATTGTATAAATTCAGTAAAATCAATAATTTCAAAAAATTGCAAAATCAGATGGAATGCAAAATTGTAACTTCCGCATTGATATTATGTGGGTCATGTTACGTGACGCAATGTCTTTGTACTTAAACAATAGGGGGAGATCCCATATGGGATGGCTCTCCATTGAGATGTTTTGTAAACAAAAATCTTTGAATAACGGGAAGTTAACAGAAATCCCATACTAATGGTTTTAAAATACATATTGTCTAATCTAACAATTGAACAGTGGTTAAAGTATGTCACTTTCAACAAATAATTATATTTCTTTGTAAAATCTTGTTTTGAAAAACATTATTTTGCTTCAAGATGGTCAAAAGTTCACATCTGGCACGAGATTCCACAGAGGGATGACATTCCTGGGAGACCGGTGGCGCCCGTGCTGAAGTGGCCACATGTGACACGAAACAAAGGACTGACCTAGAAAAAGGGACGAGCTTCACCGACCACCAAAGAAGATTGCATCTTACAATTTAAAATTGTTGAACACAAAAACTAATGATTTGAAAACTAATTCTCGCTTAGGAAGATACACGGACTTGCCTAAGAAGAAGAAAGCCTGCACTGGAAGACAAGTTCATCACCGGAAAACGACACATGTCTTCGCACCGGGAGACTGCCCTGCAGCGGAAGATGGACTTCCTCCGCTGACGAAAAGGACCCGCTTCTAGAAGACATGCTGCCCCCAGTTGGTGACTCATCTTGCCAAGCAGCCGTGAAACCACTCACGCTGGAATCCTGCCATGCAGCCTCGTGAGCCGCCGTAAGCACAGTTATGGAGAACTGCCAACCGGCTTCGTGCGCTGCTGTGAGCGCAGACATCCCTGCCATGCAGCCTTGTGCGCTGCTGTGAGCGCAGGCATCCCTGCCATGCAGCCTTGTGCGCTGTTGTGAGCGCAGACATCCCTGCCATGCAGCCTTGGGCGCTGCTGTGAGCGCAGACATCCCTGCCATGCAGCCTTGTGCGCTGCTGTGAGCGCAGACCTCCCTGCCATGCAGCCTTGGGCGCTGCTGTGAGCGCAGACATCCCTGCCATGCAGCCTTGTGCGCTGCTGTGAGCGCAGACATCCTTGCCATGCAGCCTTGGGCGCTGCTGTGAGCGCAAACATTCCTGCCATGCAGCCTTGTGTGCTGTGTGAGCGCAGACATCCCATCCCGCCATGCAGCCTAGTGTGCTGTTGTGGACGCAGACATGGACCACTGAACCTGCCAAGCGGCCTTGTGTGCTGTTGTGGACACAGACATGGACCACTGAACCTGCCATGCAGCCTTGTGTGCTGCTGTGAACGCAAACATGAACAACTGAACCTGCCAAGCGGCCTTGTGAGCTGCTATGGACGCAGACATGGACAACGGATCCTGCCAAGCAGCCTTGTGTGCTGCCGTGATAACAGCTACGGACGGCTGTTCCTGCCGACCAGCTTCCTCAGCTGCCATAATCACCAGAGATATAGACCTCAGCCACCAACTTCACCATCATCCTGTCGAGAGGATGACCACACTTCCTAGAGCCTGTCCGGGACGGCCTTGGCTCTAGGAGGGGGAGTCTGTAGCGTAGCATATCTATATTATTAAGACTTTACTTGATTTTGTTGTACTCATATTATTACTGCTCGGAGAGAGAAGGATCTGGAACATAATATTATGCGGCCGACTTCATCCCCGCCTGTTGTAAGGGATGGAGTAGGGAAGCTTGAGGGCCAAGGGTAGTGAAGGTTTTCCCCTCCAGGGGGAGATCAGCTGCCCAAATCATATAAAAGGCCAACCAGTGGACGAACTCGTCAGTTGAGAAGGATCCTATGGGCTCCAACCCACCTTCTCTCTCCCCCCGACGTCATAATGCTTCTGTGCCAGGACATACATGACTGAAGGGGTTATTTTATGTATATTATATATCACACACTCCTTGAGCAAATGGGCCGAGCAAGCTTCTTTTCTAGGACTTCTCACACCTATGTCTCACCTCCCTGTACCTCTTGAGCAAATGGGCCGAGCAAGCTTCTTTTCTAGGACTTCTCACACCTATGTCTCACCTCCCTGTACCTCTTGAGCGACTAGGTCGAGCAAGCTTCTTTTCTAGGACTTCTCACCCCTATAGCTCACCCCTTTTTTCCACCTGAACAACAAGGACAAGCGAGCTTCCTTTCTGGGACAACTTGGACCTAAGATTCATCCTTCCACACCTCACAAGCAAGGCAGCGTGCTTTCTTGACCTCCTTGGCTTACGGGTGGAACCCTTTCCCTCTTTATCACAATTATAATCATTATCCTATTGTCAAAGGGTAATTAATAATGCTCACGCCTGTGACTGGCGAAAATATGCATAGTATGACCTGCTTGAGGTCATTCTCTTTCAATGTAATTATCACAATATTGTAAGGGGTTGGTTTCCCCGCAATTTCCCTGATCATGGGATGATAACATACTGTATTGTTAACTGATCTATTATTGTTCTGATTACTGTTTTATATGCTTTGATACTGTACATTTTATATTCAATAGAACTCACGAATTAAATGTAAATGATGTAAAGGCAAAGAATCAATAAATGCATCACACCCAGTATGCGCCTTACACTTTTTTATTTTAATTTTTTGTTCTAGAATAAAATAATCCCCATTTTTAAAGATTATTACATTTTCAACAAAATTGGAAACACAAGTTTTTTCATATTACGAATGAGCTTGAAGTTTCACGAGATAAAAAAGATATTTTCAATGAATTTACCACTTTTAAAAACATTCTTAATATCTTGATTACGTTTCTCGAAGAGCGCATTTTACAAAAACATAGAATATTACATTCCAGTTTTAAAATTGTAATCAATAAAATAGAGAAATTTTAAGGTTTAAAACTTGGCATTCGCTGAATGTTATCATCTTGTAAAATATAATATGCAAAACCCGATACAACATGTAGTAGGTATTGCAAATATACAAAGATGAAGAAGACCGGATGACTGGTCCGTAGCTCAGTGGTAACACTGCGGACTCTGAATGGGAAGGTTGTGGGTTCGATTCACGGCGGTGCACAAAAAATATGCCATTTATATTTTCAAATTTACTCTTCGCCGGGTTGAAAAATTCATAAAACCTTTACCAATGACCGGTCACCAAAGGTCCATCCAGCCTTACAGCAACTGGGTCTTGCTTGAGAATTGGCGCTTTGTAGCGACAACGATCAAGCTCGTAAAAAGGTCGATAGCTCAATTGGTAGAATGCTTGCATTCCACGCCGAGAGCAAGGGTTCGATCTCAAAGGCATACTCAGCCTACACAAGAAATGAGAACCAGCCCCCCCGGGAGCTGGGAAACCCCCACTTCAACTGAAAGTGGTTGGTGTGAGGCCGGCCCCCTTACCTGTAAAAGTAAATAGGTCCCGAAGCGCCACATGCGACCCCTTCGGGGATAACGCAGGCAAGAAGTTACACTATATGTGTAGCTTAGTTGCGTTTTGCGTTTAAGAAGTATGGCTCATCTTTAAACCTGAGTTTTATGGATTTAAATTTTAAAAAAATAAACAATACAATAATGTATTTTTTCAAAGGGATTGAAAAATAAAAACTTACTTGCACTTTCAGAGGAGCCTGTAGCTGTTAGCACACTTTCCGTAAACACGTGATCCAAGCACCATCCACTAACACCATCAAAACATGCAAGCAACATTTTTTTCTTAGCGGCTACTTTCGCGGCTGATAAGTCTTGAAAAGCTCTTGGCAATAACCTTTAGCTCTTATTTAGGCACATTTTAAGAGATTCTAGCTGTTATAGTTCTAAAAAGGTTCATTTTAATGCTTACTAGTAATTTTCTTACGGCAGCCATATTTTTTCGTTAAAAAAAAATAACTATCTTAATCAATAGCAATATTTTAATTCAATAAGGCAAAATTTGAATAAGGTATGCTATGCGATTTAAAATACATGCCTTTTTGTATTAATATAAGTTTTATTTATAATGCAACTTACCACCAAACACCTGATTTACAAAAAATAAATACATTAAAATCTAAATTTTTTTAAGTTACGAAAGGCCCGTCTCGTATACAGAACTATAATCCTAAAGTATCACGATAAAGTGCCATTCGCAGTATGTTTTACATTTCCCTGATTTCTTAAAGCCATTTATTATTTTGTTTGAATACAACTCATACTTATCTATCCATTTTGAAACTTGGTAAGACGCGCACGCGCCATTATAATATGTATTTCAATTCACGGCTGTGTAAAAAATCTTCCACAGAAACATCTCGCTCTAGAACGAGATGTTTCTCGGGTTCTCTCGCTCTCGCTCACCCGAGCGAGAGCGAGAGAACCCGAGTTGCAAGTTGTGTAAGAGTTAAATCCAAGACTAATTTAGTACGTAAAAGCTGTCTTGCTAGGTTATATTGAGGTAAAATTAAGGTTGCCGAGGTTATATTTGAGTTCTGCCGTAGCTCTTAGAGCGGTTTTGTATTTGAGCTATAGGTTTTGGTGTAGCTCTCTGCAAGGTTCTAAAACTGGGGCCCTTTTAGCACTCACGAG
>CATOGX010000105.1:0-12873 GCA_951799405.1 Agapetus fuscipes | reverse complement strand
GATCTTGCGCGGCGATCGATACGGATGTGTTTTGATTCTCTAAACACTAAAAATAATTAAATTTTGATTTTCTAATTTTTTAATAAACTCGGGGAGTTGGATCTTGCACGGCGATCGATACGGATGTGTTTTGATTCTATAAACACTAAAAATAATTAATTTCATTTTCTAATTTTTAATAAACTCGGGACTCGGATTTTGACTGGCGATCGATACGGATGTTTTTTTCGTTTTCTTAACACTAAAAAAATAATTAATTTCATTCCTCTAAATTCAAATAATAAGTTTTCAATTAAAGGAATAGTAATCAGAACATTTTAAAAACGTATCTTTGAACTTCAAACTTAAATAATAACTTTTATAAATATTAAGCGCGGAAATTCTATTGATTTAATTTGGCATTATTATTGTGAAGTGAAAAGTGCAGTGGTTATATTTCTTATTGGGATCCGGCCTTTCATTATTTAAAATTAAAATTAACTATTTACGTATAATACAGAGTTGTTCCTGAGCTGTTTTCCTGGGCTGAGTTTTCTTTGATTAAACTAACAGATTAACTAAAAATCCACTAAACTAAAACTAAATTTCATTGAACATATTACTTTATTTCATTTTTATGTTGGTGTTTTCTTTCAGAGTTTCTCATCGCTGTGTACTTGGTTATAAATATTTACTTTCAGGGATTCATCGACTTACCTGTGCGGGGGAAAGATTTTCCTACTTATTTTCTTATCGATGCATAATTGTTAATTATAAGTTTATTTCAGAGATTCATTGACTTAACTAAGCGGAGGGAGGTTTTCTTCTTATCTTCGACAAAGTAGTTATTTACTGTCGCTGTCATTTATGTACTAACGCTACACACACACACCACTATTGACATTTTGAATTAAATTAGATTCTCTCTCTTGCTGGAATTCTGCAATGTTATATTGAATTAAGAAATGTTTGGTTCGCTTGCATTCGAGATATACTGATTCCTGAAGTCAGCCGTTCCCAATGTCGTTTCCTTACCGAATGGTCCTTCCTGAAATTTCCCTTGTTGTGGAAAACGGTTGAACGAGTTTGTCCGGTGGGTAGTGTATCGCATAGGTTTGCAAGATGATGGGACCTTTTGTCGTAGTTTATAAATGTGGGTCTGGTGTTGAACGTTCCACAGTCACGGGAAGACCCTAGTTTCAGGAAAATTCCTGAAAAACTATAACATTCAATGCAGAATTACCTAATCACTCTTACACATTACGGAATGCTGCTCTCCTTGAGGTGGTGAGAATGAAAGAATGATTATGAAGGATTTGCATGTTGCATGAATTACCTATAAGTAAGGCCTGAAAGTAATCCATCTGAAGGTGAAAATGTTTTCCAAACACACCATTACACATCCATCACACTAGGGGTTGGCCAAGCTAATAAAATACAAATTTCATAAATAAATTATAAACAAACAACTCTGCAGTATGTGCTGAAGCCGAAATGCCTGCCATCTCATATCGAGACACACAAAGAATAACGCAGATGTACTTAATGCAGTTGAATTTGAAAACCGCTGAGTGACCTTGGTCATAATATGTTCCCGACCACAACAATGTTCCTGATAATTGGCAGCCGGCCTCTGGCCAAATACAACTGGATATGTTCCCGACCTCTGGTCGCAACGAGAGTTCCTGAAATGATCTGGGCTCACTCAGCTGGATTAGTGTTCCATGATCTCTGATCATATATACTTGGAGTTTGCTTGGAGCCAACATTATTGCAGTAACTTGTAGCTGAACACACACAATCCAGACTAACCTTCCTGTCCCGTGGTTTTTTGCAGCAAAAGATTACCATACGGAGAAGTTGGGTAGGGTACAAGGGGAATTGGAGGAGGTACCCAAAAGGCCGTTGGGGCCATTTGCCATAATTAATTAGAGTCATTTTAATCGACGAGGGTGTCGAATGCTTAGATTCACGTCGCGTGTATTCGAATCCTTTCCTTGAAATAACTAATAAAGGTCCATTTTGCAGTGCCTTTCAGATGACCGGTGGTCATGGAAAGATGCTGTAAAAGCCATGGACCTATTAACTTACAGGTGGACGCGCAAAGGTAAGAATTACAACAAAGAAGAGATCGCCTTGCATGTAATTACCTTCACTAACAAACTAAAACCTAACTGCCTTTCATCTCGCAATTTTTATGTCATTTATGTTTTGTCTGAAAATACTTTCGACTACCTTATATTCCAATTAATTAAACTCGCACACATTAAGACCGTTCCGTAATTAATAGCGCTTAAATCTCGTCGCCTTAAAAATAATTGTAGTTCATACTACCTCATCTTTGATCGCGTAAACGCAAAATCAATACTCGTTATAATCTTATAAAAAGGTAGAAATGTATGAGGGGTACACCTCCCAAAAAGTACTTGGGTTTGCCACTAAAGTAGATTTTGAAACGGTAAAACAAAAAATTTACACAACGTTCTGTTTCATAATCTTCCACACGACGAGGAGTCCTAACCTTAGCTAGACGATCACATAATAATTGGCCAAAGATAATTACTACCTCGGTAGGGGTAGATTGCTCTTCCAGCAGCTGAAACTGAAGGGTGGAAAAGAATCGAAGCAGCCTAGTGCTATTCCTTCAAAGAAGGTTTGTTGCACTTGAATCCTGGTGATTCCAGGGTATCCTCCCTGCACATTCGATCGCTCCACTTCTAACTTCGGAGGAAAATCCCTCCTTTCGCGCTTTCTCTTTCGAGTCTCCTCTTCGTTCCTCCGACCCCTCCTTCGCCAGGGGGGGGAACATTACAATTGGGCCAAGTGAACCAGGATGGGAGGTCATACAAGTATCTCTCATACATTTATTGCGTTTAATAATTTGTGTAAATTTTAAAATCAGTAATTTTTTGTTAAAGAATAAAGAAACTTTAACTCAAGTAACTTACGTAAACTAGAAGTAAACATACCGCCGGATAATAATAAAGCAAAGTTTAGTCCGCTTAATACACTTTCAAATAAAATAAAAATAAACCTTGAAGTAATATTGTGCGCGTCGTCTTTGTTACCTTACACATGTTTTACGTGCCTCTTGCTTTCTAATGCTATTTTATATTTCACCCTATATTAGGACTTGAAATGAAGTTTTCCTCTTTCCGATTTAATTTTATTTTGAACATTTGAATTTTCTACATCTTGTGATGAGATGATAAATTGTTATTATGTGAAACAGGTTATTGCACTTTGCGCAATATTAAACCTTTGTGAGATATCATATTATGATTGTGAGGTAAATTCACTTTGCCTTAAATTTTAGACTCACTAAGCTCTTGAGGTGTGGAAACACACTAAAACAGCGCTTACCACATAAGTTAATTAATATAAGGGTATGTAATTTTGGGGTGGTAGCGGCTCCTTAGATAGGTTGCAAAGCTAAGTAATGTATCTCTGAAATTGATGATTTCAGTGTAATAAACTAATGTGAATTAAAACAAAGCAATTTTTATTTTAATCTATTAAAATGAACTTTCACGAAGTTAATGCTGAAAGTCTAGATAATGTCAAGAAAGCAAATTGTATTGCTTCATCTAAAGTCTGATTATTTGCATGGTATAATTGCCTTTCTTTGGACACGAAGTGATGTCACTGTTGCTAAGATTTTATGTAAACAAAAAAATGGAAGGGAACTGAGCCATTCGGGTCGGCACATGTGTGAAGAGATTGGGGTGGAAATAATCTAAAAAGTCGTAAATTTTGGTTTGTTATTTTAACTATCGTGGGACGTGATAAAAATTCAGTTCACTCAAACGACAAAAAAATTAAAAGGGATTTAAATTATGGATTTTGAGTGCGTGAAGTGGTCTTTTTTTTCGGAACCAATAACTCTGGGGAACGTTAATCTTTCAATTTATTTTTCAAGAAATAAAATTTTATGGTCGTGAAAGAAATAACGCTTAAAACAAGGGTGGGATTTTTTTACACAGGACCCTTGATCTGTTCATTCCCGGGAAATTTGGAGCGGCCCTAAATATTAATGTGTTATTTTTTTTTGCGTCCATGTCGTGTCGGCCATAAGATTTTATGCCGTGACGACTGATTGTTGAACGATCACTTGCGTTGCATAATATCATCCCGACCTTACGGGGGAACCGGGTTTAAATTTTGTAATTTTTTTTGACACTTAATATTTTATATATTAAGATGTTATCTCAATTAAGTTTCAAATGAGCATTTATTCTCCTGGAATGGTGTTTTCCATTTCGATAATCTGCTATTTGGGTTAACTATTTTTTTCTGTTGAAGGTAACAGTTGTGCTAAAGTTTTGGGGGAATATATCGCCTCATAACGGTTGAATAGCGTTTGTTTGACGTACATTTAAATTCAATATTAAATAAAACGCTACCTTGAATGGTTATAAAAAACTAAAACTATGGTGAATCCTGGTTAGATTATATACTTGACATTGTTCCTTGACTTATGGACTGGTATGAGGCTGACCACCCGTACGGTCGAGGTTGTTTTACTTTGCTGATGTCACTTATGTTTCGGGGAGTGGCGGTAAAAGTTTCTTTTAACATTTGGGGTTTGATTTGTTGATGTACACACGAAGTGTGATGGCCTGGGCTAACGTGCGTCTGATTGTGGGCGTGCATTAATTTCGAATCTTCGGTATTGGTACATCTTTGCAACTTGCATTGTAAAGATAGTTGAGTGTCAGGTACATTAAATTTGGGACAATTGGTTATTGTTTAATTTTAGTTACTTGCCTGCGTTGTTGTATGGCAGAACTAAAATTTTGGTTTCGAATGCGTTTTCAATGATTTACGCACGAACATGGTTTAATTGAAAATCTTGGATCCCTGTGTAAGGCATATTCACTAAATAGTCCAAGTGTTTTTTTAATTCTTTGGGTTGAGGGATGAAGCATGACTTCAAGTGGGCCCGTGATTGGGGGTGGAAACGAAAGGACACATGTGTTACACACATGCGTTATGCGACACCTTATCGGGATTGAGCGCGTATAATTTGAAAAAAAAAATGGGTTTGGGGAGAGGAAGAGAATATATATGTCGACTTGAACCTGTTGGTTGAACAGTGGACGAGAACCTTGAGAAAAATTTCTCAAAATAACAAGATTGCCATTTTTCTAAATTTTTGGGGGAAATTGTAGAGTTCTCTCTTTTTCAACCAATAATTATATCGCTATGACTTGCGGCAGATCTTGGGGTGGAGGAAGGGAGATCTCAAGGGGAGGAGAGGGAAGAGATGCACCCCTGACGTTGCAAGGGATGGGGGAGTTGGATCTTGCGCGGCGATCGATACGGATGTGTTTTGATTCTCTAAACACTAAAAATAATTAAATTTTGATTTTCTAATTTTTTAATAAACTCGGGGAGTTGGATCTTGCACGGCGATCGATACGGATGTGTTTTGATTCTATAAACACTAAAAATAATTAATTTCATTTTCTAATTTTTAATAAACTCGGGACTCGGATTTTGACTGGCGATCGATACGGATGTTTTTTTCGTTTTCTTAACACTAAAAAAATAATTAATTTCATTCCTCTAAATTCAAATAATAAGTTTTCAATTAAAGGAATAGTAATCAGAACATTTTAAAAACGTATCTTTGAACTTCAAACTTAAATAATAACTTTTATAAATATTAAGCGCGGAAATTCTATTGATTTAATTTGGCATTATTATTGTGAAGTGAAAAGTGCAGTGGTTATATTTCTTATTGGGATCCGGCCTTTCATTATTTAAAATTAAAATTAACTATTTACGTATAATACAGAGTTGTTCCTGAGCTGTTTTCCTGGGCTGAGTTTTCTTTGATTAAACTAACAGATTAACTAAAAATCCACTAAACTAAAACTAAATTTCATTGAACATATTACTTTATTTCATTTTTATGTTGGTGTTTTCTTTCAGAGTTTCTCATCGCTGTGTACTTGGTTATAAATATTTACTTTCAGGGATTCATCGACTTACCTGTGCGGGGGAAAGATTTTCCTACTTATTTTCTTATCGATGCATAATTGTTAATTATAAGTTTATTTCAGAGATTCATTGACTTAACTAAGCGGAGGGAGGTTTTCTTCTTATCTTCGACAAAGTAGTTATTTACTGTCGCTGTCATTTATGTACTAACGCTACACACACACACCACTATTGACATTTTGAATTAAATTAGATTCTCTCTCTTGCTGGAATTCTGCAATGTTATATTGAATTAAGAAATGTTTGGTTCGCTTGCATTCGAGATATACTGATTCCTGAAGTCAGCCGTTCCCAATGTCGTTTCCTTACCGAATGGTCCTTCCTGAAATTTCCCTTGTTGTGGAAAACGGTTGAACGAGTTTGTCCGGTGGGTAGTGTATCGCATAGGTTTGCAAGATGATGGGACCTTTTGTCGTAGTTTATAAATGTGGGTCTGGTGTTGAACGTTCCACAGTCACGGGAAGACCCTAGTTTCAGGAAAATTCCTGAAAAACTATAACATTCAATGCAGAATTACCTAATCACTCTTACACATTACGGAATGCTGCTCTCCTTGAGGTGGTGAGAATGAAAGAATGATTATGAAGGATTTGCATGTTGCATGAATTACCTATAAGTAAGGCCTGAAAGTAATCCATCTGAAGGTGAAAATGTTTTCCAAACACACCATTACACATCCATCACACTAGGGGTTGGCCAAGCTAATAAAATACAAATTTCATAAATAAATTATAAACAAACAACTCTGCAGTATGTGCTGAAGCCGAAATGCCTGCCATCTCATATCGAGACACACAAAGAATAACGCAGATGTACTTAATGCAGTTGAATTTGAAAACCGCTGAGTGACCTTGGTCATAATATGTTCCCGACCACAACAATGTTCCTGATAATTGGCAGCCGGCCTCTGGCCAAATACAACTGGATATGTTCCCGACCTCTGGTCGCAACGAGAGTTCCTGAAATGATCTGGGCTCACTCAGCTGGATTAGTGTTCCATGATCTCTGATCATATATACTTGGAGTTTGCTTGGAGCCAACATTATTGCAGTAACTTGTAGCTGAACACACACAATCCAGACTAACCTTCCTGTCCCGTGGTTTTTTGCAGCAAAAGATTACCATACGGAGAAGTTGGGTAGGGTACAAGGGGAATTGGAGGAGGTACCCAAAAGGCCGTTGGGGCCATTTGCCATAATTAATTAGAGTCATTTTAATCGACGAGGGTGTCGAATGCTTAGATTCACGTCGCGTGTATTCGAATCCTTTCCTTGAAATAACTAATAAAGGTCCATTTTGCAGTGCCTTTCAGATGACCGGTGGTCATGGAAAGATGCTGTAAAAGCCATGGACCTATTAACTTACAGGTGGACGCGCAAAGGTAAGAATTACAACAAAGAAGAGATCGCCTTGCATGTAATTACCTTCACTAACAAACTAAAACCTAACTGCCTTTCATCTCGCAATTTTTATGTCATTTATGTTTTGTCTGAAAATACTTTCGACTACCTTATATTCCAATTAATTAAACTCGCACACATTAAGACCGTTCCGTAATTAATAGCGCTTAAATCTCGTCGCCTTAAAAATAATTGTAGTTCATACTACCTCATCTTTGATCGCGTAAACGCAAAATCAATACTCGTTATAATCTTATAAAAAGGTAGAAATGTATGAGGGGTACACCTCCCAAAAAGTACTTGGGTTTGCCACTAAAGTAGATTTTGAAACGGTAAAACAAAAAATTTACACAACGTTCTGTTTCATAATCTTCCACACGACGAGGAGTCCTAACCTTAGCTAGACGATCACATAATAATTGGCCAAAGATAATTACTACCTCGGTAGGGGTAGATTGCTCTTCCAGCAGCTGAAACTGAAGGGTGGAAAAGAATCGAAGCAGCCTAGTGCTATTCCTTCAAAGAAGGTTTGTTGCACTTGAATCCTGGTGATTCCAGGGTATCCTCCCTGCACATTCGATCGCTCCACTTCTAACTTCGGAGGAAAATCCCTCCTTTCGCGCTTTCTCTTTCGAGTCTCCTCTTCGTTCCTCCGACCCCTCCTTCGCCAGGGGGGGGAACATTACAATTGGGCCAAGTGAACCAGGATGGGAGGTCATACAAGTATCTCTCATACATTTATTGCGTTTAATAATTTGTGTAAATTTTAAAATCAGTAATTTTTTGTTAAAGAATAAAGAAACTTTAACTCAAGTAACTTACGTAAACTAGAAGTAAACATACCGCCGGATAATAATAAAGCAAAGTTTAGTCCGCTTAATACACTTTCAAATAAAATAAAAATAAACCTTGAAGTAATATTGTGCGCGTCGTCTTTGTTACCTTACACATGTTTTACGTGCCTCTTGCTTTCTAATGCTATTTTATATTTCACCCTATATTAGGACTTGAAATGAAGTTTTCCTCTTTCCGATTTAATTTTATTTTGAACATTTGAATTTTCTACATCTTGTGATGAGATGATAAATTGTTATTATGTGAAACAGGTTATTGCACTTTGCGCAATATTAAACCTTTGTGAGATATCATATTATGATTGTGAGGTAAATTCACTTTGCCTTAAATTTTAGACTCACTAAGCTCTTGAGGTGTGGAAACACACTAAAACAGCGCTTACCACATAAGTTAATTAATATAAGGGTATGTAATTTTGGGGTGGTAGCGGCTCCTTAGATAGGTTGCAAAGCTAAGTAATGTATCTCTGAAATTGATGATTTCAGTGTAATAAACTAATGTGAATTAAAACAAAGCAATTTTTATTTTAATCTATTAAAATGAACTTTCACGAAGTTAATGCTGAAAGTCTAGATAATGTCAAGAAAGCAAATTGTATTGCTTCATCTAAAGTCTGATTATTTGCATGGTATAATTGCCTTTCTTTGGACACGAAGTGATGTCACTGTTGCTAAGATTTTATGTAAACAAAAAAATGGAAGGGAACTGAGCCATTCGGGTCGGCACATGTGTGAAGAGATTGGGGTGGAAATAATCTAAAAAGTCGTAAATTTTGGTTTGTTATTTTAACTATCGTGGGACGTGATAAAAATTCAGTTCACTCAAACGACAAAAAAATTAAAAGGGATTTAAATTATGGATTTTGAGTGCGTGAAGTGGTCTTTTTTTTCGGAACCAATAACTCTGGGGAACGTTAATCTTTCAATTTATTTTTCAAGAAATAAAATTTTATGGTCGTGAAAGAAATAACGCTTAAAACAAGGGTGGGATTTTTTTACACAGGACCCTTGATCTGTTCATTCCCGGGAAATTTGGAGCGGCCCTAAATATTAATGTGTTATTTTTTTTTGCGTCCATGTCGTGTCGGCCATAAGATTTTATGCCGTGACGACTGATTGTTGAACGATCACTTGCGTTGCATAATATCATCCCGACCTTACGGGGGAACCGGGTTTAAATTTTGTAATTTTTTTTGACACTTAATATTTTATATATTAAGATGTTATCTCAATTAAGTTTCAAATGAGCATTTATTCTCCTGGAATGGTGTTTTCCATTTCGATAATCTGCTATTTGGGTTAACTATTTTTTTCTGTTGAAGGTAACAGTTGTGCTAAAGTTTTGGGGGAATATATCGCCTCATAACGGTTGAATAGCGTTTGTTTGACGTACATTTAAATTCAATATTAAATAAAACGCTACCTTGAATGGTTATAAAAAACTAAAACTATGGTGAATCCTGGTTAGATTATATACTTGACATTGTTCCTTGACTTATGGACTGGTATGAGGCTGACCACCCGTACGGTCGAGGTTGTTTTACTTTGCTGATGTCACTTATGTTTCGGGGAGTGGCGGTAAAAGTTTCTTTTAACATTTGGGGTTTGATTTGTTGATGTACACACGAAGTGTGATGGCCTGGGCTAACGTGCGTCTGATTGTGGGCGTGCATTAATTTCGAATCTTCGGTATTGGTACATCTTTGCAACTTGCATTGTAAAGATAGTTGAGTGTCAGGTACATTAAATTTGGGACAATTGGTTATTGTTTAATTTTAGTTACTTGCCTGCGTTGTTGTATGGCAGAACTAAAATTTTGGTTTCGAATGCGTTTTCAATGATTTACGCACGAACATGGTTTAATTGAAAATCTTGGATCCCTGTGTAAGGCATATTCACTAAATAGTCCAAGTGTTTTTTTAATTCTTTGGGTTGAGGGATGAAGCATGACTTCAAGTGGGCCCGTGATTGGGGGTGGAAACGAAAGGACACATGTGTTACACACATGCGTTATGCGACACCTTATCGGGATTGAGCGCGTATAATTTGAAAAAAAAAATGGGTTTGGGGAGAGGAAGAGAATATATATGTCGACTTGAACCTGTTGGTTGAACAGTGGACGAGAACCTTGAGAAAAATTTCTCAAAATAACAAGATTGCCATTTTTCTAAATTTTTGGGGGAAATTGTAGAGTTCTCTCTTTTTCAACCAATAATTATATCGCTATGACTTGCGGCAGATCTTGGGGTGGAGGAAGGGAGATCTCAAGGGGAGGAGAGGGAAGAGATGCACCCCTGACGTTGCAAGGGATGGGGGAGTTGGATCTTGCGCGGCGATCGATACGGATGTGTTTTGATTCTCTAAACACTAAAAATAATTAAATTTTGATTTTCTAATTTTTTAATAAACTCGGGGAGTTGGATCTTGCACGGCGATCGATACGGATGTGTTTTGATTCTATAAACACTAAAAATAATTAATTTCATTTTCTAATTTTTAATAAACTCGGGACTCGGATTTTGACTGGCGATCGATACGGATGTTTTTTTCGTTTTCTTAACACTAAAAAAATAATTAATTTCATTCCTCTAAATTCAAATAATAAGTTTTCAATTAAAGGAATAGTAATCAGAACATTTTAAAAACGTATCTTTGAACTTCAAACTTAAATAATAACTTTTATAAATATTAAGCGCGGAAATTCTATTGATTTAATTTGGCATTATTATTGTGAAGTGAAAAGTGCAGTGGTTATATTTCTTATTGGGATCCGGCCTTTCATTATTTAAAATTAAAATTAACTATTTACGTATAATACAGAGTTGTTCCTGAGCTGTTTTCCTGGGCTGAGTTTTCTTTGATTAAACTAACAGATTAACTAAAAATCCACTAAACTAAAACTAAATTTCATTGAACATATTACTTTATTTCATTTTTATGTTGGTGTTTTCTTTCAGAGTTTCTCATCGCTGTGTACTTGGTTATAAATATTTACTTTCAGGGATTCATCGACTTACCTGTGCGGGGGAAAGATTTTCCTACTTATTTTCTTATCGATGCATAATTGTTAATTATAAGTTTATTTCAGAGATTCATTGACTTAACTAAGCGGAGGGAGGTTTTCTTCTTATCTTCGACAAAGTAGTTATTTACTGTCGCTGTCATTTATGTACTAACGCTACACACACACACCACTATTGACATTTTGAATTAAATTAGATTCTCTCTCTTGCTGGAATTCTGCAATGTTATATTGAATTAAGAAATGTTTGGTTCGCTTGCATTCGAGATATACTGATTCCTGAAGTCAGCCGTTCCCAATGTCGTTTCCTTACCGAATGGTCCTTCCTGAAATTTCCCTTGTTGTGGAAAACGGTTGAACGAGTTTGTCCGGTGGGTAGTGTATCGCATAGGTTTGCAAGATGATGGGACCTTTTGTCGTAGTTTATAAATGTGGGTCTGGTGTTGAACGTTCCACAGTCACGGGAAGACCCTAGTTTCAGGAAAATTCCTGAAAAACTATAACATTCAATGCAGAATTACCTAATCACTCTTACACATTACGGAATGCTGCTCTCCTTGAGGTGGTGAGAATGAAAGAATGATTATGAAGGATTTGCATGTTGCATGAATTACCTATAAGTAAGGCCTGAAAGTAATCCATCTGAAGGTGAAAATGTTTTCCAAACACACCATTACACATCCATCACACTAGGGGTTGGCCAAGCTAATAAAATACAAATTTCATAAATAAATTATAAACAAACAACTCTGCAGTATGTGCTGAAGCCGAAATGCCTGCCATCTCATATCGAGACACACAAAGAATAACGCAGATGTACTTAATGCAGTTGAATTTGAAAACCGCTGAGTGACCTTGGTCATAATATGTTCCCGACCACAACAATGTTCCTGATAATTGGCAGCCGGCCTCTGGCCAAATACAACTGGATATGTTCCCGACCTCTGGTCGCAACGAGAGTTCCTGAAATGATCTGGGCTCACTCAGCTGGATTAGTGTTCCATGATCTCTGATCATATATACTTGGAGTTTGCTTGGAGCCAACATTATTGCAGTAACTTGTAGCTGAACACACACAATCCAGACTAACCTTCCTGTCCCGTGGTTTTTTGCAGCAAAAGATTACCATACGGAGAAGTTGGGTAGGGTACAAGGGGAATTGGAGGAGGTACCCAAAAGGCCGTTGGGGCCATTTGCCATAATTAATTAGAGTCATTTTAATCGACGAGGGTGTCGAATGCTTAGATTCACGTCGCGTGTATTCGAATCCTTTCCTTGAAATAACTAATAAAGGTCCATTTTGCAGTGCCTTTCAGATGACCGGTGGTCATGGAAAGATGCTGTAAAAGCCATGGACCTATTAACTTACAGGTGGACGCGCAAAGGTAAGAATTACAACAAAGAAGAGATCGCCTTGCATGTAATTACCTTCACTAACAAACTAAAACCTAACTGCCTTTCATCTCGCAATTTTTATGTCATTTATGTTTTGTCTGAAAATACTTTCGACTACCTTATATTCCAATTAATTAAACTCGCACACATTAAGACCGTTCCGTAATTAATAGCGCTTAAATCTCGTCGCCTTAAAAATAATTGTAGTTCATACTAC
>CATOGX010000104.1:0-94139 GCA_951799405.1 Agapetus fuscipes | reverse complement strand
ATAACCACTATCTTGGAGGTGGGAATCTTCCACTTCAACTGAAGTGGAAGGTGATGCCGGCCTATAAACCTGTACAAATAGGTCCCGATTCGCTAACTTTCACGTGCCTGTTTGTGGGCATGCATTAATATGATTTTTAAATGTTAAAATATCTTTGCAGCTTAGATTGTAGAATAGGAAAACCTTTTGCATTAAAGTGGGTGGATACGAAACACAAATACCGCGGAATTCTAAATGCTGCACGGGAATTCATAAATTCTGTTCCGCCTTGCACTGATGCGCTTTCTGAGAGAGCTGCATGATGCATCCCCCTGCAGGGCAAATAATAAAGCAGTTATTCGTGGAAGTGCTCAGCTTTTTGTTTATCTTCAGCTTTTGCAGGAGATCGAGTTGCTTTCTCGACTTTTCTTTGCACGAGCGAACCGGGCTGGCAAATTTCATTCCAAAGCGGCAGAGCGGCAGTGGCGTAGAAACGATACAGCAGGATTCCCGTGGCAGACAAAAAAAAACGACACTACGCAGCACATATGGTGCAGCTTCTTACCGTATTTTCTTCGAAAGTGTGGCGTGTAGAAACTTTTTATTAAGGGCCGTCCTTACGTCGACCATTTCACTCAAAGTGAAGTGTTTTTCTGCTCCCGAGGGGGCTGGTTCTCTTTTCTTGTGAAGGTTGTTATGTTATTAAAAAATAATAAGATGAATAAAAATTAAAACGACATTTCCGTGAAGTTAGTGCGTGATGACTGAAGTGTAGTTGGCGCGGTCGTTAGCCGAAGGACTACGGAAACAATCGTGTTTATTCGGCACAATCCGCAGTCTCCCGAAGCTCCATGCTGCCTGATCTTAGACAGTCCGCTGTCTTAGTTCTTGTATGCCGCATGGACCACAAAGCTAATTTTATAAGAGCAATGTTTGAATGTGTACTGGACCAATGTGTCTTATAAAAACATAAAATTGATTTAAAAAATATTTAAAACAACTCATATTATCGAGTTTTACGTTTTTTCTTAGCTTTGATTGTGTAGAATTTGATTCTTAAGACAACTGCATTAAAAAGTCATATTCGACAAAATTGGTCTATACGGCAAACAAGAACTGGGGGAGCGAGTCGACACAGCAGTCTTGAGCGAAATGTGATCAAAATAAGATATGACACACAGTGCTGCGAGGTGCCAAGTTGGTGATATAACAATGGAGCTTCCACCCCTTCCCCGTGGATTTCCTGCCATCAAAGAAACCCACCTTGTAAACCGGAGCTTGGTGCAGAGGAGCTTCCACCCAAGGGATCTACCTGTAGAGGCGTTAGTCACGTGGACTGCCGCTTTCGGGAACAGATATACGAAAAAAAATCAACTGCCGGGTTCCTTGATGAAAAATTCTACTCCTCGCCAATGCAGAGCGGATGAAACTTTTTCTCTCCAAGTTGTACGTATTTAAATAAGAGAAAAATCTAATAAAGACTAGGAAGTTGTGCTGCGCTCACCTCTGGATGCAACTTTTGCTTTGTGGCAGTGGTCTCGCGCTACAGATGTCAGAGAATCGCTGTACAAAGAAGCGCTTTCAAACAATACAAACCTGACGAGGTCGGCACTCATCTAATCTAATCTAATCTAAGTTGCAAAGATATGTTACAGGGGTGACATTGGCAAAGTGAACCATTTTTACAGCATGGGCGGTCAGCCGCATACCAACCTATAAGTCAAGGAACGAGATTAACAAATAAAAACTTGCCCCACCCTATCCAGGTTTTACTACTTTCTCAGGGTCGATAAGTCAGTTGGTAGAGTGCTTGCATTCCATGCCGAAAGCTCGTCTTCAAATCCCGACTAAAGTATCAGAAATGATTTCCGGTTTCAGTGTTTATTCCAAACCCAAAATAAAATACCGGCAAGGTTACTCAGCCTTCACAGGAAATAAGTACCAGCCCTGTGAAACTCCACTTCAACTGAAGTGGTTGACGTAATACCACCCCCCCTTATTTGTAAAAATAAATAGGTTCCACACGCCACATGCGACTGCTTCGAGAAAAACGTGGAAAGAAATTAGACTATATCAGGGCTATTCACAACATATTTAAATCCACGGCTGACCCATGGATCATCATTTTTTTATGAAAAAAACATGTTAGGTGGCGGTTGAGCCATGGATTTGCTGCTGGTGCGAGATAGGCAACCCCTACTTTAACTGAAGTGGTTGGCGTTAAGCTGGCCCCATTACCTGTAAAAATAAATAGGTCCCGAATCGCCACATGTAACCACTTCGGCGATAACGCAGACAACAGGTAACACTGTATTTGTAGCTTAGTTGTGTTGCGTTAGTCGTTCTCTTGATAATGGTGGGTGGAATAACATCGAAAGCGCTCAAGGAAACAAATCAATTGGTGAAGAAAAAGTTGGTAATATCATTAATTGATGAGGCTTTCACCTTTCATTTTAAAATTTAAAAATTCAAAATCAAAAATAATTTGTATATGGTTAAGGGGCGAGTAAAATTTAATAATTTACGGACAAAATTTTACTCGCCCCGTAACCATGAACAAATTATTTTAGATTTTTAATTTTTAATATTTTTAAATGTGTCTTATTTTTACATTATGTACATTTGTTTTGTTACTAGCAGGATAGAGATGTCCTTACAGTGTATGTAGGTTAGTTTTGCTTTTAACTAGGACACGTTATATTATAAGGGATGAAAAATTCTGCTTCCTTTATCTAAAGAGCATTGTTCAAGGAAAAACTGAGAAGGGAAGGACTCAAGGACATCGTGATGAATTCCTAACAAAAGAGTGGCACAAATAAACCGGGAAAATAAATTGTGACGTCACCCGGCCGGGTTGCAAGGGAAAAAGCTAACTTAACTTTCTACGAGTTTTTTTTTTCAATTTGGAACTCTTTGTTCTGCCTCCATAGAAATTCAAATATACTTATATGGTTAATTTTATAATTTTTGGATAAATTCAAACAAAACACTGTTTAATTTCACTATAAAATTTATTTAAAAAGTTTCAATTTTTTAAACAAATTACACTAACGTTTTCAACCTAGTAGGTCATCATCATAATTAAACAATATGAATTTTCACAGTGTTAATACACAAACAATACAAAATATAACTAATATAGTTATTCACACATAGCAAATCCATGGCTCAACCGCCACCTATCGTGAATTTTCCATACATAAAAACGATGATCCACGTATCAGCTATGGATCAAATGTGCTTTGAATAACCTGTAGCTTTTTGTTACTTGTAACAATAAGTACCGTTCTCGTAAAATTTCCCTTTCGAAATTTAAAATTCATGTTTAATTATTTTATAAACTTGCAGGAGGAACGTCCCGGAGTTTGTTTTTCCGTATTAACCCTGGCACATCCTCGCTCCATCTCGTCCTCCCAGTGCTTGTTTGCCTTATCTACCATTTGATTCAAAGAATCACATTCTACACAATTTGAGCCAAGAAAACACATAAAACACGAAAGTATGAGAGTTGCTTTTAATATTTAAAAAAAAACAATAAACAGCATAATTCCTTGATTTATAAGTTGGTATGAGGCTGAACATCCATACTGTAAAAAAATGGTTCACTTTTCCAATATCACCCCTGTTTCAGGGAAGGTCGGCAGGAGTTGTAGGGCTAATGCTCATTTGAGATTCGGGTTGTTATATTGTAGGTCCACATGCGGCATGTTTAAACGCGAACTTATACGTATCTGCTTTTGTGATTGGATGTTATTTGAGTATCAAATGTAACATATCTTTGCTATTTAGATTATAGATACATAGCATTCATAAGAAATATTGGTTCAGTGCACATCAGGCGCGTGCATAGGGTACAGGCAAATATATTTAAAAATACATATTTTATCCCATTTCTTTAAAATAACTCATTAAAATAGGACTAAAAGTGCTAGCGATGGCTCCAATCGATCTATTGCCTACCTATTAGGCGCATTCATACAAACATTGCTCATGTAAAATTACCTCTGATGGAGATTTATTTATTTATTTACAATAACAAAACATTTAACTTAACAGTACAGGGACCATAACGTTAAATATCATAGCATACTATATTTAACTTAACATAAAACATAATATATTTAACTTATAAATATTGCTCAAGCATACGTCTTTCTAACAAAACCTTCCACTCACGCATCAACTCATTCATTCCGGAAAATGTATCGATATTCGGCGATGACGATCATTAATCAGCGCATGCGCACGAGAAACAAATGAGTTACGGAGGAGATTAGTTCGGCTCGAGGTAACGCTAAAGAGCCTATGCGACCGAGCTCTGGTAAAGGAGTCGGGCACATAAAAAAAAAACGCAACTAAGCTACACATAAAGTGTAACTTCTTGCCGCGTTATCCCCGAAGGGGTCGCATGTGGCGAGTTGAACCTATTTATTTTTACAGGTAAGGGGGCCGGCCTTACGCCAACCACTTCAGTTGAAGTGGAGGTTTCCCAGCTCCCGAGAGTACTGGTACTCATTTCTTGTGAAGGCTGAGTAAGCCTTGCCGGTATTTTATTTTGGGGTTTGAAATAAACACCGAAACGGGAAATCATTTCTGACACCCTCGGTGGGATTCGAACCCGAGTTTTCGGCATGGAATGCAAGCACTCTACCACCTGAGCTATCGACCGGACATAGAGCGTCAAAACACGCCCGCTCAATTCCATGCAGTCAACCTCGTTCCTGAGGAGTTTGATAATGAACTTGGCAAGAGAAAGTTTAGTCTTAGGAATAAGGAGTCGAAACGAAGATGTCCCTGCAAAAAAGCGGTGGGATTGGAGATGCGACAAACAAGCACTAAGTTGCCAAACTGACGCGCCGTTTTCGCTTTTATGAAGCTGTAAAACATCTCGCTGTAATTCCTTAACCAGCGGCGTGACCTCGGTGTGGGCAAACCCACGGGGAAAACATGGCCGACATGACGAGTTAAGATGCCGCCATTAATGGGCCCTGGTGCCGTTTTTTTTCTCACTGTTCAAACATTCATAACCGTAAAGCGTGGCTGTTAATATCGACAAGTGATGGGCAAACCCCCTGAGAGAGGTTTACGGCTTTAAAATGGTCTGTAACGCTACACATACGGTGTTATTCACACACAGAAAATTCATGATTCAACCGCCAAATGCAACTAAGCTACACATATAGATTATGGTGTAACTTCTTGCCTGCGTTATCCCCGAAGGAGTCGCATGTGGCGATTCGGGACCTATTTATTTTTACAGGTAAGGGTCAACGACGTTACCATGTTGAAAGCACCGGTTCCCATAGATCACCGAAGTTAAGCAACATTGGGCGCGGATAGTACTTGGATGGGTGACCGCTCAGGTACACCGCGTGTCGTTGGCATCTTGGACCGGTCCGTAGTCCAGTGGCAACACTTCGGACTCGTAAATGGAAGGTTGTGGATTCGAATCCCGGCGGAGCACAAAAAAATATACCATTTATATTTCGAATGTGCCTTTCGCTGAGTTGAAAAATTCATAAACCTTTATCAAAGACCGGTCACTGAAAGGTCCATCCAACCTTACAACAACTGGGTCTTGTTTGAGAATTGGCGCTTTCTACAGCGACGACCAAGCTCGCAGAGGGCTCTTGAGGTGTGATACACACAAAAACAGCGCTCACCAAATAAATCATCCTAATATTATTATTATTATTAAGTTGGACGGCCTCACACCAACCACTATCAGTTGAAGTGGGGGTTTCCCGGCTCCCGGCGGGACTGGTTCTCATTTATTGTGAAGGCTGAGTAAACCTTGAGATCGAACTCTTGCTCTCGCCATGTAATGCAAGCATTCTTCCAATTGAGCTATCGACCTTTTTACGAGCTTGATCGTCGTCGCTACAAAGCGCCAATTCTCAAGCAAGACCCAGTTTGCTGTAAGGCTGGATGGACCTTTGGTGACCGGTCATTGGTAAAGGTTTATGAATTTTTCAACCCAGCGAAGAGCAAATTTGTAAATATAAATGGTATATTTTTTGTGCTCCGCCGGGAATCGAACCCACAACCATCCCATTCAGAGTCCGAAGTGTTTTTTTTTTTTTTTTAGGGTTTCAAAAAAAAAGACACTTCACCTGTCATTAATATTCTACCGCGTCAACAGTTAAAATCGTAAATGTTAATCGTAAATATCGAAATATCGACAAGTAGTGGACAAACCCCCTAGAGGATTTTCCAACCCTTATATTATATTCCTTGATAATACAGTGAGCAAATAGAATCTCCTAGTATTCACGACTGCACAGATGATCTTTATGCTGGGCGCGTACTCAAACGTTCAAATGCTAAGAAATCGAAGGCATTATGTAAATTTGTTTAAATAAAGCTGAAAATCCAAAATCCACCTTTGTTTCTGTCGACATTTTCTTCAGAATAAAAATCAGCTGTGGAAACGTACAAATGTAATGGCTGGCATAATTATTAGCGTGCATTAAAATGGATTCAGTACAAGAAAGAGCTCTAGGATATCTACAGAGAGTTCGATGTGATCAGTACCCTTAGTACGAGTTGCAAAACTTGAGTAATGTAAAGTTTACGGCAAATATTAAAGAGTGATTTCCCTCAAAATCTGCCATTTTTGTTTGTTTGAACTTGATTTTCTTCATCACTGTAACTCTTTTGCTAAGACCGTAAAGTGTAAGAAACAAAAAAACGGCAGATTTTGGGAGAAATCACTCTTTAATATTTTCCGTAAACTTTACTTTTCTCAAGTTTTGCAGCTCGTACTAAGGGTACAGTTCCATTGAAGTAGATTCAGTGGCAACACTTCGGACTCTTCGTTGTGGGTTCGAATCCCGGCGGAGCACAAAAAATATACCATTTATATTTTAAAATTAGCTCTTCGCTGGGTTGAAAAATTCATAAACCTTTACCAATGACCGGTCACCAAAGGTCCATACAGCCCTACAGCAACTGGGTCTTGGTTGAGAATTGGCGCTTTCTACAGCGACGACCAAGAGGGCTCTTGAGGTGTGATACACATAAAAACAGCGCTCACCAAATAAATCATCCTAATATTATTATTATTATTATTACCATACCTATTTGAAGATAGGACGGAATGAAACATGGCGGTGCTTGAACAGCTGATCGTTGTTTCATATAAAACCCAGCTGTATCAGCTATTGATATGCCGTCATGTTTTATGCCGTCCTATCTTCAAAAAGATTTATCGACAATCGTCGAGACTTCCACCCCAGGAAGGCCAAAATTGTGATGGATGGACAGTGTTAACGCAGATACAGCCAAGGCAGACTTACGTAGCTGGAGAGCAAAGTTGATGGACACCTGAGAGTGGAGGAGCATCCTGGATTCAGCCAAGGCCACCCAGGGTTGTAAAGCTCATGATGATGATGATGATTTTATGAACGATTGTAAAAGATGAAATTTGTTATTTAATTTATATCAAATAATCTTTCACCGTAAGTCTTCTCAATCTTTTTTCATTGTTTTTTCAAAAATTTTATGGCAGGATCATTAAACAAATGAAGCTTATTTTTCCAAAAAACCTTCAAGCTTAAGACCCCATAGAGCGAATACGTCCAAAACGGTGTTCTGGGTTTTAAATGTCCATTACGTTTACTTTTTTTTTTAAATCTGTTTTTGTCAGAATAAAATAAAGAAATGTATACTTTACAGATTGACCGTTTCCAAAAATGATAAAAGTTAATTGAATTCTGTCAAAATGTACACAAACTTATGAAATATTACGAAATAATGCTATCTGGGTTCAATGAATAACTTGAATTTTATGAATGAAAGTATACAAAAAATATATATGAATAGTAAGTTTATTAATCAAACTCAAAGTTGACCGCATTTTTTTTTCGTGATAATGCATGTTAATTTAACAAAATACAATAAAAAAACAGCTCCGAAAATGCCATACAATTTTGCTAGGCGAAAAGCTACAGAATAAAAGCGGCTGTTTATTTCGTTTCAACGACATTCGAGCTTGAGATGCAGAGCTGAGAGCACGTCCCATTGTCTAAGAAATTTTCGGCGCGCGAGCTTACGCATACAACATCCGATTTTGACGTGTGTGTGTGAATCCATTGGCTCACGCACCAGGGTCGCCATCTTTAACTTAATGGGTTTTTTTCTTGATTTAAAAAAAATATATCGATAGTTTTGAAGTTGAACCATTCTTCTTTATAAATAGTTTTGTGAATTAAAATTGTCTTCACCAACCAAATTTGTCTGGATAGACAATAACGCGGCAAGAAGCTTCACTATATGTGTAGCTTAGTTAAGTTGAGTTGATCATATATTTGTGTTCTTTAACTTGTAGGTTGGCATGTGGCTGACCACCCATGCTGTAAAAAATGTTTTTACTTGCCAATGTCACCGCTATTTCAGAGAAAGTAAAAAAAAATGTATGTAGGTACACATGCAACATGTGTAAGCGTGAATTTAGATGTGCCTGCATATTATAGGCGTGCATTAAATATGAATAAGCCTTGAATGTCAATACATCTTTGTAACAGAGATCGAATAAGCTATATTGAAAACGACCAAAGTCCGTCGATATTGAAAATGAGGCAACTCTGCAGAGGCTCTGGCCACCCCTAGCGGAATGGTGACAGAGTTACAGTTACAGTCTGTAATAATCTATAATCGAAGTTGCAAAGCTAAATTAACAATCAAAACTCGTATCAAATGCATGCCCACAAACACGTGTTAGTTCGCGCTTACAAATGCTGAATGTGAACTTACAAATAAAAACCAAACTAGAAAATGAACAAATAAATAAAGTGGAAATATATCTACAGAGGTACTGGCCACCCCTAGCGGAATAACGACTGGATACAAGTCGTCATCCGAAAAATATTGAGAACTCATGCTGTAGTCATTTAGGGCGTTGCTTAAATTACAATTTGAAAACATTAAATAATTGGTAGATTTCTAATAATGTAGATTGTAGAGTATATGAAACTCTTTTTTTAAATTAGTTTTCGGTGAACGAGGAGTAACCCTGTGCAATAGAAATTTGTGAAAGGGACATCGCCATCCCAGATCTGTACACATATAGTATAATTTGAGGCAATGTAACATTATTAGTCAAAATAAATAACACCAAAAATCATTTTTGCGTGCAAAACTTTTAGTTACCATATCACGTCAAAGTAGAAAGGGACAAAAATATTTCTGTCTCACGGCTCGCATCTACCAGACAGAGGGAAAAGTATTGAACACAAGATGTTGTGACACACAATGCAAAAACTAATCATTTTTTGCCTTGTGTGTCACGACAGTATGTGCTCAAATCTTTAATCCTTAATTTATACATTCATTGTACTGTTTATGTGAGACATGCCTTTTATTTGGATTTCGAGAATGGAGAGCAAACCATAACACTAGGTATATATAGCGCTCAAAACTCACCGGCGTTTGAGGACGGTAGCCTCTTAAGGATTTTAAAGCAACCTATAAGCTACGCGACACCTGTAGGTACAGATGAAGGTTTACCGAGCTAAGCCGGCAGTTTTTCTCTTCAAAGCCGGTGATTCTGAACCTTTTTACAGCCAAGCACCCTTCGGCTGTATGTTTTGACCACGGGTGGAAGTCTCGACGACGGTTGATGGATCTTTCCGTATCTATTTTTTTTAAATAGATTTGTGAAGAAGAATGCAATTCAGCAACCTATTCTGCCTGGCCAGAAACAGGTAGTAATATCATAAATTAATAATTCATTGTTGTTTATTTTAATGGATTATTAATTAATAATAATAATTTATTCATAAAACCATTTTTACAGAAGATTAAAATAGGGTGCAGCTTATGAAGGGTAAATGTGCCGTTGCATAAAATTCCGTAGGTATGTACTACGTGTTGATAAACATACATTGTTTTGCCAATTTCACCCCTGTTTCAGGGAAGGTCGGCAAGAGTTGCAGGGCTTATGTTAATTTGAGATTGAGTTTTTATATTGTAGGACCACACGCGGCATGTGTGAGCGCGAAATTATGCGTGTCTGCTTGTGGGAATGCATTTAATTTGAATCTCAAATGATACATATCTTTGCAACTTAGATTTAGATGTTGAATAACCCACACGCGAAGCATTTCCGAGGCTCTCACGGACCACAGGCTGAGAGGTCCTGCTCTAAAGTCTTCCCATTAATTTTATTGTGAGATCCTTGGAGCGCTAAGTACATATCGCCCTGTAAAGAGAGCTCCACAGTAATAAAGTGCTATGTGACACTTAGCCCTCAAACACTCATCAGTCTCTGGCACCTCCGCTCCAGGTACTCACCCTCATTCCGCGCTCCCTATTTACCTACTTACCTGCGTACATACATTTAACCCAGTTTTAATTACCTTGTAAGTATAATTATATCATCGCCTAAGGGTGTCTATAGACACTGTAGATTCACTCTACTCGTTCCTATTCTGACACACATAAAACTTACAAGAAGTTGATTAAATGGAATGAAAAGAATAATAACTTTGTAGCAAATATGCATAATGAGTTATATTTCCGTGAATAATTAAATGAATATATCCTTGCAAATTACATTATAGATTATAGATATCATCGCCTAAGGGTGTCTAGAGACACTGTAGATTCACTCTACTCGTTCCTATTCTGACACACATAAAACTTACAAGAAGTTAATAAATGAAGTAAAAAGAATAATAACTTTGGAGCAAAAATATATAATGAGTTATACTTCGCTGAATAAACACACAGAGTTAGGTCGTTGTACCCACAATAAGTTAATCAAATACTTATTTGCTTGTTTGCCGAAATAGAAGAGCTCCACGTAATGGCCACTTGATATCAACGAAATATCGCTATAACTGTGCGGAGTATACGTCCAATATATGTAGGCTGTTGGAGACGGGGATATGGGGCAAGTGGCATGGGGCAAGTGCTAAGTGGCTAGTAGCCAGTGGTAAGTGGAAAGTAGCGAGTGGTTAGTTGCAAGCGACAAGTGGAAAGTGTGTTATGTTATTTTACTAAATAACATATAAAAGAACATTCTCGAAGTGTGCAGTACCTATGTGTCGTGAGCCGAACAGAACCGAACGTCCATGGAAGCAACCGAACTGCGTCGTGCGATCTTATCGGGCCATCGCTCCTCAGTTCTCGGCAAGATGTGAACAGAGTCAGACGTCGGCGACCAAGCACCAAGTGGTGCAAAAGGGGGCATTACCATGGAGCTCCCTCCTCCCCATCTACTTGGATTTTCTGCCAGCAAGGCACCCGCCTAGTGGACCAGAGACGGGTTCATAGGAGCGCCCACCCAAGGGCTCAAACGTGTGGAGGCGTCCGCCTCGTGAGCCGCCGCTGCCTCGGAACTCCAGTCAACAGAGTAGGGAGTGTTTTAGTGACAAGGTACAGGTCGGGCCATTCCCTTATTTCCCCTTTTTCCTCCATATTACTAAAGTAAATAAACCCTTATTTGTTCATGTTAAACTTATCTTTTAATTATGCAACCTTTCCCAATATAGAATAAGCAATACCACTAGAAATAATTCACACGCCCTGAGAGTGATGCTGATGAGAGCTAGTCGAAGTGGTAAGTTGAAAGTAGCGAGTGGTAAGTTGCAAGTGACAAATGGAAAGTGGCAAGTGGCAATTGACAAGCGGCAAGTAGTAAGTTACAAGTAACAAGTGGAAAGTGGCAAGAGGCAAGTGGCAAGCGGCAAGTGGCTAGCGGCAAGTGGCAAGTGGAAATGGGTTAAGTGGCAAGCGGCAAGTGGTAAGCTGCAAGTGGAAAGTGGTCTGACACCACTTCTAATCGTGCACATTATTTTATCAAAATACAAACTTGTACAAAAAGGACCAAGAAAAAAATTACACAGCTAATTTCACGGTAAACTGTCAAAAGTGACGTTTTACAAGATGGCGCCGTACGTTCTTGTTTTGCTCACGGTCAATTTGATATTTTTTTTACGACGCTATGGCCCTGTGATTCAAGACGACAAATTCAAATACTGTATTTGAAATTAAAAAAACGCAAGTAGGATTCTCGTCAGACCTCTTGACGATAACCACAGACGATAACTGTGATTTTGGTTTAACGAATGTCATTGGGTTATTATTAATTAATAAATAATGATGAATAAGTAATGAGTAATTCTAAAATATGTATAATTTGTGTCTGTCCTTGAAAGAAAAAAAATATTAGGCTGATTTATTTCGTGAGCGCTGTTTTTGTGTGTATCACACCTCAAGAGCCCTGTTCGAGCTTGGTCGCCGCTGGAGAAAGCGCCAATTCTCAAGCAAGACTCAGTTGCTGTAAGGCTAGATAGACCTTTTGATGACCGGTCTTTGGTAAATGGTTTGCTGGATGGACCATTTGATGACCGGTCTTTGGTAAAGGTTTATAAATTTTTCAACCCAGCGCAGCGTAGAGCAAATTTGAAAATATAAATGTTACATTGTTTGTACTCCGCCGGGATACGAACCCACAACCTTCCATTTACGAGTCCGAAGTGCTACCACTGGACTACGGACCGGTAAATAGTGAATTGAATTATTCTTCGCAATTTTTTTTATGAAAACCAAAAATGTAGGTAAGTTTGTTGTTTGACTGTCTCCTGACTTCTGGTGTGAATGCGCTCCATCAGCTGTTGGAGGCTGAGTGGATTATGGAACCTCTTTGGTCGTCTCAGCACGTCTGCCATGTGACCCTGTATGGAAGATGCGTGTTGATCTCTAAATATTTACCCTGCCCATAATATCACACAATACGTCCACAGAGCTTCAGTACTTGCTAGTATTGTCAGAGCTTTTGTCGCCAAGTTTTCCTATGGAGTCTAAGCCTGTTTATCGAATAATGAAATAAGATTTTTCACCAAATTTTATTCAAAAATTGTGCACACTCTTATCTATAATAAAAGAAATAATATCTGTGAAAATACAAAAGAGGTTATAATTGTTACTATCGGTTACCTTTTTCGATTTTCTACACTTTACAGTCGAGAAAAAGGTTTGTGATCTTTGTATGGTACAATGATGTGACCGGTTTTGGTAACGGCTTACGAGTACTTTAGTTACTCAGCTTAGAGTATTTTTGTTCTCGGCAGGGAATCGTAACCACGATCTTACAATTACGAGTTGGTTTTGTTAACCACTAGACTTTCGACCAGGACCCTGTGTACGAGTTATTTCACTTTACTCGAAGTAATGAGTATTCGAGAAAAATGAATGTGAACTTTTAAAGCTAATCTAATCTAATATAATCTAAGTTGCAAAGATTGGAGATTCACATTACATGCATTCTCAAAACCAGACACTTACAAGTTCGCGCTTGCACATGCTTCATACACCCTGCAACTCTTGCTCTTGTTTGATTTAGATTTAGACACTGAAAGTCGATATTTTCAAGATTTCACGTTGCAAAACCTAACAAATGAAGATAGTTCATTGAACAAACACACTGGAAATTATTAAATTTTAAGCCTCTACTGGATGGTGGGTAATGTCTTTAGTTGGCACTTAAGTGGCGTGCGCTGCACTTAAACTTTCCCACAACTTAAGCTCGGCTTCTGCCAATACTCGCACGTTTCGCTAAGAAACAAGAGCGCTCTAAGTCTTTACCTTTGCAGACAATTTTCTCACCCCTAACGCTACCCAGAGTGTAAAACTTTCCAATCAACTCAACCGGCAAATTTATTCAAAAGCGTATATTCCTTGACTTATAGGTTGACTATGAGGCTGACCAGCCATACTGTAAAAAAAAAGGTTCACATTGCCAATGTCACCCGTGTTCAAGCGCGAACTTATTCGTGTCTATTTATGAGATTGCATTTAATATGAATATTAAATGTAATATATCTTTGCAACTTAGGTTATAGATCCTAGGGGGCCAGCCTCCTATTAGGCAAGGAACAAATTAAAATCGATTTTTACTTTAATTTTATGTAAGAGTGCTCTGGAGGCTGGCTAAATGAATATACTTGCGAGAAACATATCGATGGCTTAAAGGCAGTAGGGCGTAAGCGACATTCTGGTCAAAAATGAGTTATGAATGCTGTCCTACTTTAAATTTTCCGCTCTTTCTAATGCGCTAACTCCCATAGCTCTACGATGATTTTTGTGTTGTTTATGCCCAAGCAAACCACTGCGTTTTCGAAGTATGGTTTTGATGTAACCGACAAGATTTTGGCCTTTTTTGTCCTAAAGGCGCTTGTGACATAAAAAAACACACTAATAGGAATGCCAATAAATGCATTTTTTTCAATTTTAGAGCTGTTTTGATTTTAACGATATGATAAAAATAAAAAAAGTTATTTAAGATTTTAAATTTGATTGCAGTCGTTAGACATTTTATAGAATGAAAAAAAAACGGATTTTACTGACCGTGCAAAACGTCCTTCTGTACAACTGGGGCTATTGCGATATCTATAGTATGGAGGCATCACCGAAGGTTAATAAAAGTACCTACAACCTTCGGCCTCTGCCAAACAACAATAATTCAACAGTTCGTGGTTCTTCTTTGTAGAAGAGACACGTCTCCTGAGGACTTCGGATATGACTCCGACGAAACGTAGAGAAAATCGTTCTTCTCTTTTGCACGGTCAGTAAAATCCGCTTTTTTTCATTCTATAAAAAAAGTTATGCCATTTTTCTGCAATCTCAAACTTGAAACTGCTCTCCTGAGCATTTTAGTTTTTGTCGCTTATGCCCTGTAGCCTTTTAACTGTCAATATTCAGTATCCCGAGTACTTACCTTGATTGCGTAAATAAAACATGTATAAAATAAACGACGGCACTCCTAGAGAGCGATTTGGCTTTCATACATTTTTTGTTTTACGCAATCTATGTGAGTTAAACTATTTTATACTAGAAGTGTAGATAGCACTACCTGTGTCGCCCTTGGGAGTAGAAATGGTTGAAAGCTTTCACCGCCATGTGATCCACCCTGCAAATACAAAACTACTTCCAAACTCACCCATGGCGTTTTACAATAAAATGTAAGGAAACTAAAAAGCTCACCAGTAGCGCTGTTTTAGTTACCGTACATTTTTTTTGGTAAACTTTATGTTTGAGATTGACAGTAAAGTTCTGTACTTGGGTACACATCTCATGGGAAATGAAATTCATAAAGCCAGTGTACACTGTACAATTTGTATGGCGAATGTAAATAATAGTATTCTGTATTGCAATACCGCTGTTTGTGTTTCTTATATTCACCTTGTAGTTAATGTAGCAACTGTTGCCGACCACCCCTGAAACAGGGGAGACATTGGTAAAGTGAACATTTTTTTACAGTATGGGTGGTCAGCCTCGTACGAATCTATAAGTTAAGGAATACAAACAATTAATTACATCCAACTATATACCTACAATAAATGAACACTAAGCAAAAACAATAAAATTATAATTTACAAAAAGTGCTGTAAAAATTAGGTTCATTTTTGCCGATACCACCCCGGTTTCATGGAAAGACGGCAGGAGTTGCAAAGTTTAAACAACTTATTTTTAAATACTACATTTAAAAAAATAAAAAATCTTCAGCTTACTTTTTACGGATATGATTGTTTATAATATTAGAAAATAGTGTCATGATTAAAAATAACCCATTTGTATTATATCTTTTAATATTTTAATAACAATAGTAAAATGAAACAATAAAAAAAAAAAAATTCAGCGTTGAACGAAAACTTGGAAAGAAAATTCAATTATTGAAATCAGTTTTGAAAACTTTTCTTTGCTAATTTCAATCTACGTCAAAGTTTTTATCAAAGTTACAATTGGTTTAAAAATAAATTAAGACCTCTATCGCTATGAGGCCCAGCGAGTCTTTTTTTAAACTGCTACGTTGCTATTCTCTCACAACAAATCTGTGGCTCATCCTCCAACGAAACCGAATTTCCAATACTGAAAAACGACGATCTATCACTGAGCTGTGAATTTAATGTTTGTGAATAGCACTGCTACAATTTAAATGATTCAAAATAATTAAAACACTTGATGAACTAACTATGATGATTTGAGTTATAAGAAAGTTTCAATAGTCTCTGCCAGACACAAATGAGTATTCAAGCGAACCTCACCTCGATATAAAGAGTTCAATTTCTCATTATTTTAAATCTTAAACAATTGAATCTATTTTGATTATAAAATGTGTCTATCAGTGCTATTCTTAGACATTTTAGTCGCCCGTTGAGCCCACGCTTTGAGAAACAAATGATGCCTAGGCTGGAAGTCTCATCACCACGGTCATTCTTACCTAACGAATTTTGGTAATAATTATATAAAAAAACAAGTCAGCTGTTCATTTGCGGCCATCTTTGATTGACAGGTTTTCATACAAATGCATCATTAGTTTGTTAAAGCGTGGGCTCAACGGGCGACTAAAATGTCTAAGAATAGCACCGTAAGATTTTTTTTGGCATTGATTTTTGTTGCAAGAGTCACTGTTCCTGATGATGACTTTTAAGATGAAAATATTCGAGCATAAAATAAAAAATATGAATTAAAACTGTGTTTTTTTTTTAAATAAATAAAAAGATAGAACTTATTCCATCAGGGGCGAGAATCATATTCAGACAAATGTACCTATAAGATAGGCAATCGCAATCACATTTGTCAAAAAATAACAAATCATTTTTTGTTTAATTTAAGTAATTATTTTTTACCCGAAGATGGACGTTCTCCGTTAAATTCTCTTCTCAAAAGAATAACAATAAAAGTGGAATAAAACAAAATTGTTTGTAAAACAAAGGTGTTATTCTATTTTATTCATAAAAAAAATAAAAACAAAAAAAAAACTTTCCAGTGTTTCACAGAAATCTTTTGGAAAATAATTTTAAATTATATATTGTTATATTTTTAATGGACGTTTTACTGTTTTAACATTGTGAAAAATCATTATTAATCTATACAATAATAATTTAAATTTAACAGTGTTTCTAATGTGGAAAAAATGTTTTCTTTAGAGTATATAATCTATAATCTAAGTTGCAAGGATATATTCATTTAAAGCTCTCAGATGTATGCCCACAAACCAACAAGTGTAGTTCGCGCTTACAAATGCTGAATGTGTACTTACAAATAAAATCCAAACCTCAAATGAACATAAGCCCCACAACTTTTGCCGACCTTCCCTGAAACAGGGGTGACATTGGCAAAGTGAACAATTTTTTACAGTATGGGTGGTCAGCCTCATACCAACCTATAAGTCAAGGAATAGTAGAGTCATTTGTAAGATTAAAAATAAGGTTTAATTTTAGTCATTAAATTAAATAACGAAATTAATTTCTAATGTGTTATTTTTAGGGCAAATGAAAAATAAATATCCTGCTATATATTTGCCTCTACTCAGCGCACGCGCCCGACTTCCTTTACATAATTGGATTTACTAATTTAAACATATCATTTACATTATGGTAACGTTATTATTTCTTCCCCAACAACATGATTGAGTTTACATACATTCCAGGTATGGGATGATGTACACCAAGATTATTATAATCAAATAAAACGACAAACTAACATGCTCATTCCCAAAATAGTAACACATCTTGACATTAGAACGGCCTTGAGCTTAGAGAAGTTTCTAGCAAACACGTGAAAAATTTTAGAACTCTAGACTGTGGGATGTTCTTGTTTATGTAAGTAGAAAATTGATCGTTTTTGAGATTCTCATGCAAATGCGCCATGGAGGAATCAACATGATGCACCGTCTTTGACACCTTACATTGTTTATAGTGCTGTCTCGCTCACGACATATGAAATGCTTTTCTCATTTTCTATGTAAGCAACGTGTCTTTACCCCGTCTTCAATCCATTTACATATCACTATAGAAACCATGAAATCACCATCGCAACGGAATTTGTTACTATTGTTGTTGAAAGTATGAAAATATCTGATAAATTCCGAATTCAAAAATGTTCCGACCTCATTGCGTACGGGATGATTTTCACAAGTATCTATTACGGCGTTACATACTTGAATAAGGAAGTACCTACATACTTGACCACCACTAGTTCTAAAAATGGCTGTTACTGTCGCGAGCAAAATATTTCGACAAATGAAAAATAAATTTTATGATCGTTATCATACAATAAAAATAGTTTTTCAAGTGAAATATTATTCTACATTTTTTACAACATTGATTTTCTTTTGTTGGCACGTTTAGAAAATATCCAGTTGGGCATTTATATGTTTTTTTTCCAATTAGGTAACACACCTGTTGACAGTTGATAGACTGAATTTGGATTTTTGTGTGATGAGTGGGTTAGCGCATTTCTAATTCTCAAAGGATTGATTTCTCAGCCCATCCAGATCAAATGGGCCTTTAGAGCCGATATCAAGGGAATCAATAAAATGGCAAATCACAAAATTAGAAAAAATTAAAACGTCATGAGAAATACATCAATTAAGCATTGAAACTTATTTTAATCGGTCGTAATAGTTTCCGACATATTTTGACCTTTATTTTACAGGGCCGAAAAAACGTTTGCAGTTCGATCGACATCAAACTTCTCACGATCTATTTCAAAGGTTTTCTTCACGATTTTTTTTTAATTTGGTGAAAATCTGATCTGATCTTAGACAGGCATGGTTAGAATTTTTCTCTGTATATTTAAAAAAAAAACGGCGATATATCTTTTATTCCGATTGATATCAAACTTCATAGGAATATTCAATTTTACGTATTTCCTGAAAATGATATTAAAATTGGTTGTCCCGTGTCAAGGGTTCATAAAAAACATTGATTCAATTAATAATCTAGAAAAAAAAGTAAAAATATGTACTTTAAATGTTATTCTTCTTTATTTTGGATATTTATACGGCATAGGTACAAAACAACACACCTATTTGTAACTGATAAGGCTTGCGGGACATTTTCATCCCTTGTCAAAACAGATACACAGGCATGTGAAGCCAACTTCAAAGGAAATGTAATTATCGGAAGCCAAATATCACAGACCAGATTATTAATCATCTTCCACTCGACGTGTCCTGTCAGGTACCCCCGACGTTGGCAACCACATGGCAGAAAACCTCTCTATATTAGCTCCTCTTTATTTCTAGCTTGTGATCCCGGGTTATTCATGATTCTTTTAAAGCTACAATGATGTTTTTTTATTACCCCTCTACGGCTCTCAATCTTTTTTTTAAGATGTATAAGTACCTACCTATCCTAAAATTGGCGAACGAAATTAATAATCGAAAACGTTCATTTACATTATATTAATGAAAATAAAATTAGCATTTGAGTGAAAGTAAAACAGTGTTGTATTAGAATTTTTTTGTTCTATAAAATTGAATAGAGAAGATCTTTCACTTGCCATTTTTATAAAATATTTTTCATGATTGTATGCGGCTGACCCCCCATGCTGTAGAAGATGGTTCACTTTGCCAATATATATTTTTTTTTTAAATTTTTGCCAAATTTGGGTACTATTCATATTGTTATGTTTTTAAGCAGGTTATATTCAAGAAATCTGTGGTTCGATTGTTTTACACAATTTATTTTATCACTTTCGGTTCAGAGTTACCTACATTTGCACAGTATGGCTCGACGGTTGATTGATTTGAAGCTACATGGAATTTCGACCCTTAATTTGCACTTAAAAGAAAGATCATTCTCGAAACATTGAAGAATCGTTACATACCACCTTGCTAGACTTCACCAGAACATTCGATTCAACACTTAATTAATCTCGAATAATTACAAATTATTTTCAGGTACCTATCTAAGTGCGTATGTATTTCTAGAGAGACTTTTTATTACACTTACACAGACAAACCAAACCACACAATATCCTGCATATTTGGTCTAAAAATGGTTCGGATGTAAGAATAAGAAAGGATGGTAGAGAAGAGAGGAACCCTGGGCAAAACTAGAGAGGACTACAACTCGCAATAAATCAAACTCGACGTATTTTCAACTATTTGGCTCACTGCCGCAAACACATGTTGACAGGTGGATGGTCAAAACACGAGAGAGTTTTACAACTAAAAAAATGAAGACATCAGACAAGTCTTCTTCCTCTTTTATCTTTTTAGTTGTTAGACAAAATGATATTAGACGTCAGAATCGTCTTCTTCTTCTTTTGATATTAGTTATCATATTAAATTCAGATCAATATTCTTAACAATATAAATGATTTCCTTTCATTTGCTTCACGCGCTGTCATGGCCTCTTGGAATAATACAACAAAACGCAGAAATGTTTTCTAGAACGCACAATCTGTAAGGCTTTGAAGCCAATGAAGAGAATACTTTAAAGCAGCCTTCAATATTTCCATACTTCACATTGTGCGAGAAATCTTTTCAATGGAATTTTTCTCGGAAATTTTGTACCTAAATTTGTATATGTTATTTATATGAGCACATGGATTGGAAAGCAATTTTTTTGTACAAAAACATAATATATAGAAAAATGAAGTATATTTTGTATCCATTGTTTTCTGTTTAAGTAACTAGCTGTGTAGCTTTTGCCTCTGAAAACAATTTTGAACTTTTAGACGGAAACTCTACCGCAAAGAAAATTGACATAATATTCAAATGGGTCAGATGAAAAAAGATATTCTGGAAATTATAAACACTACTAAATTACAAAGTGTAACTTCTTGCCGCGGTCCCCAAAGGCAAGGCTTACTCAGCCTTCACCAGAAATGAGCTCCCTCGCGAGCTGGAAAACTCCCACTTTAACTGCAGTGATTGGCGTGAGGCCGGCCCCATTACCTGTAAAAATAAATAGGTTCAACTCGCCGCATGATACCTAATCTAATCTTATCTAAGTTGCAAAGATATGTAACATTGGCGATTCACATTGGATGCATTCTCACAAGCAGACACGTACAAGTTCGCACTGAACGTGCCGCATGTGAACCTACAACATAAAATAGGACATACACCCTGCAACTCTTGCCGACCTTCCCTGAAACAAGGGCGACCTTTAATTTCAAATCAACAAATAATAATATGTATGAACATTAAAACTACAACAGAAAACCAATTCTAATTTTAAAAACCAAGCCCCCAACATTACAGATCAACCGCCATTTCTTTTTGTCCTTGCATACTTGTTTCATTTCCTCCAGTGTCGTAACCTTCTTCATACAGGCTCTCTTTTTATTATGACTCTGGATATTCCATTAATTCGCAATTTTGGTAATTTGGTCCATCCATACCTCTCTCGATCTTCCTCTACCACGACGTCCATCTATTCTTGCAACGTATACTCTCTTCGTCAGTCTTTCATCATTCATTCTCTCCAAATGCTCAAACCATCTTGACAAATGTTATGTTTTGATTGAAAGGTATCTCCAGGATACTTACTTCCGGCTAGCTCTCATCAGCATCACTCTCATGGCGTGGGGGTCTTTCTTTCGGTTGCTCACTTGTACTTTGGGAAGGGTTTTATAATTAAAAGATAAAGTTAACATGAACAAATAAGGGTTTATTACTGTACTAATATGGGGGGGAAAAGGGGAAATAAGGGATTGGCCAGACCTACAGGTTGTCACCAGAACACTCCCTATTCCGTTGGCTGGAGTTCTAAACGGAAGGCCTGGGGCAGCGCCCCAGGCTAGCGGCGGTTCACGAGGCGGACGCCTCCACACGTGGAAGCCCCTGGGTGGGCGCTCCTATGCCTCTGGTCCACAAGGCGGGTGCCTTGCTGGCAGGAAATCCAAGTCGATGGGGGGGGAGGGAGGTCCATCGTAGTGCCCCCTCTTGCACCGCTTGGTGCTTGGTCGCTAACGTCTGACTCACTTCACATCTCGCCGGGAACTAACGATGAACTCACGAGCGTGGGCCGATTGATTCGCACGGCGCAGTTCGGCCGTTTCCGTGACCGTTCGGCCCACAAACAGACACTGCACACTTCGGGATTGTTTTTTATAATATGTTATTTAAAATAACATAACACAAACTTCTTTTATTCTTTACTTTCACACTTTCTGTTACGCCACATTCTTCTCTTACAGAATCATTTCTCGCCCTGCTACCTGCTGTTTACTTGCGTTCTTCCAGATAGTCTGAAGTTCACGTAGTTTGGTCCACGTGCCCTGAGATATGAAGAGTACACACAACAGTAATTTATTTGTCGAGTGGTTGAAGACCTCTCTGACATTAATAATACAGGAACCCTGCGTCTCCCGAGATGTCCCTGAACAAACTTGCATAGGTACTCCATGAATACAATATTAACTAGCTCTGCGTGAGTACATACTACATACAACTCAAATATATATCGCCCCCTTAAAGTTAAGTCGTTGGGATGGACGAGGGGTTAAGGCGTCGGCGTTCGTATTTGCGTTATTGACACATCAAAACCTCAAATGAGCATAGTCGGTGTTATGGCCGAGGGATCAAGCTTTCTAGCATATTTGGAATAGAATTTTCTATCGACAATAACTTCAACTTTGGTTCAACAGATGTCATTGGGTAGTTATTAATTCATAATTAGTTAAAAGTATGCAATAATGAATTAAATTAATGCCTTTTTCTGGCCACGCAAAAAATGTTGGCGAAAATGTATTTCTAAATCTAAGCTGCGAATTTGTATTTCTAAATCTAAATCTAAATCTAAGCTGCAAAGATATGTATCATTTGAGATTCATATTAAATGCATTCCCACAAGCAGCCATGCATAATTTCGCGCTTACACATGCTGCATGTGGACCTACAATATAAAAACCCCAATGTCAAATGAACATAAGCCCTGCAACTCTTGCCGACCTTCCCTGAAGCAGGGGTGACATTGGCAAAGTGAACCATTTTTTACAGTATGGGTGGTCAGCCGCATACCAACCTATCAGTCAAGGAGTGGATCTTCATAAATCTATTGCATTAAATATAAAAATAAAACTGAAAAAGTGCTGATTCACTGTTTTGAGGAAATTTGTTTGGACTTCTAATAGTAAATAAACTTATTAGAAATACTCATGACAAACTTCTAAGCTACGAGATTTTCACACTTCTGTAGAGTTTTCTCTCGTAGAAAATGCGGAAAAGGTCCATTTTTTTGAGAAACCCATGTTATCTTTATAATATGTTACTTATTCAGTTTTCAAGGTATCGATGTAAATAAATTATACGCGTCTGCTAATTATACGTGTCTGCTTGTGGGAATGCATTTGATATGAATCTCAAATGATACATATCGTTGCAGCTTAGATTAAGATTTAGATGTACAGTTGTACATACTAACCCATGTGAGTAGTGTATAAAAAAAAATAGGCTGATTTATTCGGTGTGCGCTGTTTTTGTGTGTATCACACCTCGAGAGCCCTCTGCGAGCTTGGTCGTCGCTGTAGAAAGCGCCAATTCTCAACCAAGACCCAGTTGCTGTAAGGCTGGATGGACCTTTTGATGACCGGTCTTTGGTAAAGGTTTATGAATTTTTCAACTCAGCGAATAGAAAATTTGAAAACATAAATATTTTTTGTGCTCCGCCGGAGTTCGAAAGAAATATAATGAAATTTATCATAGTGTGGTCTCGGTGCATGCATACTTTCCAGCTCGGTGAAAACATGACCCGGTTATGATTCTCATATCAACAAGTATTCTAGTTCCATCTCTCAGTTGTATGGCTGGCTGCATCACAAAACAACAATAATGCACTCTTAAAATTTATGATATGGTCGGGTGCATCTGTGCTGTATGCATGTTAACATATCTAGTTCAAAAGTTCAACCTAACCTAACCAAAAATCTTTTAGAAGTTGAAATGAAACATAAATTACTTAAACCGCAACTAAACTACACATATAGTAAATTCTTGCCGCGCTTTCTCCGAATAGGCCACATGTGGCGAGTGATCCTATTTTATACAGATTGTTATGTTTACATGGAAAGGCATCTCCAGGATGTACCTACAGGATACTTACTCCGGCTAGCTCTCATCAGCATCACTCTCAGGGCGTGGGGTTCTTTCTTTGTTATTGCTTACTTGTACTTTGGGAAGGGTTTTATGTTAAAAGATAAGTTTAACATGAACACATAAGGGTTTATTTACTTGAGTAATATGGGGGAAAAAGGGGAAATGAGGGAATGGCCAGACCTGAACTTGTCACTAAAACACTCCCTACTCTGTTGACTGGAGTTCCAAACTGAATGGCCTGGGGCAGCGCCCCAGGCTAGCGGTGGCTCACGAGGCGGACGCCTCCACACGTTGGAGCCCCTGGGTGGGCGCTCCTATGCACTATGTCTCCTATGCCTCTGGTTCACAAGGCGGGTGCCTTGCTGGCAGGAAATCCAAGTAGATGGGGAGGAGGGAGCTCCATTGTAGTGCCCCCTCTTGCACCGCTTGGTGCTTGGTTGCCGACGTCTTAATCGGTTGACATCTTGCCGGGAACTGATGACCGACGGCCCGATCAGATCACACGGTGCAGTTCGGCCGCTTCCGTGACCGTTCGGCTCAGTTCGGCCCACAAAACACACTGTACACTTTGAGATTGTTTTTTATATGTTATTTTAAAATAACATAACAAGATAAGGGGGCCTTCTGTTGAAAATGTGGTCTCCCTACTACTAACAATAATTATTGTTCCACACTTAATATCACCAGTCAATAACGGAACTGAACAGATTTCAGTCTGTTCTGATTCGGGACATCACAAAAGCACTCACCAATGTTTTAACCACACCCGGCGGTAGACACCTCCTGTTTTTTCTCTCGTAGAAAATAGAGGAAAAGGTGCATATATCTGCGAAACCCATGTTAGATTAATACGCCATTTATTCAGTTTTACCTTTAAGTAATCGATGTCTTGAATTTTGTGGAACAATATATTATTTTAAACACAATTGCCTCTTGAGGCTGAAAAAAGCATTAGATGAAAAATGTTATTCTTCTACAGTTTTCTTGTAGTGTTTCGTACCTCTGTTTTGGAATTACAAATCCCACAATACGTTTAAGGTCAGGTCAGTCTCCCACATATCCCCCTACCCTGATTTATTAATGCGATAGCGAAACTAATGTAGGTGCTCTGGTCGGTACAAGCACTCTGCATTAAGGGTGCTTAATGAGATTTTGCGGCGGCAACGGGACCAATCTAGATCGTTCTGTTTTTAACCATTTTGTTATAATAATCGTATTAAAATCGTTGCACTGCAAACTTCATTACGTTGAATGGTGGCTGGATTCATTTTTAATTGCATATGAATTTGTTGGCGAGTGTATTTTGCAAGCATATGGGATATCCAGAGTCGTGATAAAAGATGTAAAATATTGTGACTCTGAAAATGATTAAGAGAAATGACGGTTTATCTACAATGAGGTCACCTCTTGACTTATAGGTTAGCATGAGGCTGACCACCCATGCGGTAAAAAAAGTCCACTTTGAAAATGTCACCCCAGTTTCAGAGAAGGTAGGAAAAAGGTGCAGGGTTTATATTCATTTGAGGTTTGGTTCTTAATGTGTATAATAATAATAATTTTATTATTATTTATTTGGTGAGCGCTGTTTTTGTGTGGCTCACACCTCAAGAGCCCTCTAAGCGTTATTTTTATCATTGCCCTTCTGTATTCTTTTTTTCCATTAAAACAAACCTTGCCCTTTTCAAATCCAATATCAATCGCCATTTCCTCTCAGTGTCTCAAAACAAAGCAACGCAACGCGACACACACCACAGCAGTGCGCAGCTAACGACCCTGCAACCGGATAAGGACATCAACTGCCACATCATCAACACCTCTGCGGCACTATAACCAGTGTCACAGACCCCTAGAGTCTCTTGAATCTAGGAAGTCTCTCGCAAAGGCTACCTCAAAAAAAAACTTTGAATATTACGTAAAACGGAAATGTGTATTTTTCTTCATTTTGTTGCATGAATTTTATCGACTTGGTACTTTGTACGCTGTACGTGAAACGATAAGTAAAATATGCGATCGCGACCAAATAAACGGACTTAAAACTCGGAGAAACGTAAAGTTAAATTGCGCGCTTTCTCAAAGGTGCTTTCTTTCTTTGACTTTAAAAACTACAAATAGGTGGAGCCGGAATTTCTCTACCACTCAAAGGTGCAATTTTTCAGAGTCGAAACTTTCAAATGGCCAAATAAACGAAATATCTTGCACACTGCTAAGCTCAAATACGTAGATTTAAACTATTTAAACTAAGGATGTTATGGATATGAATTTCCGGATATGGATACGGATACAGACATGGAATTATTTCGTATGGGTAAAGAGAAAATATAAATTACAAGAGGACGTGAAAGTTAGGTGCAAAAGAATATGATGATATAGTTTGGGTATGTCGAAAGAATGAATGCTGATAGACTGGCAATTTTTTTTTTTTTTTAAGAAAGCCTATGCGGGAGACTCCCTACATTCGAGAGACTCTAAGGGTATATGACACTTGTTATAGTGCCGCAGAGGTGTTGGTGATGTGGCAGTGGTCCATGTCCGGTTGCAGGGTCGTTAGCTGCGCAGTGCTGTGGTGTGTGTGGCATTGCTTTGTTTTGAGACACTGAGAAGAAATACAGAGAATGTGTGAAAGGAAAAAGGGGCAAGGGACGACCGAAAAAAGTATAGTGTGATCAGATTGAGGAGATGATGAAAGAATGGGATATACAAAGTGAATGTAAAAGAAGAACATGCATGCAAAAGGTTATGGATATGAATGAATTGAAAGAGGTACGCAAGGATAGGCAGAAATGGAGGCAGCTCTGCAGAGGCTCTGGCCACCCCTAGCGGAATGGCGACAGAGTTATAGTTACAGCGCACGTCTAGTGTAACGGCTTGACGGGAAAGTAAACGTAATTTTGGTATTTAACATAAATATTTCATTTGTCTTCTTTTCATATCGGTTTCGGTTCCGGATATTTTATTTTTCTAGATATCCGATAGTTTCGGTTATGGTTACAAATATCCATAGCACCCCTAATTTAAATGAAGCATTAAACTAGCTCTAATTAAAATGCAAAGATAATAATAAAACAAAGTAATGCTAGTTTATTATTTATTTTAACAACAAAAAACTACGTGTATCTTACAAAGTATGTCTGTTGCGGACGCAGTGACCTTCAGAGTATTCGTTAAGCAAAAGAAGGTCCTTCTTAGGGCAACCACATAAAGTGCGATAACTGCGGCGACCTCGGTATGTGTAATGTGAAATGTAGACCCTTAATAAAGAAACACTTCATTTTCAGGGTCCACTATCACAAATACCGGGGGAGCTCTCAGTTTACCGATTAATTGATAAAAATACAGATTTTGTCTCGTTTGTGCCGAAACTCCCACCCCCCATCCCTAGTTTTCGTTCCCATCCCTATTTGTGAGAATTCCCGTTATCCTTTGTCCCGTTATCCCTTTTGTTTCCTAGAATATAAATATGCGTATGTTCTTTGAAATAAATCACTTGAAGTTGTTCTCCGACTTCCGACTTCTTACTACAACTCTTCGCTTTCTTCAGAACTTCGACCTGCTACTCTTCCTGACCATCTCTTCAGATCTTCGATACAACGACCCGCCGCTTTGCCCCCTGACATCGAGATTTTGAAAGATTGGAAAGGCAGCTGCCTTACAACCAGCTGACAGAGGAACAGTGAAGAGAAGACGGATCCAGTCCACCCGCGCCTGTAGAGCGTCAGCTACAATGTCATTAGCGCCAATTGTATGAACAATCACAAGCAAAGCGTTTTGCAATTGCCTTGAAATTATCGATCAATATAAAAGACATAGACGGCTTAAGCGTCTGTTTTTTCCCATAGTAACAAACGACATATGTATATTTTTTATGTTAAATCTGCAATGTTGATTTCTAATATTGGTTTGTTAATTTGCTACATTTTTTGCATTGGAAATTTTTGACTTTTTTTGTATAGATTTCTTTTTCAGGTTTTGTTCTTTTCTATATTTAATTGTAATTTATTATTTGTAAGTACACATTCAGCATTTGTAAGCGCGAACTACACGTGTTGGTTTGTGGACATACATCTGAGAGCTTTAAATGAATATATCCTTGCAACTTAGATTATAGAATGATACTTTAAATAAATTATAAAGAGAATCTTATTTGATTTGGTTGGTGATTATATAATTTTTATTCTCAAAATCTTCTTCTTTTATATGTTCATTGAAATTTATTTTGTATTTTTTTGTAGTGTTCCTGTTCTCTTTCTTAAAATCGGTATTTCTTATTATTTCATTGTCAATTTTTTCCACTTTTTCTTGAGTAATTTTTAAATCTGCATCTTGAATTAGTTTAAACGATTTTATCAAGTCTAATCCAATTAAAAAATCGTGTTTGAAATTGTTTTCCTCAATAATGTATTGATACGGCACACTTTTTGTGTAGGCCCTGAATTTCGCCATCCGTCGAACTCCTTGACAAAACTTAACCCTACACGCTGATTGGCCGGCGTTCGGCAGGACACCGGCCGAGCCGAATTTACTGTAACAAAATTTATGTGTTTAGTTGTAATAAAAAGGGAATAATTTGTCACAAGGTTGTCGGCCTGTTGGCCCGAAGACCGGTTCTGTTTGTAATTTGTACTGAAAAGAGAAAAAGAGAATAAAAAAAACGAAAGTAAAAAAGAAAACCCTTCAACCAAGTCTTCCAGTCTTTTTGATTTTGAAGAGAGGGTATCAATTGGCGCCCAACGTGGGGCCAAGTCACTTGGAAAGTGACAACCCAAGTACCGGAGGACTGACTTGTGGCGCCCAACAAAGAACCAGAAGCAAGACAATGAAGACTGCGCGGCCCTGTGATGACTTGATGGAGCAGGGAGCTTCAGTCAATGAATACAGGACGCCAGTGGCACGGCTCCCCATGCCATTTTCGGGGAAGCCGGAGGAAGACCCAGGGCTATTTTTGGAGTCAGCCCTGGCGTACTTCAAGGAGAATGCAACCCCAGAGAGCGAATGGGTGATGTGGGCAATGGATTGGCTGAGGGGGGAGGCGGCTGCCTGGATGGCGGAGCTCCCAGTGACAGACTGGCTGGAGGTTGAATGTGCCCTGGAGGGAAGATTCAACAGCAAGTCAAGGAGGGAGAGAGGCCACTTCCTGTACCTCTATGGACGTCAGGAGCTCAGGGAGGAGGCAATGGGATTCATCCTGAGGAAGAGAGCGCTGGCCAAGCGCTTCTGCAGCACGCACTCTGAGCAGGAGGTCATCCAGCACACCATGGACCTCCTGTTGCCGCAGTGCCAGGCGAGACTTCAGAGCGCCAGCGCCTCCTGGAGCAAGCTTCTCGCAGCTGCGGCAGGCTGTGAAAGCAGGGGCAGCAGCGATGACCACCATCCACTCGTCGGATCTCATCAGCAAGGAGGGCGATGGCCAGCCCAGGAACAGCAACAAGGGGATTGGCAGCCAGCAGCCTATCACCATCAGACCGAAAGGCAGTCACCAGGCCAGAAAAATCGTCCAATGGCATGGCAGCCACGGCCATGTAGCGAGCAAGAGACCGCACGGTCATATTGGCACTGTTCAGGGTCACATCTCGACCGGTCTTGCCCTGACCGTGAGGGGAAGCCTTCGCAACCGGAATCAAGCCAGGATGAAGGTGAACCGGAGCATGCAAGTGTCAGCATGCTGAGGAACGCGAAAGTTCCTGAGGACACTCTGAGAGCAGTCGAGGAGTTTCAACGTGTGGAAGAGACACTGGCTCCAGAAGTTTCAGAATCCAGCCACGTCTGCCCTAGCCAGGATGGGAGGCCTGTACAGCCTGAGGCAGACGTGCTGCCAAGAGACATGGAAGATGACCCTTTGGAGAGAGAGCTGTACTTTGAACGCGAAGCCCACCCGCAAGTGTGCGAAGTGGAAGACTCGACGTTTGACACGAGCAAGAGGGACCTGAAACCAGTCAGCATGGAGGTGCAGAGTGGACGACAACTCGTGCTAGAGGACTCCGGCTCGAAGAGGAATCAGAGCCATGGGATGGCCAGGAAACAGCCACCCCGCACCAGCAGAGACGTGCACCTAGATCAGCTTAGGTTACCGCCCGACAAGCAGGAGGAGGATCCGATCGAGCAGTACACGAGGCCGCCGGATACGACTCCTCGCCTTCAGCGCGCACCACCTCTCCACGAACATCGGAAGAGAAGGAAAAGGATGAAGGAACCGTGGCCAGGGGTGAAAATTCTGTGGCAAGGGTTGAGAGCGTAAGGAGGGTTAAGTTTTGTCAACAGAAGATGGTGGGAATTGATACGGCACACTTTTTGTGTAGGCCCTGAATTTCGCCATCCGTCGAACTCCTTGACAAAACTTAACCCTACACGCTGATTGGCCGGCGTTCGGCAGGACACCGGCCGAGCCGAATTTACTGTAACAAAATTTATGTGTTTAGTTGTAATAAAAAGGGAATAATTTGTCACAAGGTTGTCGGCCTGTTGGCCCGAAGACCGGTTCTGTTTGTAATTTGTACTGAAAAGAGAAAAAGAGAATAAAAAAAACGAAAGTAAAAAAGAAAACCCTTCAACCAAGTCTTCCTCATTTTTGATTTTGAAGAGAGGGTATCAGTATACATCCACATTGTTTTCTATTTCAAGTATTTTTATTTTCAAATTTGTCAAACCGCTTGTCTTTTTAACACCGTTAATCGTTACTAAATCTGCTTTATTCAAGCTGTTTCCTTTTCCTTTTACTTTCAATAGCTTAGAATTAATCAAAGAAACATTTGAGCCTGAATCATACACTCCATGTATTTCTACATTATCATTCAGTACTAGTTTGACCTTTATTAACGGTGTTTCTATTCGTTTTTTGAATCAGTTTCCTTTAATTCAGCTTCAATTAATGAATTGTTTACATGTTTAATGAAAGATTTCTTAAATTTATCATCCCTGTTTGTTTTAAACCAACATGTAGATTCAGGATGATAACGAGTACCTTTGTTTAATTTTTCACAAATTTTACATGGGGTTTTCTCTTCACTCTTATCACTTATTCTTGGATTTAAATATTTTTTATTAGTTAAAAAGGCTTTTTTATTCATCATGATGTGTTCATACTTGCTGATCTCTGAGAATAATTGTATTGTATCGTGTATTGCTTGTCTATTGATTTTATTGAGGATAATTTCTGGTAGACCAGCTGCCACCAAGTCCACTAAAGTACCTGTATCTATTGATGATCTCATTTCTAGTAACAGTTTCTCTTTTCTTATTGCGTAATCTAATAAAGATCCCTCTTTATATCTAAATGATAATGCATATGTGACAGGGTTCCACCCCTTTGTACTCTCGGACCGGTCCGTAGTCCGTTGTGGCAACACTTCGGACTCGTAAATATTTGGAGGGTTGTGGATTCGGATCCCGGCGGAGCACACAAAAATACCATTAATATTTCGAATGTGCTCTTCGCTGGGTTGAAGAATTCATAAGCCTTTACCAATGACCGGTCACCAAGGGTCCATCCAGCCTTACAGCAACTGGGTCTTGCTTGAGTATTGGCGCTTTGTAGCGACGACCAAGCTCGTACACCTCTGCGGCACTACAACAAGTGTCTTCAGAATCTAGGGAGTCTCCCGCACAGGATTTTCTTAAAAAAAAAAAAAAAAAAAAACTATCCGCGTATTACAATAATTATTAATTTTAACAAAAAACGAAGAGAAAAAGTAAAATTCCCCTAATACCTAATTTCTAAATCTATTTCATCTTGTGAACAAGTCAACCAAACCTATTTCTAGTTTAAGCTGAACAAAAAATAGATTTTAATTAAATGCAATATTAAGAAACTTTCTAAAATTATTATTTGTACAAATATTCAATGTTTCTTTACAAGGTAGGCAACTATTTATATTTAAATAGTTGCCAAGCCTAGTGGAAACGTTTGGTAACAATAATTTACCTACTGAAACTTGATATTTTTCCGATTGTAGTTATTTTCTTTAACAAAATTTCGTTTTTCCAACTGATTGAATTTTGTGGTGACCAACTTCAAAAAATGAAAGTTGAGCAATTCTGTGGCTTGGTAGGAAAATCACTCGCAAAAGAGAGGTTTTCGGTATTTGAATGTTACTTAGAGGGCTTCAAATAACTGAACAATTATTGGATGTTTGAAAAATACTCCAAAATTATTTGAGTGAAAACTAAAAAGAAATTCGGTCAGTTGGTTTCCTTCTAGAAAGGAGAATAATAATATTTTAAGTAAACAAAAATAACTAATAAATATTTTTTTAACATTAACTGTGTGGCAGACTGTCCAGATTTAGGAGAATCTGGAGGTCTGTGACACTTGTTGGAGGTGCTTTTCAAGTTCACGTACATTTTTCTCGTATACTCGATACTTCGAGTATTGTGAAAAAACTGGTACTACGGGTACAGGTGATACAGGCCGGTCCGCGGACTGAACACGATTGTAATTTTTTTACACATTTTGAATTAACGGGCAATGAATAACATCTGTTTTTCAATAAATACCCTTTTTAATATTAAACAAAAATTAATTTTCAGTTGTAATAAAAAAATAACGAACCATAAAAATGATAAAATTTATATTTATAATAGTGTAAAAATGTCTTTTTCCTTTTTTTTGTGAAGCTTCACGTGAAAAAAAACTTGAAACATGTGTGTTTACCGGGGTGAAAGTTTTACAGAATTTTCTGCGGACTTAATACATTACAGCGTGTAAAAAATTGCAAGTTTTTTGCTGAAAATGTGTTTGTGAAACAAAACACTCTAGATTGGTACTTTGGACGAAGAATGAAGGCGCATTAGTACAGTAAAAGCTCGCGTTTTTCAAATGAAACAAAGACAATCTGAAACTTACTTTTTCGGGAATGTTTTCTGTTGGAATGTGCGAGTATATATTTTCAATTAAATTTTATTTTTCTTTTATGCTTTTACGTGGGTTTTATATATCTAATCTTCTTCTTCGTCGAGTCAGAGCCCGTTCCCACTTGTCGGGTGTCGGATCCGTATATCAATCGGAGGTTCTAGTGGCAGAACATTATGTATGGAGCTATTCACACTTGTCGGAAACCGATTTTGTCCGAAATGTTCTGCAACTGAAACCTCCGACCGATGAATATACGGATCCGACACCCGACAAGGGGGGAACGGGCTGCGTGTTCCCATTCCTAGACCTAAAAGGAATGTTCACTCAGAAATGCACACGGAAGTATCATACCCTAAATCTGCCGTTATTGTTTCTTACACTTTATGGTCTTAGCAAAAAAGTGACAGTAATGAAAAAAATCAAGCATGTTTATTAATTTTTTATCTTAATTATAAAGTTTAAACAAAATATATAACTTAAAAATTGCGACCACAAAAAAATATTTAAAAAAAATACGTTTTTTTCACTTCTGTAGCTACTTTCTCGTGTGTGCTATGTTTTGGAAATATTTTTTTTCATTCTATTTATAGAACTATACATTGTATTGTGTAGTATCGAAACCGTTTTTTTATAATGTCAATAGTTTTTGAGTAAATATGGAAAAACTGAAACTACTTGATGAATTAAATTTTTTCCGTGTGCTTGTCTGAGTAAACATTCCTTTTAGGTCTAGGAATGGGAACACGCGAACGGGCTCTCAGACGCTACAATATTTTTGCCCAGTATCGGCAAAACCTCCACCGCTCCATCGTTACCCTCCATTAGGTCAGCCAGTGAGCAGCTTGTTGGGCAGACCAAACAAATCCGAAGATAAGAGTTTAAGGCATCTATTGCCGTGGTCTAGTTTTCATCAAGATCATCATACTAAAAGCCCATCGCAGACATGGGCGAAACGTAAAGAAGCTCCAGCTCCCATAGACCACGGCAAAAGATCCCGGAAAACATCACTCCGGCAAAATGCGAAGATGATCGATAGACTGTTTGGCTCCACATTCGCAGAGCGTGGTGTCATCTAGATGTAAGATTCCCAAGGTCAAAGATATATTACTTTTAAGATTCATATTACATGCATTTCCACAAGCTGACACGTAGGTATAAGTTAACGGTTAGACATGCCGCATATGGACTTACAACATAAAAACCCAATCTCAAATGAATATGAGCGCTGCAACCCTGGCCGACATTGGCAAAGTGAACCATATTTTACAGTATGGATGGTCAGCCTCATATTAACCTTTAAGCCAAGGAATTCATAATTATTAACTGTTTTTCAAATAACTTTTCGTAGACATGCACTTGTGGATACAAGCTCATATTAGATACACAATAATAACAGATACACGATAATAACCGATACACGATAATAACAGATACTCGGTCGCCATTTCGCAGGGGGGTCATTTATAGGTAGGTATGTAAAAAATGGTTAACTTTACCAATGTCAATGTCACCGCTGTTTCAGGGAAGGTCGGCAAGAGTTGCAGGGCTTATGTTTATTTGAGATTGAGTTTTTTTATATTGTAGGTCCACATGCGGCATGTGTGAGAGCGAAATTATGCGTGTCTGCTTGTGGGAATGCATTTAATATCAATCTCAAATGATACATATCTTTGCGACTTAGATTTAGATTTAGTCCAGAGGTTCTGAAGAGTCAACCTCATTATAAGTCAAGGAACGCCAAGAATTAATTTGATATAATTGAAAATTATTTCTTCCAGACGTCATCACAATTTGACAGAGATATTTTCTTAATGTTTAACATAAAGTAGTAGCCGACACAAAGGCCATGGCGTGGGCATAATTTTAAGATTATTTTCAAAATCGCAAGCCATAAATTGCAAAGTTTTGTTGCCGGGAGCGGGGAGTAGTAACCTAATTTTTGGGATTCCGGCTCCCAAATTTCTTTGTGAATTTTGTGAAAATACCGCGAATATTACCTCTAAGTGAAAGTTACAAAGACATTTTTGCCATATTTTACGAAATCAGTTAATTAACTGGTCGTTGCCTTTGATTTTAAGGTTTTCGGAAGCTCGACAAATCCGCACTTGCTAAAAATAATTATCATTTTGCCGCTCTTTCATATTAATGAAAGTATAATTTATATTTTATTATTTATATCTTTCTAAACTTGATATCCGTGACAACATAATACATTGGCCATGTTTTTTGTAATTGTTATTATTATATTTCTTATGTAACGCTGTTTGTTGTCCTATTAAAATAAAATAAAATAAAAATATTAATATTTAAACATCACTTTATAAATATAAATATAATTAAAATTATTTTATTTGTAACTATCATTAAATATCACTTCTGAATTATGTTCCTTAATTTATAGGTTTGTATGCGGCTGACCACACATGCTGTAGAAAATGGTTCACTTTACCGGTTGTGTCACCCTTGTTTCAGGGAAGGTCGGTAAGAGTTACAGGGTGTATGCAAAGAGGAAATGTAAAAAGCAACCGACGAAAGGGAAAATCGGGAAAAGTGTGGCTTAATCACAGGGCGTAAATTGGGAATTGACAATTTAATTTGAAAACAGATTTCAGCTTTTAAGTTATTTCAAAATGTCGTTGACAACATTCAGTGAAAGATGAAAGCAAATTATGCATGAGTAGGAAATTGTTAGAAATATATCGACGGTTAAAAGGAAGTATAAGCGACGTTTTGGTCAAAAATGAGTTATGAATGCCATCCTACTTAAATTTTTTTCCGTTCTTTCTAATGCGCTATCTCCCATAGCTCTACGATGATTTTTTTTGTTGTTTATGCCCAAGCAAACTGCTGCGTTTTCGAAGTATGGTTTTGGTGTAACCGACAAAATTTTGGCCTTTTTTGTCCTAAAGACGCTTGTGACATAAAAAAAACACATTAATAGGAATGCCAATAAATGCCTTAATTTTTTAAATTTTAGAGCTGTTTTGATTTCAACGATATGATAAAAAAGAAAACAAGTAAGGCCATTTTTCTGCCATCTCAAACATTAATTGGACAAACCAAGCGCAGCATCAACATCCGATTGAAGGAACATATTGGTGCAGTTAAGACGAATAACCCGAACAAGTCTGCTATCTGTGAACATTCACAGAAAGGGGTGAATCATCGGATCAGATTTGATAAAACAAAGATTTTATCCAGAGAAAGATTTCTCATCCCCGGACTTGTGAAGGAAGCAATCGAAATACACAGGCACCCCAACTTCAACAGAGATGACAGCTACAAGCTTTCCAGTATATGGAGGCCAGTACTAACTTCAATGATCCACCCTTTCATTAATCGGACGATTTCACAAGAAGACATAATATCGTCCTTTTGTACAACTGGAGCTATTGCGACATCTATGGATGCATCACCGAAGGTTAATAAAAGTACCTACAACCTTCGGCCTCGATCAAACAATAATCATTCAACAGTTCGTGGTTCTTCTTTGTAGAAGACACACGTCTCCTGAGGACGTCGGATATGACTCCGACGAAACGTAGAGAAAATCGTTTTTCTCTTTTGCACGGTCAGTAAAATCCGTTTTTTTCATTCTATAAAATGTCTAACGACCGTAATCATAATTTAACATCTTTAATTAAACTGCGCTCCTGAACAATTTAGTTTTTGTCGCTTATGCCCTACTTAATTTTAACCGTCGATATGTAGTATCTGCTTTTCAATATAAATATGTTACATATTCAAATATCATACGAGGAAAATTTAATTTGTATGCTTTGCAGAAAAAAAAATTAATGGACTTTGAAAAATTGAAGCTTTCATGTTAACATTACGAGTATGTTTATATGTTTGTAAAATTACTTCAAACACGTGTCTGTTTGTATTACTTTGTGTCTGCTGTGTATATGTATTATTTTAATAAATCGTGTCCGGGAGACTCCCTAGATTACAGAGACTCTAGGGGTCTATAACACTTGTTTCAGTGCTGCAGAGGTGTTGTTTGCGAGCTTGGTCGTCGCTACAAATTGCCAATACTCAAGCAAGACCCAGTTGCTGTAAGGCTGGATGAACCTTTAGTGACCGGTCTTTGGTTAATGTTTTATGATTTTTTTAACCCAGCGAAGAGCATATTTGAAAATATAAATTGTGTATATATATATTTTTGTGATCCGCCGGGATCCGAATCCACAACCTTCCATTAACGAGTCCGAAGTGTTGCCACTGGACTACGGACCGGTTCAAGAAGATTTGAAAATGTTAATAGTTTTTTTTGGGCTCCGCCGGGATTAGAACCCACAACCTTACATTTACGAGTCCGAAGTGTTACAACTGGACTACGGACCGGCAATATGAATTTTGAATGCTTATATATGTTTGCAACTTAGGTAATAGATAGATGGATTTAGGTTGTTATAATTACCTATCAAGATACTGTTTATCTGTTTGATTGCTTGATTGTTTGACTGTGACGATAAATACATCTCTATAACGCATGATGAGCTATGAATCTATGGTCATTACACAATCTGAAACCCCACTAGTAATCAAACTAATGATAACTGCCTCAGTTTATGTGTGTTTATCTGCATTGTTGACTTACACCCAGAATAGTTAACGTTCCCAAGCAAGAAACGGTCCATCCAGCCTTGGACCGGTCCGTAGTCCAGTGGCAACACTTCGGACTCGTAAATGGAAGGTTGTGGATTCGGATCCCGGCGGAGCACAAAAATATACCATTTATATTTTGAATGTGCTCTTCGCTGTGTTGAAAAATTCATAAACCTTTACCAAAGACCGGTCACTGAAAGGTCCATCCAACCTTACAACAACAGGGCTTCGCTTGAGAATTGGCGCTTTCTACAGCGACGACCAAGCTCGCAGAGGGCTCTTGAGGTGTGATACACACAAAGACAGCGCTCACCAAATAAATCATCCTAATATTATTATTATTATTATTACAGCAACTGGGTCTTTTGTATTGGCGCTTTATAGCGACGACCAAGCTCGTAAACAACACCTCTGTGGTACTGAAACAAGTGTAATTTTTATATTTATTATTTCTTGAAGCAGCATGTCGAAAACATTTTATTTTAATTTTTTCATTATCTTCAGCTTAATCTTTAATTCTTGTGAAAATAATCTTCGCGCCTTCTGGCGAGTAATCCGAAATTAACGCTGAATTTTTGTTTCGCGAAAAACAATTATTTTTCGCGCAAATTCTCGGTTTCGGCTTTGATTAATCCTGCCCCACTACCAAGGGAGATAATGAACGGACACCGGACGGACATTTTTCATTTCGTAATTTACAGCCGACAAGGTCGAGCGCCGTTTCATTGATTCGGATTAATGCCTCGGAGGATTATTCCCGTAGACCACTGACATAAGTATCTCTGTATAATCTGTTTGAGAAAATATGAAAGAGAATAAAATAACATTGTAAAAACATTTCGGTGATGATATGGGAATTTTTACTTTAAATAATAATGTGATACCCTCTCTTCAAAATCAAAAATGAGGAAGACTTGGTTGAATGTTTTACTTTCGTTTCTTTTTATTTTTCTCTTTTCAGTACAAGTTGTTACAGACAGAATCGGTCTTCGGGCCAACAGGCCGACAAACCTTGTGACAAATTATCCCCTTTTTATTATAATAAAACACATAAATTTTGTTACAGTAAATCCGGCTCGGCCGGTGTCTTGCCGAACGCCGGCCAATCAGCGTGTAGGGTTAAGTTTTGTCAAGGAGTTCGACGGATGGCGAAATTCAGGGCCTGCACAAAAAAGTGTGCCGTATCAATTCCCACCATCTTCTGTTGACAAAACTTAACCCTCCTTACGCTCTCAACCCTTGCCACAGAATTTTCACCCCTGGCCACGGTTCCTTCATCCTTTTCCTTCTCTTCCGATGTTCGTGGAGAGGTGGTGCGCGCTGAAGGCGAGGCGTCGTATCCGGCGGCCTCGTGTACTGCTCGATCGGATCCTCCTCCTGCTTGTCGGGCGGTAACCTAAGCTGATCTAGGTGCACGTCTCTGCTGGTGCGGGGTGGCTGTTTCCTGGCCATCCCATGGCTCTGATTCCTCTTCGAGCCGGAGTCCTCTAGCACGAGTTGTCGTCCACTCTGCACCTCCATGCTGACTGGTTTCAGGTCCCTCTTGCTCGTGTCAAACGTCGAGTCTTCCACTTCGCACACTTGCGGGTGGGCTTCGCGTTCAAAGTACAGCTCTCTCTCCAAAGGGTCATCTTCCATGTCTCTTGGCAGCACGTCTGCCTCAGGCTGTACAGGCCTCCCATCCTGGCTAGGGCAGACGTGGCTGGATTCTGAAACTTCTGGAGCCAGTGTCTCTTCCACACGTTGAAACTCCTCGACTGCTCTCAGAGTGTCCTCAGGAACTTTCGCGTTCCTCAGCATGCTGACACTTGCATGCTCCGGTTCACCTTCATCCTGGCTTGATTCCGGTTGCGAAGGCTTCCCCTCACGGTCGGGGCAAGACCGGTCGAGATGTGACCCTGAACAGTGCCAATATGACCGTGCGGTCTCTTGCTCGCTACATGGCCGTGGCTGCCATGCCATTGGACGATTTTTCTGGCCTGGTGACTGCCTTTCGGTCTGATGGTGATAGGCTGCTGGCTGCCAATCCCCTTGTTGCTGTTCCTGGGCTGGCCATCGCCCTCCTTGCTGATGAGATCCGACGAGTGGATGGTGGTCATCGCTGCTGCCCCTGCTTTCACAGCCTGCCGCAGCTGCGAGAAGCTTGCTCCAGGAGGCGCTGGCGCTCTGAAGTCTCGCCTGGCACTGCGGCAACAGGAGGTCCATGGTGTGCTGGATGACCTCCTGCTCAGAGTGCGTGCTGCAGAAGCGCTTGGCCAGCGCTCTCTTCCTCAAGATGAATCCCATTGCCTCCTCCCTGAGCTCCTGCCGTCCATAGAGGTACAGGAAGTGGCCTCTCTCCCTCCTTGACTTGCTGTTGAATCTTCCCTCCAGGGCACATTCAACCTCCAGCCAGTCTGTCACTGGGAGCTCCGCCATCCAGGCAGCCGCTTCCCCCTGCAGCCAATCCATTGCCCACATCACCCATTCGCTCTCTGGGGTTGCGTTCTCCTTGAAGTACGCCAGGGCTGACTCCAAAAATAGCCCTGGGTCTTCCTCCGGCTTCCCCGAAAATGGCATGGGGAGCCGTGCCACTGGCGTCCTGTATTCATTGACTGAAGCTCCCTGCTCCATCAAGTCATCACAGGGCCGCGCAGTCTTCATTGTCTTGCTTCTGGTTCTTTGTTGGGCGCCACAAGTCAGTCCTCCGGTACTTGGGTTGTCACTTTCCAAGTGACTTGGCCCCACGTTCGCGGCGTCAATTGATACCCTCTCTTCAAAATCAAAAATGAGGAAGACTTGGTTGAATGTTTTACTTTCGTTTCTTTTTATTTTTCTCTTTTCAGTACAAGTTGTTACAGACAGAATCGGTCTTCGGGCCAACAGGCCGACAAACCTTGTGACAAATTATCCCCTTTTTATTATAATAAAACACATAAATTTTGTTACAGTAAATCCGGCTCGGCCGGTGTCTTGCCGAACGCCGGCCAATCAGCGTGTAGGGTTAAGTTTTGTCAAGGAGTTCGACGGATGGCGAAATTCAGGGCCTGCACAAAAAAGTGTGCCGTATCAAATGTATAATGGTAGGTATAAAAATATTATAATCTCAGTTCAGTGAAGCATAAATTCATCCTAGATCAGTGAAGCTATGACGTGTTAGAATCTGATTGGCCAATTATTCCCATTGGCTGACAGCTGTTTTGTTACCACTTCATATGTGGGTTGCATTATTATGCTTTAAAAACAAATGCTCGCAGAAGAAATTGTTCCTTTGCTTGTTATAATCTGAACAGTTTATTTACTCGAACTGTTTCTTTATTCTGCCTAATCATTCTGTGATAAATTCTCCAATCCACTGTTGTAAAAGTATACTTGAAATACAAACCAACCTATCAACCAAAAATTCAAGATTTTTATTGAAGAATATCTCCAAAGAAACCAGCAATCTAGGACTCCTGTCCAAATCCCAACCATAATCTATAATCCAAGTTGCAAAGACATTTAAAGCTCATATCAAATGCATGCCCACAAACAATATTTTTTTCTTCTTGATTTTTCTTGGACCGATCCGTAGCCCAGTGGCAACACTTCGAACTCGTGAATGGGAGGTTGTGGGTTCGAATCCCTGCAGAGCACAAAAATATACCATTTAGATTTCCAAATGTGCTCTTCGCTGGGTTGAAAAAATCATAAATCTTTACCAATGACCGGTCACTGAAAGATCCATCCAGCTTACAGCAACTGTGTCTTGCTTGAGAATTGGCGCTTTGTAGCAACGACCAAGCTCGAAAAAAAGTCCGATTGATAGCTCAGTTGGTATAGAATGCTTGCATTCTATAATGAGAGCAAGGGTTCGATCCCCACCGAAGGTGTCAGAAATGATTTCCCGTTTCAGTGTTTATTTCAAACCCAAATACCGGTCAGGTTTTCTCAGCCTTCATAAAAAATGAGAACCAGCCCACTTCGGTAGATGGGAAAACCCCACTTCAACTGAAGTGGTAGGTGTAAGGCCGGCCCATAAAAATAAATAGGACCCGAATCGCCACATAGACTCCTTCGGGGATAACGCAGGCAAAAAGTTACACTATATGTGTAGCTTATTTGCGTCAGTAGTTGTGTTTGGTTTGTTAGTTTTAGTTTAATAAGAAGTCTATAAAGTCTCTTGAAATAAGTAGATGCTTAGGTAGGTACCAGTGGCGAAGGGTGCCATACAAGCCGATTCCCATCGGTTTCCCGTTTATAATGAGGTAGTAAAGTAGACTGCATGGTTTCAATGGGGAAAAAACACGTATTGTTTCTTTGGTTTTAAATGTATTTTTTTACTTTGTGCCTATATTTTTTAACTACTTTGTTACATCATTTTAAAAGGGAAGCCGATGGGAACCGGCTTGTATGGCACCCTTCGCCTTTTGTAAGTACCTAATAATGATTTGTATGTGGACTGCATCTCATTTATTGTGAAGGCTGGACAAACTTTTTCGGTATTTTATTTTGGATTTAAAATAAACTTAAAAACGACGTATCATTTCTAACCACCAATGAGGCGATCGAGCCCTAGCCCTTGGCATGGAATGCAAGCATTATTTTCTACAGATCTTTATTTTTTGTGAGTCCTCGCTGATTACTTGGTATTTACTGATAATATTTACCAGGAAGGATTCACGTACTTCAAATAAATATTTCACAGTTACCAACAAACATAACCCGCCTACATTTTTCACAGAATCGCATCCCTGAGGGTTTCTTCTGTCAGGGGTTTCTTTGAGATTTTTTAGGGTATCCGGAAATGGCAAACGCGCCATCTGGGACCCGCGAATACCGGAAATGCTCCGCCCTGACCTCCCACACATATGCCGAGGATGATTTACGTCAAACCCGGTCTTCATAAATCCCGGGTTATTTTAAAAAGGTGAGTTTCACATCCCTCGGAATTATTACCGACAAGAGAGGTCGACCGTTTTGCCGTGTAAAAAAATATATACGAAATTTTTCTATTTCGCAATATTTCACGTTTTCCAAATGAAATAGCTACGCATGATGGAACCAACAAACGATTATGCTGGAGTGATGTTTTCCGGGATCTGTTGCCGTGGTCTGTGGGAGCTGGAGCTTCCGTACGTTTAGCCCATTTCTACGATGAGCTTCTTCAGCGTGAAGTATGATGATGAAGATGATCTTGATGAGAACTGTGATCTGTCCTCTATGTGAACTGTCATCAACAACCCGGAAAACATCACTCCAGCATCATCAGCCGGCTGTGTAACCCTAAAACTCTTATTCAACGAACGATTGTTTAACATTCATTATTTTTGCGCGTTATTTTTAATATAAGGAACTTGCAAAGGACAGATCAGACGTCGTATCGCCAGTGCCAAGTCAAACCTGGACAAAATATGGAAAGTCCGGGGTGTGAGTAACAGCTGCAAGATAAAGCTTGTCAGGAGTCTGGTCCACTCTATCTTTCTCTATGCTGCTGAGACATGGACTGTAAAAGCAGCAGAACTTTAGTCTTAGCTTTTCACTGATATCGTTACCAATGAATGTCCACAGGAGACACCCTTGTACGGTGAGCAAGAATGAACTTTTACAATGAAAACAATGTTTATCTGCAATATCTTGCGCCTTGCCCTGAGATGAATGAATAAACCACGGCTCAATGGCACGCATTAGTTTTGAGTGAACACTTTTGCATGCTTTTGGGATACACGTTCAATTTTGAGTGTCATCACGCAAACATGTTGACTGTTCATCTGTGGGCGAAACAAGTTTTCGCAAAGCAAATGGTATTTACAGTTCAATAGTGTTTTCAATGAACATTCCATCGGAAAATAAAATGATTCTGGCAAATTGTGTGGACTTTAATAAATTACCAGAAATTCAAACCCACCATTTAAACTCAAGTGTATACTTAAAACAAGTCTGATTATTAAAAGCTCTCAAATTAATGCGTTTCAGTTTTGACTAAACTTTGAAATTCAATAAACAGTACCCGTAGTACGAGTTTTTTCACAATACTCGGGGTATTGAGTATTCGAGAAAAAATTATGTGAACTTGGAAAGCACCTCTGGCGAAAAAAGTTTCAAAACTTTTTTTGCCAGAGGTGTTTTTCAAAGTCACTTACATTTTTCTCTAATACTCAATACTTCGGGTATTGTGAAAAAACTCGTACTACGGGTACTGGTACATATTTTATATTTTCTGAGAAAGGAACCGACTTTAGAGCGGAACACAATAAAATATCATTGAATTTTCAAATATGCTCTTAGCTGGGTTAAAGGTTCATATCCCTTTACCAAGGACCGGTCACCAAAAGCCTATCTACCCTTACAGCAACTGGGTCTTACTTGAGAATTGGCGCTTTCTATAGTGACGACCTAGCTCGCAGAGGGCTCTAGAGGTGTGATTCACACAAAAACAGAGCTTACCAAAGAGATTATCCCAATTATTATTTATTAAGTTTTCAGTTAAGTTGGCAAGAGTTGCAGGGCTTATGTTTATTTGAGATTGGGATTTTATGTTGTAAGTCCACATGTGGTATGTGTAACGCAAACTTAAACGTATCTGCTTGAGAGGAATGCATTTAATATGAATCTCAAATGTAACATATCTTTGAAACTTAAATTATAGATTAAAGATTCCAAATATTACAATTGTTACAAAAGAAGTGTCTGAACAAGTGTTAGATATGAATGATATTTTAAATAGGTATGCAAGGATAGGAAGAAATGAAGGCAAAATTGCAAAGGCTCTGTCCACCCCTGGCGAAATGGCGACTGAATTACAGTTACAGTTATAATATTTAAAACAGATACATCATTAAAATATTGGAGTACAAGATAATAAGGTTTTTATTAGCATTGAATGCTTCAACAAGATGATCCTTAAAATGTTCGGAGTCCATCTTTGAAAAGTTCAGCGCTAATCCGCACTTCAGAACGAATCGATGAATAAATCCCATTAAACCCCTACTGATGATTCTGAACTCTGCAAACAAAAGCTCTTCAAAAATATTCATTCAGTGCTATTCACAAAGCATTCAATGCATAGCTGATCTACGAATCATCAATATTTTGTGAAAAAATGTAATTAAAAAAAAACAGTGTTTTTTTATTTTTTTTATTTAAAAAATATATTTGTGAAGAGGAATGCAATTTACCAATCTATTCTGCCTGGCCAGAAATATATATAAATATCATCAATTAATAATTCATAATTGTTTATTTTAATGAATTATTCAATAATAATTACCCAATAACATCTGTTGAACCAGGGTCAAATTTATGGTAAAATGACCCAATCGGGGATCAAACCAACGTTATTCTATTCCAAATACGCTTGAATGATCTGCTCACTTGGCCCCCTCGGCCATAAAACCGATAAGTTTATTATTCTCACAAGATGAGCAGACCGGTCCGTATAGTCTAGTGGTAACGCTTCAGACTCGTAAATGGAAGTTTGTGGGTTCGAATCCCGGCGGAGTACAAAAATATATCATTTAAATTTTCAAATATGCTCTTCACTGGGTCGAAAAATTCATAAAACTTCACCAAAGACCAGTCACCACAGGTCCATCCAGCCTTACAGCAACTGGGTCTTGCTTGAGAATTGGTGCTTTCTTTAGCAACGACCAAGCTTGCAGAGAAGGTGTGATTCACACAAAAACAGCTCTGACCAAATAAATCATCCTAATATTTTTATTATAATTTATTTCATCTCAAGTATTTTCGACTTGCTTATTTACATCATTTTCAAAAGGACACTAGTTACAAATTTGACAAGACAAAATCCATAGAGAAATGAGAAGGATAAGCTACGACAAAGAGGTACAATTAGGTAATAATAAAGGCGAAGCAGCAGGAATCTGAACATTGACCAAAATATAATAATTACAAGTCTCAAGGGCAATTAGTTGTCAGCCCTTGCACCGATTTTTTGTGTGAAAAATTCACTGTAGGCTGCGGATGAGCCACGGTTTTGTTGTTTGAGAATAACGCCGATTGTATTTTATGTATACGCTCCATTGTTCTGTTAACAATACAGATACTCTTTATGCATCTATTTTGTATGTAAAAACATGGCAGCCATTGTTTCAGAATATTTCTGAAAAAACCGCTTCGGATTTTTCCTGAAACTTCGTAAAATTTGTTCAGATATTCGTTATCCATCGTATCTCACACAGTTTTTTTTATGTCAGCGCTATGTCCATGAAGGTTACTTTGACTAGCGTGTTTGAAGTTTAAAAAACGCTGGTTCGACATTACCTTTTGACCATATCTTTGAACATAGTTGTCATTAATTTATAATTAATTTGAACTAAAAATTATGAATTATTTATTGGAACCTAATAGAAAAACCTGTCTAGGCAATGATAGATTGGTGAATCGAATTTATTTAACAATGAAAATGTTTTTTTTATTATTTCTGCCTTCTGGTTCTTCGTATTTTGTAGATCTATCAATTTTTGATTCACAAAAAATTCAAATCTTCTAATGGATTCCGAGATGAGGAAGTCCTGCTATTTTTCCACCTTTTAGGAGGTTCTCCTGCTGGGTATTGATCTAATGGCATTTCATTATTTTCATTGCCAACACTTGTGATCGTTTTTTTTTTTTAACTAAGCTTCACATGTAGTGTAACTTCTAGCCGCGTTATCCCTGAAAAGGTAGCATGTGGCGAGTGTAACCTATTTATGTTTACAGGCTTGTATGAAAAAGGTTATGACTCTGGATGAAATGAAAGAAGTATGCAAGGACAGGAAGAAGTGGCGGCTAATCTGCAATGCTGATTTGTAATGTTAGTTTATTAGTTTGCTATAATTTTTTGACTTTTTTGGATAGATTTATTTTTAAGGTTTTGTTGTTGTTTTTTTTATACTTAAATGTTATTTATTACTCGTATTCCTTGACTTATAGGTTGGTATGAGGCTGACCACCCATACTATAAAAAATGTTTCACTTTGCCAATGTCACCCCTGTTTCAGGGAATGTCGGCAAGAGTTGCAGGGCTTATGTTCATTTGAGGTTTGGATTTTATTTGTAAGTACACAATCAGCATTTGTAAGCGCGAACTACACGTGTTTGTTTGTGGGCATACATCTGAGAGCTTTGAATGAATATATCCTTGCAACTTAGATTATAGATTATAGATAGGTAAGAGGGCCATCCTTACACCAACCATTTCAGTTGAAGTTGAGGCTCCCAATTTCTAGTGAATGTTGAGTAAACATTTCCGGTATTTTATTTTTAGTTTACCTTTTGATAAAATACCGGCAAGGCTTACTCCGCCTTCACAAGAAATTAATAACCAGCCGTCTCGGGAGCTGGGAGAACCCCACTTCAACTGAAGTGGTTGGCGTAAGGCCGGCCCCCTTACCTGTAAAAATAAATAGGTTCAACTCGCCACATGCTACCTTTTCAGGGATAACGCGGCTAGAAGTTACACTACATGTGAAGCTTAGTTAAAAAAAAAAAAAAACGATCACAAGTGTTGGCAATGAAATGTAGAACTAAACTCAAATAAAACCATGAAAGCTTCATCTGAGGATGACTCTGATTAACAAATCGTTTTTGTCCTTATCACGCAACGCATTTCCAGCCAATTAACACCAGCGCGCGTCTGCGAAGATAACGAAGACCGCCGCGGCCGCGGCGCTTTGATAACTCGCCTTGAGGTTGCTTTCTGCTCGTGAAAGCGAAACGTCGGCAGATGTAGGAGATGCAAATAGAACATGGTCAAGCCCGAAAGAACACAAAAACGATTTGTTAATTAACACCGGCCATGAAAGTGAAAGGGAAAGTTTTAAACTTTATTTAGTTATGTTTATCATTCAACGACTTTATTGAATAAAAGTAATCCAATTTTGCACTCTAAAAGACCCAATATCAAATTTCAATATTTTGAAATTTCAGTTTACCCATTAATAGGGTATTTGCATACGTGAGGTATATAATAAACAATATATGATTCTTGTAGAGAATTTTACAAGGAATTCAAATATTTTAGAGAAAAGGTCTGAAAAAAAATCCCTGAATTGATATTGAAAGAAATAAAACCTGAAAAATAGCTGTCATTCTAAACGCGCTGTGATTGGTCAACATAAATATGACGACACACGTCCCTGTCAAATGTTGTTTGTCAACACGTCAGAATAACACACGCTGTTCTGCGCTGCATATGACTGTTTTGTTCTGTTAGTTCGTGCAGGTACTTGCTAACTGATAACTGAAATAGTTATTGTTATTGCTAGTTTTATTATATTCAAGTTTATACAACATTAAAAATGGAAAGTGGCTATTTAAAAGGCCAATCAGACAACCTACCGACTGTCAACCATTCGATGGTATTGACGTTTTTTTGTTCCAACACAAACTTTGTAAGTGCGGAAATGAAGAATGTCAAAACTCAAAGGTAAGTTGTTGCATTTAATTAAATAAATAATTGAGTTGTATTAGAGCGTTTCACATTGATTTTATTAAAGGAAGTCATGTACACGTGCTAGCATTGTGTTTTCCTCACCACGTGTTTCAAAGATTTCTAGAAGGAATTAATACATGATAGTTACATTGCACACGCATATACAGATAATTCCAATAATGTGCGACCTTAAATTTACAACATAATTTGTTTTTTTTCATAGTTTCAGTTTTTTATATAAATATATTTGCTTTTTATGGATATTGATTCAGAATTTTATATTCTCATTTGTTAAAAGTCAAAACGATAGCTAAATAACTCATCCCTAAATGTTTTATATTTTCCAGATCCACCAGAGAATCATATGGAGATAATGCCATAGGCTATGTGCAAGTGAAGAGGGAGAGTGACTTATGCCATGTTAAAGTCAAAGTGACTCCAGAGCACAGAGTCAAAACAAAGGCGTATAATGTAAGCACAGTGATTAATGAGAAGGAGGGATCAATTGTTTCATGTGCATGTGAGGATTGTGCCGCATCTCAAGGTTTGATTTCTTTACTTGCTTGTCTTAATAGTTTACGTACTGGTTAAATGTGTGTTAAATTATCTGCATCCAGTTAACTATTTTCATGTGTACTTCCAATATCCAAGATCTTTTAAAACCACTATAATGGCGAAACTTTTATCTCATTCGTACTATGTGATTTATGCCCTAATTTTTTAAATAATTAATTAACTCACCATTATTTTCCAGGAGGTTGTAAACATACAACAGCTGTAGTGTTTTGGCTGCACAGAAGGAGTGAAGAGCCTGCAAAAACCTCTACCGAGTGCTACTGGAGGAGATCCCATTTGTCTCGAGTGGGGACAAAAAAATCTTTTATTAAGGCATCGGAACTGGGTAGTAAACATATACCACAAATTGAAGTTGGTGGTTCCGTCCTTAAAAAGATCGTCGAAAGAGGCTTATCGCAAAAAGGCACAGAAGAGGTACAACTCCTAAAATATTATAGAGAGGTAAGTCCCATTGAAGGGATACAAATTTCCAGATTGATGGAATCATTCAGGAAAACGAAATTACATGGCACTACGGAATTCTTAGATTTTTACAAAAAATCTATGAGTCTGGCAGCTTGCAAAGAGGCTGCCAAATGTACAACTGAGCAGTCGGATTGTGCTCTATGGCACAAGCTAAAATATGGACGCATTACGGCATCCAAAATTTACAATGCTGCCCATTGCCGAACTCCTGACGGCTCTTTAGTGGAGACAATTTTGGGTGCAAAAATTTTAATGACACAGCCTATGAGACGGGGCATCCAATTAGAGGCAGAAGTGTTAAAAGAATTGGGAAATAGATTAAATTTAAAAATCAACAAATGTGGCCTATATCTGTCTCCAGATTTACCTGTGTTTGGAGCATCGCCAGATGGCATATCGACGAATTACGTATTTGAAGTGAAGTGTCCATCGACATTGAAATCAATGGACAGTTATTTCTGTGGCAGTGAACCCAGTCCCAGGTACATGGGGCAAATACAAATCCAAATGCATTTTGTTAAAAAGGAACTAGGTATTTTTTGTGTCGCTAGTCCTGATTTTGAAAGCAGCAAAATCTTAAAATTTTGTGTAGTCCAGTATGATGAAAAGTTAGTGCAGAAGATTTTAGGACAGGCTTTGGAATTTTGGTGCACAGCCATTTTTCCTAAAGTAGTATGCGGCTGATCACCCATGCTGTAAAAATGGTTCACTTTGCCAATGTCACCCCTGTTTCAGGAAAGGACGGCAAGAGTTGCAGGGTGTGTGTCTATTTGAGATTTGGTTTTTATGTTGTAGGTTCACATGCGGCATGTGCAAGCGCGAACTTGTACATGTCTGCTTGTGAGAATGCATTTAATGTGAATCTCCAATGTTACATATCTTTGCAACTTATATTAGATTAGATATAGATTGTAAGAAGTCTTAGTTAATTTTTTTAACATTCAATGTCATGTATGTTCATTTGAGTTTTGGATTTTATTTGTAAGTACACATTCAGCATTTGTAAGCGCGAACTACACGTGTTTGTTTGTGGGCATGCATTTGAGAACTTTAAATGAATATATCCTTGAAACTTAGAATATAGATTATGAATATATTTCATAAACTTGTAGATTGTGAGAAGTTTTAATTATTATTTTCTACGTTATTGTATAAATGTCTTAAACTTGTACATTGTAACCAGCTCTAGTTAAGTTTTTCAATGTCATGTTAATATTTCCTAAACTTGTAGATTGTAAGAAGTTTTAATTATTATTTTCTACGTTATTGTATAAATGTCTTAAACTTGTACATTGTAACCAGCTCTAGTTAAGTTTTTCAATGTCATGTTAATATTTCCTAAACTTGTAGATTGTAAGAAGTTTTAATTATTATTTTCTACGTTATTGTATAAATGTCTTAAACTTGTACATTGTAACCAGCTCTAGTTAAGTTTTTCAATGTCATGTTAATATTTCCTAAACTTGTAGATTGTAAGAAGTTTTAATTATTATTTTCTACGTTATTGTATAAATGTCTTAAACTTGTACATTGTAACCAGCTCTAGTTAAGTTTTTCAATGTCATGTTAATATTTCCTAAACTTGTAGATTGTTAGAAGTTTTAGTTATTATTTTCAACGTTATTGTATAAATGTCTTAAACTTGTACATTGTAAACAGCTCTAGTTAAGTTTTTCAATGTCATGTTTAATAGATGTCTCAAGACTCACCTCTTCGTCCAATCGTATGGGCAAGCGCCTTTGCATTGACTCACCGTCATCTAGCTATATAAATTTTGAATTAATAAATATTTATATTTTAATGTTATGTATATATTTCCTAATCTTGTAGATTTCATGACCTGTTATTTAGGGTTTTCAAATATATATTTCATAATTTTAATTTGTAAGGACTGTTGTTTAATTTTCCACTTTGATCTTTGCTTCAAAAGATTGGCCCCAATTTCCAAAGTTATGTTTATTGACCATTTCCAATTTGATGTACATATGTTTGTTAATGTAATATTTTTTTATAGAGCTTTTTGTCATAAATAAATGTAAATCAAAGTAAGTAAGTGTATTGAATAAATGGTTTTAAAATGAAAAGTTATTTTATTTAATTTTGATCCTCAGTGATACCTTTGACAACCCAAATCTTACTATTTTGCACCTACACCTGAAAAATATTGAAATAAAGAAAAACAAAGTGAGTTACTTTTTTTTAATGTATATTCATAACATCTATTATATAAAAATCTAGGGGGTATTTGCGTCTGTTTTTTTCGAATTTGCAAAAATGTTTTTCTAAAAAGTGTTTCTCTTGATAAACTGAACTAACGCTCGATTCCAGAATTTTTGGTGTTTGTTTGTTTGTTTGTTTGTTTGTTTGTTTGTTTGTTTGTATATTTGTACCATTATAGGCGCCCAGACCGTTCGTAGCACGATGCTGAAATTTTGCATACCCCCATAAAGTGTCAGTGGCTAAACAACTGTCAGGGTCCGGATGACGTCACGTGCATATTTCGCATACCTGCTATACAAACTGAACATTAAAATCATGCCGCTGGCGGCCATTTTGAACTTAAAGACTTCATATTCGAAACAGTCATGTCTCTTAGTAATTTTAACATCTTTTGGAAGAAACTTTTTCGCAAAAAGTAAATTCTTCAAACAAAATTTGTAAATACCTACATAGAAAAAAATAAAAAATTCTAACTTTCAAGTCGCACAATGGGCGCATGTATCAAGTTGTAACATTGAAATTAGGCATGCCACCTGAACATAAACAGACTTACATATTTTCAAAAGAACAACAAAATGCATGAAGGATTAAGAGTAGCTGCCATACACTTTTTTTGGTTTCTTCAATATTTAACATTCTCCTGGCGGTCATTTTAAAATTCTGAAGGTTTTTTCTCAATGATCAATTTGGTTTTGCTTATTTCAACATTTTTTGAAAGAAAACTTTTTTCAATGACAATTTTTTTCCAACAAAATTTTGAAAAACCTGATTTTCACAAAAAAGTCAAATTTATAAGTAAAAAAATCTACTGTTTTGGTGCTACACAAACAATTATAATTTAGCGAAATGTAATGATATGTAATAGGATAATCCCGCCAAGTGTATATTTTGCATACCCGCGATACCAACTAAAAAAATACATTGCTCTGCAGGCGGCCATTTTGAATGTCTAGGTCTCATACTCGAATTTCAAATGCATTTTAGTAAATCCCATAAATGTTGGAAGAAACTTTTTTTCTACGGCAAATTTTTTTGAACAAATATTAAAAAAGTAAAATTTCATACAAAGTGTCTTATATATAAAAATAAAAAAAAGTTAAAAAGTTTCTTTTTTTTAAATTTTCAAAAGTCATTTTTTCTTAGAGTTCTGTCGATGGGTCGAACGTTTTCCCATACTTAGATTTTTTGTAGATTGTGAGTTTAGGCATTTTAAGGTATCTTCAGGTACCATGCAGTATCAGACACTAAAATATCGTGAAAAGTATCACAAGCAGTTTTAAGATGTCAAAAGATAATTCAGAGCAGGACGAGCAGTTTGAAGACATTTCATGACAATAAGAGCAGCTGGAACAATCTAAAAACAAAAGCACCAGTACCAACAAAACAATGCCGTACAGCGAACGCAGTCATGTTTCATGCCACTATAAGACAATTGCAAGCAACACAGGTACGCTTACGATACCATTACCAGCAAAACGAAAAAGAGCAAAAAAGACAAGTTATACACTTAAGTGATAATCAAGGGGAGAAGAGCATCATTATAAACCATCACCAGAAAAATAAAGAGCAGAAATAAAAAGCAGGATAAAGACTTCAGCACCTGCACAACAATAGGAAGTAGCACGATCAGGTCTGGGATTCTACCATAAAATTGTCCACTTTTTGTTGTTGTTGTTGGTCAGTTCTCATGGATCTTTTAAAAATCAGAGCAGGGGTAAAGTGTGCTGGTGAAGCCGGACCTCAAACTAAAATTCCGTAATCGTGCGCAGCACGAGTAGGCAGGCTATTTAACTTAAATTCGTCTTTCGTGGATTAAAGATATTCGGAACATGAAAGCAATTCAATTACCTTTTTATCACAAAATTTATTAAATTATATCTAAAAGCATTCAATGAAATAAAGAACATATGGGAAAAAAATTATGGCGAAGCCAGACTAAAACCTGCCCGGAGGGCCTAGCAGCCAACCGTGCGAGAGCGCGGTTTGGTCTGCTAGTCTTATATATAAAAAAGGAGAGGGTATTTGCGTCTGTTTTTTTCGAATTTGCAAAAATGTTTTTCCAACAAGTGTTTCTATTGACGGACTGGACTAAACCTCATATCCAGAATTTTTGGTGTTTGTTTGTTTGTCCGTTTGTCCGTTTGTTTGTTTGTATATTTGTACCATTATAGGCGCCCAGACCGTTTGCAGCACGATGCTGAAATTTTGCACACCCCCATAAAGTGTCAGTGGCTAAACAACTGTCAGGGTCTGGATGACGTCACGTGCATATTTCGCATACCTGCCATACAGACTGAAAATTGCAATCTTGCCGCTGGCGGCCGTTTTGAATTTAAAGACTTTATATTCGAAACAGTCATGTCTCTTAGTAATTCAAAGAATTTTTGGAAGAAAATTTTTTGCAAAAAGTAAATTCTTCAAACAAAATTTGTAAATACCTACATAAAAAAAACAGATCATTACATCTAATCTAAGCTGCAAAGATATGTATCATGAGATTCATATTAAATGCATTCCCACAAGCAGACACGCATAATTTTGCGCTCGCACATGCTGCATGTGGACCTACAATATAAAAAACCCAATCTCAAATGAACATAAGCCCTGCAACTCTTGCCGACCTTCCTTGAAACAGAGGTGACATTGGCAAAGTGAACCATTTTTTACAGTATGGTTGGTCAGCCTCATACCAACCTATAAGTCAAGGAATACAAGCAATTATTATTGTAAATTTGTAAAAAAAATATTGTAAAGAATTATTATATAAAATTGATTACTATCTTGACAATTTATATTTTTTTGAAAATTCCATACACAAAGACCTTTGACCAATTCAGAGGAAATCACAGATGTTTGTTTGAAATAATTATTTAATTTATAATACAAGAACTTAAATGCACTAACAATAGAATAACAGGAAAATTTAAGCAAAAAGTAAAATAAAGTAAAGTTTTAAAGTAAAAAATCTATTATTATGTACATTATTATATTTTGATCAAAGAGTTTTGCAAATTTACAATTCCTGCAGCAATAACTATGATGGAATCAATATTTTGTATCAAATTGCGATCGATTGTGGAATGCATTTTTAGCATGTTGAAATCTCTGACCCTGCTGATCACTCTCTCTATATGGATGCGTAAAGCTGCAATACGCTTTGACTGTATAACCTCTTCTTTTGTTGATTTCATATTGGATGAAACACTAGGAGGGCGTACTAAATGTACTCCAAGTAATTGTAGAGTGTGTGATATATTTTTAAACCCCCTATCTGCCATGATCCACATACCAGGTTTTAAGTGGTCCATATATCCGCAGTCTTCAGCAATTACAGAATCTGAAGTTCGACCTCCATATCCAGAAGAAATGAAATTAATTATACCATCAGGAGTACATGATATCAAGTACTTCAAAGTATTGTAACCTTTATAATCTGACCAGGTAAGTGCTTGATGCACTGGATTACTAGGTTTCTCTATTTGGATTTCCAAACAATCAATTATGGATTCAACTTTCCAATAGCGTCTTTTAAAAGACATTGGTAATAGTGACTGGATTTTACCACTTTCAGGCCAGACAATTAATTGTTTGCAGCCTGCTGCCAAAACTGTTAGAGAATTTAAAACTATTCTGCATATGGAACTTGTGGCCAGTCCAAATTGTGTACCTAGTACATGGTATGTCCAGTTTAGTTTTATTTTACATAAAACAATTAAGATGTGTATTTCTGGAATGTTGAGTTCCGAAGCCAATATACTAATAACAAAATACATATTTTTTGGTATTCCCAAATATATATCGGGATGATTATAGATTGTCCTCAATATGCCTGTCCGCATATGTTCATTCAAATTATTAAGCTTGTAGCTTTCATCGTCAAAATCGGAAGATTCGGAGTCGATCCATTCTTCTCCTGAAGAGATGTCTTCGCTTGTATCTGAATCCAAGTTCACATCATTTTTGTTGACTTCAGAGGGTGTGAAACATTTCATCGGAGAGCAAGCAACAGATGTTACGTTTTTCTTTACTGGTGAAGTACCTACAGCCTTACTTCTTTTAAGATGTTTGATGTTAACTTGCACACACTTATCACTTTGTACACATTTACTACTGCTATTCTCATCTTCAATGGTCACTGATTCGTTAAGAGCGGGCTCTTCAAAAGTCGAAGTAGATGATACTGAAGTGATGGTTTCTGGAGTTGTAAGCCTTAACTCTTATTCGAAGTAGATGGTTGTGGATCTGCAAAATTAAAAATAACAATGGCAATAAAATAACGAGTTCAATTAATTTGAGAGCTTATGAAAGATTCTTCAATTACATTCAAACATTTTATTATTATAAACAAGATTTTAGGTCAACGTGTAGACAAAAAAACAACAGTAGATACTAACTCCAAAAGTAGTATAACTCCATTTTTTAAAGTCAGATTACGACCCATAAGCTTGAATTCCAAGAAGTTTTCTGTATCTTCTTCAATCTGAAATAAATAATCAATGAGCTATGAGCTGGCCAAATCTGAGGTTCAAAGAAGGGTGAATCTAATCTAATCTAAGCTGCAAAGATATATATCATTTAAGATTTGTATTAAATCCATTCCCACAAGTAGGCATGTATAATTTCGCGCTAACACATGCCGCATGTGGACCTACAATATAAAAACCCAATCTCAAATGAACATAAGCCCTACAACTCTTGCCGTCCTTCCCTGAAACAGGGGTGACATTGTCAAATGGAACCATTTTTACAGTATGGGTGGTCAGCCGCATACCAACCTATAAGTCATATATACTGACAGGAAATTGTTGACGACGATAAAGAATACTTTATATCTGGTGCCCATCCTCAGAAATGAGAAATATTCAGTCCTGCAGCCATGGAGGAAAGGCGTGGCGTGGGCAGAAAAAGTTACATGGCTCCACAACATTCGAGCGTAGATATCTGCTGGCAAGTTTAAGTCAGCAAGATGAAATGTCAGTTAATGAGTTATAATAAAACTTACATTAAAATGATCCTCACAACAATACGCGCAGGTTTTTTCCGAGAGTTTGTTCCTCCTCATGGCACGAAACCATTTCATCCTGAGGGAAGAATTATTTGGCACTCTGAGAAATATTTTTTCTGGTGTGCTGATGTTTGTACTCGTGCACAGCGGTACAATACAATAAACGTAATATCCCTTGTCACCTCTCTTTGACATTTTACGATAATTTTAAGCTCACACAACAAATACTGTTTACTGTTTACTACAGAATCACAGAATAAACAACTTTGTTAGGGTATAGTGACGTCACAACCTAAATCCATAGACAAACCACCTTTCTGGCGCGCTTTTGAAAATTTAATTTTTAAACATTAATAACTTTCTTAAAAATGCGAATAAAAATAAAAATCAAAGAGTTTTGTTATTTCTGAGCCAAAATGAACCGAATTAGCAAAAAAAAAAAAAAAGTGCAATTTCCCTATTAGCGAAAATGGGTGCGGTGGTCTACCTGAAAAATGAAATGGTATGAACCTTTTAGAAATGCGACCGATGCCTGTGTCAGTGAAAGGCAGGTAGCGGGTTCAATTCCCGGCAGAACAAATAAAAATTAATTTTATTTTTCATTAATGATTTACGTCCTATTGAAACATTCATCTGCCTGTAAAAAAGACCGGTCACAATGGTTCATCTAACAAATTAATTTAGGTGCTTTTTCGCGACAACCAAGCTTCTACTTTTTTTTGGATGCTGCGGTTTGAAATAAGGACTTGGTGCTTATGTTGAACTATTGTCACAGGTTTGGTCTGCCACTATGTCCTTCGGCGTCCTTGAAGTCTTTTCCCCTCAATCTTTCCTTCGGAGGTTTTTTTTTTTTGAAATAAAGCGATTCACGAATAATTGACTATTAACATAATCAATTAATAATTCATGATTTTTATTGCCATGAATCATTTGATTACCTTGAATTATTTATTATAAATTATTGATTACCCAATGACATCTGTTAGCTCAGTATCAAAGCTCTATTCCACAGACTCAAACGAATAACAAACCGGCATTGTTTTTTTTTCAAAACAAACACCAACACTCGGACCGGTCCGTAGTCCGTAGTGGCAACACTTCGGACTCGTAAATGGAAGGTTGTGGATTCGGATCCCGGCGGAGCACACAAAAAGACTACCACTTTTAACCGTGTGCCTATAGCACCTTCTTATGCCTTCCTCAAAATATCGTACAAACCATAAAATAAAAACCATTTTTTTCAAAGTTTTTATGTTTACTTTCTCTTCTTTGCACCCTCATCCTTAAACATAGTCATATTTCATTTTTACCCATTTCTTTAGTTCCAAAAATAAACTATTTTGATTTGATTAATGGATCTCGTGTCCTAATTCAGCACGCTGTTGTGCCACCTGCTGATACAGGATCCGCACAGCTATTTTTCACCAGTAAAGTGTGATGTGAGGGCTGGAGTTGTTTTACCTCACAACCCGGGCAAATGTCCTGAGAGGGTGGCGGCTGAAATATGCAATGCTCATAACGTGATAAAGGTGTCGCCCCTAGACACACATCCTCACTGTATACACAATAATGTGGATTTATAAAGGTGTGTGTGCTACTGGAAAATCACAAAAACGTAGAATTGCAGGATTTTGTTTACAAGATATAATGGAAAAAGGATGAATTACAGGATTTCTTTCGAGGGATATAAAGGAAAAAAATCGATTGTAATAAATGACACTTTTTTGTATTATTTATCGGTGCTTACAGATTTTCATGGCAAAGGCTTTAAAAATCGTAAGTTCATTTTTATTTTGTCTTTTTCTTCGTTTTTGTGTCTTTTTTATAGTTGAAGTTATATTATTGTAATGTTTTTGGGTTCGAAAAGTCTCTAAATTAAAACATACAGGTCTTCTTTCAGGATCTTTATTTGCATTTAATTAATTTTTACAATTTCTATTTACTTTTAATACTTTTGGTTACACAAATTTATTTTCACAGTTTAGTATCGCTTACACCCTTCAAATCAAAGGCAACTATCTCACTGGCTTAGCGCACTCAATTCTCCGCCTTATATACTTTACAGACAGAACTCTCCAGTGACTAATTTTGCCAGCATATTCGCGAATATTCTACTATTTATGCTAAATTAATTAATAAAATTAATTAATTAATAAAAAATACTAAATTTCTTCAAGAGTACCTACAAAAGGATCATTTAATTTCTAGATTTCTTAGGTCTATAATTATTGTTCCCTACGGTGTACACCTATATTAATCTACTTTTGACATAATGCTATAATAACTATTACTACCTACGATTTAAACCTACATTAATCTACTATTTACATTACATTTTAGTTTTTGTCCCTTGACCTATAGTTTGATATGAGATTGACCACATTTACTACTGAGATTTTTGCACTTTACCAACGTCACCCATGTTTCAGGTAAGGGAGGCTGAATTTAAATGGATTGGGCTTATTCCAGATTTGAGTTTATGTATATTGTAAGTACATATGTATAATATTAAAAGATGAGCATATTAACATTTAAGACTTATATTAAATGTATGCACACAAGCAGAGTCTTGTAGGTTAACGCTTCATGTATACTCACTAACAAAAACTGCAACCCAGCTACTCTTACTGCCCTTCTCTGAAACATTGGAAAACAAATGGAAACAAATTTTACATAATCTGTGGAAGGTAAATTTAATACCAACCTATATACGAGTATCAAGGAAAAATGAAGACTACAGAAGATCAAGGAATGTCAGTTGAAGAAATTATGAGTATATAAAAAATTGAAATCATGGTTATTGCCTGTCACAAAGAACCGGAAAGTCCACCATAAACTGCGATAGCGACTGTTTTTGCATTACAAATTTTGCAGAGCTTTAAATACACACAGATGCCACTAGATTTAACTTTTTTTCTGACGAACTTATTTTCTTATTTTTGCTGATATTCCTTGTTTTCCCCGTGTAGTCTTCAAATAGTTTCCAATTTGAATTCTTGCTCACATTATACCGGTCGATAGCTCAGTTGGTAGAGTGCTTGCATTCCATGCCGTGAGCTCGGTTTCGAATCCCACCGAGCGCGAGGGTGTCAGAAATGATTTCCCGTTTCGGTGTTTATTTCAAACCCCAAAATAATAATACCGGCAAGGTTTACTCAGCCTTCACAAGAAATGAGTACCAGCTCTCTCGGGAGCTGGGAAAACACCACTTCAATTGAAGTGGTTGGCGTAAGGCCGGCCCCCTTACCTGTAAAAATAAATAGGTTCAACTCGCCACATGCGACCCCTTCGGGGATAACGCGGCAAGAAGTTACACTATATGTGTAGCTTAGTTGCGTTTTTTGCGTTTGCGTTTGCGTTGCTCACAAAAGCTCACTTAAAAATCTCACAGTTTTCCAGTAACTTTCAGTAATGTCAACTTTCATGTCATGCTTCGGGCATAGCATGTCACTTGTATTATAACAAAGCTCAAGTACAATAACAGCAATAACTCCCGCTGTGGGGAGCATTAAGTAATAACATAGAGGAGCAGAAACTAACTCACTGCATTGATACATACCATCTACCACATTCGTCTCAGTCCTGTCAAACGTTGCAGTTGTGTAGTCATACAAAACATGTTTGTACGTTCAAATTTTATGTTTTTTTGCTTTCTCCACGCGGTGTTTTGACGCCTACTAAGAACACATGCCATAATGTCTTAAACTAATGACTTTTTCCTTTCAAATTCGTCAATTTCTTCGATCACAAGATTTATACCGCATGCGTCTATGTTCGGACTAGTCTGGGTACAGTACCTACGCGCGCGGTAATGCTGCAACTTATCTAGAGACATTTTTATATTTGAATAGAGTTTTAGGCTTACACGTCTGGCTGATGATTCTGGAGTGATGTTTTCCGGGATCTGTTGCCGCGGACTTCTTTCGCCCATCGTAGAAATGGGCGAAACGTCCGAAAGCTCCAGCTCTCACAGACCACGGCAACAGATCCCGGAAAACATCACTCCATCATTTTTACATTTGTTTGAGTTATTTTTGTACACAAGGAAATGCAACTGTGAATTTCTTTGTTCTCCTTCTTACTAAGGACATTTTCGTAAGTAGGTTGAAACAGATATATGATGTATATTTTTGTTAAAATAATTGCTAGTCCACAGATAGCATAAGTCAATGAATAACTCCGACTGTGGGAGAGCCAGCGGTGCATACATGAACAACGCCATACCTGACAAGATAAGCTCAATTTTAATTGTTTTTGTACACGAGTCGTCACATAAATCATGTTGATTATAACTAATGGCTGTTTCGCGTACGTGTTATACAAAACATAAAGCGTGTTATTTTTTTTTATAAAACCTAAATGAAATGTAATGCCCTATTTCCAGACGCGTGCATAGGGTGCAGGCAAATACATTTCACAATAAATATATTATCCCATTCTATCTATACTCTATAATCTAAGCTGCAAAGATATGTTAATATTTAAGTATCATATTAAATGCATGTCCACAGACAGGCACGTGTAGGTTCGCGCCTACACATTCTGCATGCGTGCATACAAATAAACAAAACCTCACATGAACATAAACCTTGCAACTCCAGCCGCCTTGCCCTGAAAACGGGCTGGCGTTGGCAAAAGTGAACCGATGTTTACAGCACGGGAAGTCAGCCTCATACCGACCTATCAGTCAAAGAGGAAAAATCTTTGGAAGACGATGGATAGGTCGCTCAAGAACATCATACTTCCATCATATTCCTCTTGAGTTTTGGATAGGAGTCTATTTGATTTGACTGGGTATTCGCTTTAAAGGGGATTGCGAACAGGCAAGACAAATCGCTAGCAGAACAAGGCACTTTCTTATAAAAGATAATAAGGAATAAAAAAATGTCAAAGGTAGGCTAGAAAGGCAAAACCAAGAAAAGAAAACAATTTGAAATTGAAGAATTAAACTTTGAAGTGGCTGAACGTTTTTTAATTGTTATTTATAAAAACGCTGTCTCTAATCAACATTTTGGGATTAGTGGAACCATTTTATTTTTTCTGTAATCTGTAATTTTTTATCTAAATTGCAAAAATATATACCATTTAAGATTCATATTACATGCTTTCCCATAAGCAGACACGTATTAATAAGTTCGCGCTTACCTACACATACCGCATGTGGACCTACAACATAAAAACCCAATCCAATAAGTCCGGCAATTCTCACCGACTTTCCATTAAAAGGCTTGACATCGGCAAAGTTAACCGTTTTTTCAAAGTATGCGTGGTCAGCCTCATACCAATTTATTAGTCAAGAAACTGTCATTTTCAATTATCATCCTATAGCTCCTTGACTGATAGGTTGGTACGAGGCTGACCACCCGTGCTGTAAAAATCGGTTCACTTTTGCCAATGCCACCCCGGTTCAGGGAACGGCGGCAGGAGATGCAAGGTTTATGTCCATGTGAGGTTTTCTTTATTTGTATGCACACATGCAGAATGTGTAGGCGCGAACCTACATGTGCCTGTCTGTAGGCATGCATTTCATATGAGCCTTAAATGCTTACATATCCTTGCAGCTTAGATTATAGATTATAGATTTTAAAACCTTCCCTCCCCTATGCAGTGTAGGCAGTACACTTGCTTATTATAATCTTTAATATCTCTATAAATATAATTTACATGGAGCTCAGATTCTAGGTATTCCTCCCTCATACATTTACGAATTTAATTAAAATATATTTTTTTAATAATCCACACTAATAAGGGGCAGCAGAGCTGTTTTGTAAAAGTCGGAAATAAATTCACCAATACAATAAAACAAATGGCACCAATACAATCACACAGCGTAAGGCGCTGTGCACTGGCGCTGTGAGTAGCTTGCGTCATGCATGTAAAGCTTGCGTGGTGAGTGCGACACTATTCACATCTCACTCTCACATATTTTGCTACGATTTGAGCACACGAAATAGAGCATCTCCGTCGCTACAGTTGCAGTCGTATTTTATTCTTCAATATTGCTGGAACTTGCAGGGATACTAAAGTGATTTATTATTTCCGAAAATAAAATAAATAAAAATTCTTGTTTTGGTAAGTATTTTTTTTATGTGTTTCTAAATAACTATGCAATCATTATTTTATATTATTATTTGTGTGTAATACGTAGAAACACATTTATTTTGGATTGAAAAGTATCCAGAGTAGGAAAAAAAATAACAGAAGCAAATGAAAATGCTTTGTAAGAGAACTTAGTTTGGAGTTGGCTAAGCCTAATATTATAAGAAGAAAAAATAGTATGGTTAGATTCCATAAACAACAGCATGATCCTTTTGACACGGTTCTATCCTATTATCAGCATAATTATATCACCCGCAACTGCTGTTACAGATGCAAATATTCCAACTAATCCGCTGGGCGAATCAACAAGGAGTGTGTTAGTGTCCCGGCCACCTTCAAGAATTTGTAGATTTTGTCCATACAATTAAAAAAAAGAAAAACAATAGTGTGTCTTATTTGTCAAAAAAACTGTGTGTGCTAGTCACAGAATAGAAAAAAAGTACATTTTTTGCAGCAATTGCAATCAAATTTAGAGATTGTCTTTATTTGGTTTTTATATTTCTATTGTTTTATGTTTTTCTTTTAACTTACGTAATTTTCGTTATTGTGCTTTAACATAATACGAGTAATGTGGAAATAATTATGAATGTTTTCATTTGTTGTTCAATTTAACATTATTTTAGTACATATTATTATGAACTTTTAATTTTCTGAAATATTTCAAAAGGTTTAAATTCCCTGGCTAGCCGCCGCCCGTCGCCTTCCCCATATCACGTGTCGGTGTCGCTTCAGTCGCTGTCAGGCGCTCGCTCAGAGTGGACCTGTCGTCCGCTATATAGGCATCGGCCGATGATTTTTTATGTTTTTAGCATTTAAATACTAATTATTGTCATTTACTTCTTCATTCGACTTCAATTATACTTTATTAAAGCGATTAGCTATTAATATACATCATTTACCGATCATAAATCCGACTTTTATGAGCGTGTAGTCACTACACAGCACCGTTGCGCGTGTAATTTTTTTAGCACAGATTGGGGAAGGTTAAAACGGTGTTTCGAAAATAGCTGTCTGTATTCCCAATGAGAATATTTACAAACACATTAATCAAATTATGCTGCGACTCTATTTTCATTCCCGATGTCGTCATTGAAGGAAAAATTCGATTACCTCAATCAGTATCCCGACTCCCTAGTATAAAACATAACGTGAATACTCCACCATCGCGTAAACGAGGTGACGCCAAAAAACTCAGTGTAAAAGACATAGTGTGACTCCTTGCTGCGTTCTCCCCGAAGAGGTCGCATAGGCGAGTGAATCTATTTATTTTTACAGGTAAGGGGCCGGCCTTACGCCAACCACTTCAGTGAAGTGAAGGGTTTCCCAGGTCCCGGGTGACTGATACTCATTTCTTGTGAAGGCTGAGTAAACTTTGCCGGTTTTTTTTATGGGGAAATCATTTCTGACACCTTCAGCGGGATTCGAACCCGAGCTCACGGGGTAGAATGCAAGCACTCTACCTACTGAGCTATCGACCGGACCAACAATTCACGACAACAATGACGTCAAAACAAATTTCATTTTTAAAGGTGAAGGGTTTGCGTATTGACAATGTGTAGATTCATTTCAAATTGATTTAATCTAATCTAATCTACGTTGCTAAGATATGTTACATCGGAGATTCACATTACATGCATTCTCACAGCCAAACACGTGAACCTACAACATAAAAACCAAATCTCAAATGGGCATACACCCTGCAATTCTTGCCGTCCTTCCCTGAAACCCGGGTGACATTGGCAAAATTGAACCATTTTTACAGCATGGGTGGTCAGCCGCATAACAACCTATAAGTCAAGGAAGAGTCAATAATTTAAAAATAAAACACAAAATTTTTCTTCAGGCGTTGTGATATATTTCTTGGAATGCTTTCAATGTTATCACATAATTATTTATTTATTCCTTATTGCAATTATTATTCATATTCTTATACTTACTTATTACTATCTAAATCTACATCTAAGTTGCAAAGATATGTATCATTTGTGATTCATATTAAATGCATTCCCACGAGCAGACAAGCATAATTTCGCGCTCACACATGCCGCATGTGGACCTACAATATAAAAACCCAATCTCAAATGAACATGAGCCCTGCAACTCTTGCCGACCTTACCTGAAACAGGGGTGACATTGGCAAAGTGAACCATTTTTTTTAACAGTATGGGTGGTCAGCCTTATACCAACCTATAAGTCAAGGAATTATCAACAATGTAATTGGGAAAATACCACAACAATTGTATGTTTGTATGATTATTTTATGTTTAATGTATGTTCCTGTATTGTTGAATGAAGATAAAAAAAAACTACACTAAGACAACTCTAACTAGGTGTGATAACATATTGATACCCTCTCTTTAAAATGAGGAAGACTTGGTTGAAGGTTTTTCTTTTTCGTTTTTATTCTCTTTTTCTCTTTTCAGTACAAGTTACAAACAGAACCGGTCTTCGGGCCAACAGGCCGACAACCTTGTGACAAATTATTCCCTTTTTATTACAATAAAACACATAAATTTTGTTACAGTAAATTCGGCTCGGCCGGTGTCTTGCCGAACGCCGGCCAATCAGCGTGTAGGGTTAAGTTTTGTCAAGGAGTTCGACGGATGGCGAAATTCAGGGCCTGCACAAAAAAGTGTGCCGTATCAATTCCCACCATCTTCTGTTGACAAAACTTAACCCTCCTTACGCTCTCAACCCTTGCCACAGAATTTTCACCCCTGGCCACGGTTCCTTCATCCTTTTCCTTCTCTTCCGATGTTCGTGGAGAGGTGGTGCGCGCTGAAGGCGAGGCGTCGTATCCGGCGGCCTCGTGTACTGCTCGATCGGATCCTCCTCCTGCTTGTCGGGCGGTAACCTAAGCTGATCTAGGTGCACGTCTCTGCTGGTGCGGGGTGGCTGTTTCCTGGCCATCCCATGGCTCTGATTCCTCTTCGAGCCGGAGTCCTCTAGCACGAGTTGTCGTCCACTCTGCACCTCCATGCTGACTGGTTTCAGGTCCCTCTTGCTCGTGTCAAACGTCGAGTCTTCCACTTCGCACACTTGCGGGTGGGCTTCGCGTTCAAAGTACAGCTCTCTCTCCAAAGGGTCATCTTCCATGTCTCTTGGCAGCACGTCTGCCTCAGGCTGTACAGGCCTCCCATCCTGGCTAGGGCAGACGTGGCTGACTTCTGAAACTTCTGGAGCCAGTGTCTCTTCCACACGTTGATACTCCTCGACTGCTCTCAGAGTGTCCTCAGGAACTTCCGCGTTCCTCAGCATGCTGTCACTTGCATGCTCCGGTTCACCTTGATCCTGGCTTGATTCCGGTTGCGAAGGCTTCCCCTCACGGTCGGGGCAAGACCGGTCGAGATGGGGCCCTGAATAGTGCCAGTATGTCCGTGCGGTCTCTTGCTCGCTGCCTGACCGTGGTTGCCATGCCATTGGACGCTTTTTCTGGCCTGGTGACTGCCTTTCAGTCTGATGGTGATAGGCTGCTGGCTGCCAATCCCCTTGCCGTCGCCCTTCTTGCTGATGAGATCCGATGCTGCCCCTGCTTTCACAGCCTGCCGCAGCTGCGAGAAGCTTGCTCCAGGAGGCGCTGGCGCTCTGAAGTCTCGCCTGGCACTGCGGCAACAGGAGGTCCATGGTGTGCTGGATGACCTCCTGCTCAGAGTGCGTGCTGCAGAAGCGCTTGGCCAGCGCTCTCTTCCTCGGGATGAATCCCATTGCCTCCTCCCCGAGCTCCTGCCGTCCATAGAGGTACAGGAAGTGGCCTCTCTCCCTCCTTGACTTGCTGTTGAATCTTCCCTCCAGGGCACATTCAACCTCCAGCCAGTCTGTCACTGGGAGCTCCGCCATCCAGGCAGCCGCCTCCCCCTGCAGCCAATCCATTGCCCACATCACCCATTCGCTCTCTGGGGTTGCGTTCTCCTTGAAGTACGCCAGGGCTGACTCCAAAAATAGCCCTGGGTCTTCCTCCGGCTTCCCCGAAAATGGCATGGGGAGCCGTGCCACTGGCGTCCTGTATTCATTGACTGAAGCTCCCTGCTCCATCAAGTCATCACAGGGCCGCGCTGTCTTCATTGTCTTGCTTCTGGTTCTCTGTTGGGCGCCACAAGTCAGTCCTCCGGTACTTGGGTTGTCACTTTCCAAGTGACTTGGCCCCACGTTCGCGGCGTCAATTGATACCCTCTCTTTAAAATCAAAAAGACTTGGTTGAAGGTTTTTCTTTTTCGTTTTTATTCTCTTTTTCTCTTTTCAGTACAAGTTACAAACAGAACCGGTCTTCGGGCCAACAGGCCGACAACCTTGTGACAAATTATTCCCTTTTTATTACAATAAAACACATAAATTTTGTTACAGTAATTTCGGCTCGGCCGGTATCTTGCCGAACGCCGGCCAATCAGCGTGTAGGGTTAAGTTTTGTCAAGGAGTTCGACGGATGGCGAAATTCAGGGCCTGCACAAAAAAGTGTGCCGTATCAATATATATATATTATTTTATTTAGCTATTGCTAATTACAACTTAAGCTATGTTAATAAAAAACAACAAAAAAGATAAACAAACAAAAATAAAAAACCAAACAAAAATGAACAAATCAAAACTTATTAATAATTATGCTAAGGCCGGTTTGCACGTATATATTTTTTTAATTTTACTTTAAATTCATTAATATCCCTACTTTCTTTTATTTCTACAGGTAAATCATTATACAAATCCAATCCTCTGTGCAAAACGCCCTTATCATACTTTACACATTTGAATTTTGGCTTCCTTAAATTATCCTTTTTCCTGGTATTATATTCATGAATGTCTCTGTTCTTAATTAAAAATTTGCTCAAATACTGAGGTAACGTGTTTTTTTCTACTTTGTGTATAAAAATACAAGCACTCATTCTTAAATTTTCTTCAATATATAACCAATCTAACGTATCTATCATATAATTTATTTTACAGTCTAGTTTTTTATTCAATATAGTTCTCATACCCCTGTTTTGTAATTTTTGTAATGTATTTATATACTGTTTATTTGCCACAAATAATATTGTTGGGCAGTATGTGTAGTGAGGCTTAATTATGCTATTGTATACAATTATTTTATATTCCTTACTTAACAAGCTCTTCATTCTACTTAATACACCTATTTTCTTGCTTATTTTTTTAATAATATAATCAAAATGTTGTTTGAAATTAAGCTTACTATCAATTATCACTCCTAAGTACTTAATCTTATCAACTACTTCCAATTCTTTATTATTTACCTTAATAATTAATTTACCCTTTTTGACATTATTCAGTACTATTACTTTTGATTTCTCAGTGTGTAACTTTAACTTATTTTTATTTAACCACTTTTCTGTCCTACCCATAACACTATTTAATTCTCTTTCTACCTTCTGTATGTCCTCCCCAACACAATATATCAATGTATCATCCGCAAATAAATGTAACCGACATCCACTGTTACTAATTACGCTTAAAATGTCATTAATATACAATATAAATAAGATTGGTCCTAGCTTGGATCCTTGCGGGACTCCCGTGTTAATTTCCTTTTGGTTAGAACATTGGCTTGAGATTTTCACTTTTTGCTTACGCATCAATAAGTAATTTTTTATCCATTGTATTACTGTTCCTTCAATTCCCATATTTTTCATTTTTTTTACTAATAAATTTCTATCAACTGTTTCAAATGCTCTTTTGAAGTCCAAGAATGCTGCAGCTACAATTTTATTATTATTTATGTCTTCGATCCAATTATTTATTACTAGTTGGATTGCTGTTTCCGTTGAGTGTTTTTCTCTAAATCCTGATTGTTCTTCAATTAATATCCCCTGATTAGCAATAAATCTTTTCAGTTGATTACTTATTATCTCTTCTATTATTTTTTCCAGAAATGGTAACATATTAATAGGTCTATAGTCACTGGCTTCGATTGGATTTTTAATTTTGGCAATTGGGATAATTGTGGCTATTTTTAGTATATTGGGCATTACTCCTTTAATTAATATTACATTAATGAGCTCTACAAGAGTATCTCCAATTTGTTGCCAAATATTGAGAATGTATTTCTTATCTATATTATCAGTACTAGATCCTTTTTTTGTTTTACTAATTATTTCAAATAATTTTTGTTTATCAATTTTTTCAAAATTTTCAAACTTATGATTGCAATTTTCCGTACTTATATTTAGCTCATTTAGGTTTAAGTCAGTTTCCTCATCAATTGATTTGATTATTTCCAATATACTAGAAATATAAAAATTATTTAATTCTTCTGCTATTTCTTCTATATTTTCAATTTTTTTATCATTAACTCTTATTTCATTGATGGTGCTTGCTTTAATTTTTGGATTAACAATTTCTTTAATAATTTTCCACATATTTTTTTGATCTTCTCCTGCTTCACTTATTCTGTTTTGGTACCATTTTATTTTATTTTTTCTTATCACATCGGTAACCATATTTCTATATCTTTTATATTCCATCCAAAATGAAGAAACATCTTCTTCGGTATGATAATTTGTAAGTACCTTGGTCATTTTAAATTTATTATAAGCTATATTTCTCTGTAAAGCTAAATTTTTAATGTTCTGATTATACCATGGTTTTGTATGCCATTTACTGATTATTGTCTTTCTGTTGGTATTCTCCCGTTTAACTCTTATTAGTTTTAATATTATGTCCTCCCAAATGTTGTTAATTTCACCCTCAGTTATATTATTTATATCATAATCTATATCAAAGTTATTGTCATTAAGCCTACTTATTATTCCTTCCATGTCAATTTTAGTTATGTATTGATGCTGATGTTGTATATTCTTATTCCAAACTTCATTGTTGAATTTGATTTTAATATTTTGATGGTCTGCGACATAATTTTTATTATCTACTTTGCAAAATATATTAGTCATGTTTGTGAATACCAAGTCAATCATTGTACTTGATGTATTTGTAATTCTTGTTTTTTCCATTACACATTGCTTCAATCCAAATTCTGCTGCCCATCTCTTAAGATTAATTGAATTTGTATTTGTGTGATTATCCCAATCAACATTTATGTCGCCACATATAATAGTATGCCATCCCTTTTCAATCATTCTCTCACTTATTTGCCTCAAGTATTCTATAAAATTTTGGTATTTACCATTTGGTGATCTATAAATAGCGCATATTATAAGCCATTTATTTGATAACTTTATTTTTATTATTATACTCCAAAAGTCTCTGCCACATTGTTGAATTTCTATAATGTTAAATACTATTCCCATTTGAATAAATAATAATACCCCACCCGTGTGTCTTGAGCACGAATCGCATCTAATTAAATTAAAATTTTTAATATTCAATTCATTATCCTCTATTTCTTCTGTTATATGTGTTTCCGTAATGGCCAAAAAAGTATATGATTTTGCAATATTTTCAATTTCGTCTTTTTTATTCAAAAATCCCTGTGCATTTATTATTATTCCACTTGCTTCATTTGTAGTGCTGTCTTGTATTTTTAATTTTTTACTTTTTAGTTGCTATATATAGTCTATTTTTGATTTGCTCGCCTTTACATACTTTTTTATTACTGCGCATTTTTCGAAGTCTTAGGGATCATGATCTATGTTTATTTCTAATTTTAATTTTTCTTTTATTATATTGCAGTTTATACAGAACATCGGAAGCGCTCGAGGAAATGAATCAATTCGTGAAGAAAAACTTTGTGTTTTTTTTATTTATTTATTTTTTATTAGACAAACAAACAGTTATACATGTAATATATGGGATAAACAACATAGTTATACAATTTCAAAAACCAGCAAAGATTTTACTTTTAACATTATTTAATTCAAATTAATCTTCACAATGTCAACACACAAACCCTTGAACTTAAAAAATAATCAGGTTTACGCGTCACATGAAGTACTTACTAAACTCTTTGTTTGCGTTTGGACTGTTTTGACGTCATCCCATTTTTCAATTGTCGACCATTTTTTAAACGACTTTTTACCCACGTCATATCGCCGACATGAAATCGATGTCGATCGGAATCATATTTTGACATGTTCAACTTAATTAAATTCACAACACAATTGGAAATTTCCACTTTTTATTTATTGTGTATTTTCCTTGCGTCCGTCGACAAATTTACAATGCAAACAGGACATGAAATAACTATGTAAAAAATGTACTTACAATAAAAGTGACAAATAAAACATGTGCCTACAGCACTTTTTTTTTAAGACATCCTGTGCGGGAGACTCCCTAGATTCTAGAGACTCTAGGGGTCTATGATACTTGTTGTAGTGCCGCAGAGGTGTACGAGCTTGGTCGTCGCTACAAAGCGCCAATACTCAAGCACGATCTAGTTTCTGTAAGGCTGGATTGACCTTTGGTGACCGGTCATTGGTAAAGGTATATGAATTTTTCAACCCAGCGAAGAGCAAATTTGAAAATATAAATGGTAGATTTTTAGTGCTCCGCCGGTATTCGAACCTACAAGGGCCACAACCTTCCCATTCAGAGTCCGATGCTACCATTGAGCTACGGACCGGTCATTTAAACGTACCTTAATAATTTGTTCTATAAATAGACTAGATCAGCGGTTGGGGAACTTTTTTAACCATTACCCAAGGTTCACTCAGCCTTCACAAGAAATTAGTACAAGCCCTCTCAAGATCTGGGAAACCCCCACTTAAACTGAAGTGGTTGGGGTAAGGCCGGCCCCTTACCTGTAAAAATAAATAGGTTCAACTCGCCACATGCGACCCCTTCGGGAATAACGCGGCAAGAAGTTACACTACATGTGTAGCTTAGTTGGGTTTTTTGCGTTTTGCGTTTGTTAATTTTATACACCTATAGCATATTTATACAGATTTCATTTTGTGCGAAATTCCAAGAAAACAACTAATGTTTTTTTTTGTTGTTGTCTAGTTTTATACGATGTGACGTGATTTGTACGAAACAAGATTACCTTAATACCTAGAAGAAAATGTGTGTGCGTAGAACGAGCATGGGGTTTGTCTGTCGCACCCTTAAAAGACCTTCTAAGGGCGTGTTTACATCGCCTAATTGAAAGGCTCTACGCGGGGTAATTAATAATTATTCTACATTGCGAGATCCCGAATTGAATTTCTTTGTGATTTCTGAGAGACTGCGGGCTGGTGCGAATTTCACAAAAGTAATTTTTAATTAACAAAGTGCCGGAAAAATCGTTGTAGCGCTTAACTGAGAATTGATTTTTCTTCTGTAACTGTAACTCTGTCGCCATTCCGCTAGGGTGCCTCTACAGACTTGCCTCAACTTTTCCTATCCTGGCATTTCTTCTTCTTCTTCCTCTCCAGTTTCCATCCTAGATTGGCTTGCAGCAATTTTTTTCACTCTTCTCCTCCATTCTTCCCTGTCTTGCGCGGCTCTTTTTAGGTCTGCATATGATGAGCAGCGCTCGTCCACCAACAGGTCCTCCAGGTATTCTTGGCGTGGGCGTCCCCTAGAGTTGGTCCTCTCGGTCATCCCCTCCATTATGGCATGCAAGAGACCTTCTTGTCGTATTACATGGCCGATCCATCTTGCACGCCTTTCGGACAAAGTCATTCGCTTTGTATATTCCATTCTTTCACAATTTACCAATGTGATGCAGCCAAACTTTTCTCAGTCATTCCTTTCATATTTTTCCTTCCACATTTCCTCTGTACATACGCTTTGTAAGTCTTTCATCATCCATTCTTTCTACCTGTCCAAACCATCACATCATTCTGCTGGAGAGAATTCAATATATGTAATTTTAGTGTATGCACAACCATTTATAATAATAATAATTCTAGGATGATTTATTTGGTCAGCGCTGTTTTTGTGTGAATCACACCTCAAAAGCCCTCTGCGGGCTTGGTCGTCGCTATAGAAAGCGCTAATTCTCAAGCACGACCCAGTTGCTGTAGGGCTAGAAGGACCTTTGGTGACCGGTCTTTTGTAAAGGTATATGAATTTTTCAGCCAAGCGAAGAGCATATCTGAAAATATAAACGGTATTTTTTTGTGCTCCGCCTGAACTCGAACCCACGTCCTTCCATTTACGAGACCGAAGCGTTACCACTTGAATACGGACCAGTATATAATACTCCTTTCGATAAAAATCCGATATGCATAACATTTCATACATAAAAGTGAGTCATGACTTGATTGAGAATAAGGTTGGTGTGGGGCTGACCCCAATGCTGTAAAAACTTGATTCACTTCTGCCAATTCCACCCCAACTTCAGGCAAAGGCGGCAGGAGTTTAAGGTTTGTGTTCATGTGAGGTTTGTTTTATTTTGTAAGTACAACGCGTGTCTGCTTGTGGGCAACGCAAAAAAAACGCAACTAAGCTACACACATAGTGTAACTTCTTGCCGCGTTATCCCCGAAGGAGTCGCATGTGGCGAGTTGAACCTATTTATTTTTACAGGTAAGGGGGCCGGCCTTACGCCAACCACTTCAGTGAAGTGGGGGGTTTCCCAGCTCCCGAGGGGGCTGGTACTCATTCCTTGTGAAGGCTGAGTAAACCTTGCCGGCATTTTATTTTGGGGTTTGAAATAAACACCGAAACGGGAAATCATTTCTGACACCCTCGGTGGGATTCGAACCCGAGCTCACGGCATGGAATGCAAGCACTCTACCAACTGAGCTATCGACCGGACAGAATATGATCCTAAAAGGTCAAAAGATCTTTGCCCTTTTGATTATTGATTATAGATTATGTTATTCAGATTCCAAAGTACGCTAACGTCACTTGGTGACTAAATTAACAGGCATCTTTCACTCAATGTAATTCAGAGAAAAATTATACAGAAAGTGGAGGGTAGTTTTCAACTGTCTCTGGATAGCACTGCTCGTATATTATCCCCCCAGTGCTTGTTCGGTTTGTCTACCATTTGATTCAAAGATGACTTTTAAATGAAATTGTCTAAAAAATCACATTTAGAAAATCTGAGCTAAGAAAACAACGTAAAACACGATAATGTAAGAGTTGTTTTGAAAGATTTTTTTAATCAATTTCCAGTTTTCATGAGACACATTGATCCAGCACACATATGTACAAACATTGTTCATGTGAGATTACCTCTGTTGGAGATAAGACAAACAAGCATTAAAGGCACGATATATCTGGCTAACACCTGTAACTTGCAAGGTTACATGGTTTCATATTAGGCTGGGAAAGCACCTCATAAATAATGATAATAAAGCTGGATACCCTGAGCACTAGCCCACTAACCTAGCGCAAATAACATCGGAAAATATGTACTCTCTATATACCTGAAACGAAACGAGATTCTTTTATTACCGCCTCGCACATTTGTCTGTAAAAACCGCTGTTACTGTATTCTTTCGCTATTCCACTACGGGGGACCGGTACCTCCGCAGATGCGTCTCCACTTTTTTCTGTCTTTCATCTCTTCAGCATTCATCCCTTTCTTCACACGTAATCTTCTCTTTTTCTCACTCTGCAAATTCCATTCTTTCGCAATCCCACCTATTTGAACTATCTAAGGGACCATGGAGGGAAGCAGCACAAGACAGAGAGTCCTGGAGGATTGTGGTGCGGGAGGCCCTGAGCCTTCAAGGCTTATGAGCCGAAGAAAGTAAAAGTAAAGTATTCCGTCCTCACGCCAAACACTTCCCAGCTGCCGAGGGGTTCTCGTTTATCGTAAAGGCTGAGTAAATCTTACCGGTATTAATTTTGCGCTTGAAATAAACATCGAAGCGAAAAATAATTTCTGATACAATGTCACTCCTGTTTCAGGGAAGGTCGGCAAGAGTTGCAGGGCTTATGTTAATTTGAGATTGTTTTTTTATTGTAGGTCCACATGCGGCATGTGTTAGCGCAAACTTATACATGTCTGCTTGTGGGAATGCGTTTAATATGAATCTTAAATGATATATATATATCTTCGCAGCTTAGATTTAGATTTTACATAAGCTCTTTGGGGATCGAACCCTTACTAAGCATTCTGCCAACTGAACTATCGATCTATCTTCGAAAACTTTTGGTATTTAAGCCAAAGATCGTTATATTAGATGGCTAATTATTATTATAATGGAGTAAGAACCCTCCAACATTGTGGGATCAGTATTCTGTATTCAGCTTGCATGTAAAGTGTACATAATTCTAACATCTTGTTCTCAACGAGCAACGTTAACGTCCAGACGTTACAAGCGTTCAAAAGCGTTTCGCTTCACAGCGCTGAAATTCAATTGAACATTTTTTTTTACATTTTTTTGCATTCAAATATTACGAGTAGTTTAACTCCAAGACAATCCTGACGTATGCCTCCGAATCCTGTGAAATGACAAAACAATCTAATATCTCGATTACAACATTCCAAAAAAGGATTCTCAGTACCTGTAACTGTAACTGTAACTCTGTCGCCATCCCGCTAGGGGTGGAGAGACTGCATCCTTTCAACGACGATACTATGTTGAAAGCACTGGTCAGCGACGATAACATGTTGAAAGCACCGGTTCTTATCAGATCATCGAAGTTAAGCAACATTGGGCGTCAGTCTATCATCATTCATTCTTTCCACATTCCAAACCATATCATCAGAGAGGGTAGAATTTAAGTTGTGTCTCACTGTACATATGGCCCTGAACGGCACGGCACCCCCATGTCTCGCTGAGCTATGCTCTGTCGATGGGACTTCAAAAAGACCACGCGCTCTGCCCTTACTGCTGTCAACAAGGTTATAGTGCCCAAAAGAGGGAACACATCAAATTTTGCAGACAGAAGCTTTGCGGTGGCCGGGCCGGTTGCCTGGAACAATTTGCCCATCGGTGTTCGCGCGAACCAGCATACCACCACCTTCAGAAAGGAACTGAAGACACTGCTTTTCTCCAGAAGCCATGGCGCCCTTGAGATGGTCCTGGACCATTAAATGGCGCCACAGGAAAGAAATCATCCATCATCATCATCAGATTCTTTTCTACCGTATTGTCAGTACAGTGTGTACCGTACTTACCAGGCTGTATAATGTTCTCCATAAAAATTGTAACGAGGACGATTGGCAGCAAGATCAGCTGTTAACGTGCGGCCATGTTTTATCACTTTCTATCCACCGCCATAATCTGTAGACATGTTGAGACTGGAGTGGTCAGACTCACTAACTCCACTTTTAACCCGGCACGCCTGCAGTATCTTCACTTCAAATGTTAGTACATCCATGCAGGCCCGGATTAAGGGTGGTTCGAGCGGTGCAACTGAACCAGGGCCCCCGCGTCCTAGGGGCATCTAAGACGTTATCGAAAAATGTACTTCAAAGAATTATTTGACAAAAATTTGTTCGGATGCTCAGGATTTTAAGGCATTTACGCCCAAGGGTCCCTCTTTTTTGGGTTCAAATCAAAAAGGGCCTTCGGGAGCAAAGACGACCATAACGAATTGTATGAAATTGTATATAATTTTTTTTCAACATAGTTTTTTACTATAATCTACAATCTACTAATTTTACTATAAACTTCAATGATATGTTAATATATAAGGCTCATATAAAATGCATGCCCACAAACAGGCACATGTAAGTTCAAGCCTACATATTATGTATGCGTGCATATAAATAAACAATAAAAAACCTCACATGAACATAAGCCTTGCAACTCTTGCCGCCTTTCACTGCAACCGGGTGGCATTGGCAAAAGTCAACCATTTTTACTTCACAGGGGGTCAGCCTTATACCAACTTTATTCCCAAACAAGTCGTGACTCACTTTTTAATTGGAATTTTAAGTACCTTGGATGTTGTCGATAGGCATATCATATTATACCAATTAAGGAGCAAAAAAGACAATAGGAAAGTCCCTCCAACAAAGGTCATAGACCTGCTGTGCGTGGTGAGGTAGGGGATTGGGGGCCCCCTGACTTTCCCGCACCAGGGCCCCCAGTGGTCTTAATCTGGACCTGCATCCATGCAATGTAGATGATAGTTTCTAGAAGTAAGGACCCTTGAGCAATGTTGATCACCTGTGAGTACGTTTTACATAATTCCATCATCTTGTTTTCAACGAGCCACCCTAAGTAAGGATCCCATATTGTTTTCCACTCGGCTCTTACCTTTAAGGTAAATAATTCTCTCCCTGAGCATGTACACGAGAACCCCAAGTATAAAGCATTGCAAATAACCTCGGACATTGCGTTTACCAAATATTTATACAAACTAAAACAGCACTTCTAGTGAGTGTTAGAGTTTCCATATAATCACGGTTAAACTCTATGTTATACTTAAAGAAGAACTGAATGCGATACGGTCTGAAGCATTACCATTATACCTTCCGTAGCTTGGAGCGTTTAGTATACAAGGTCTACGCCACGGTCTACGCCAAAGTAACATTTTCTGCAATTTCTTATAAAAAAACTACCGTTGCACTTTCTCAATCAAATTATATAAAAAGTTGACCTTATACTTTAAGAAAGTATACATTACTTAGAAATACGAAGAACACTTATAGATCAAGTAGAAGAAAAATATTGCTACGATTTGCTTGGGATCAATTTAATAAAACATCCATTAAATTTATTTTACACATTTTTTTTTTTGACTTTGCTCACATTTGGTTCATAATTTAATTTCTTGTACTTCTCGCTAAAGGGCTCGGGTAGTAATGCTATTCAAAGCACTGCAATCCGTATTTATAGGTGACTAAAACCTATTGTAGCGTACACCAGGCCATGCCAGAATCGTCTTGAGCAGACACTTCGAGCAAAATACCTTTTTTTAAAGTAAAAACGAGTGCATGAAGATTTCAGATTTGAAACTATTTTTGATTCAGCGCTGGTCTGTAATTTTAGCGTAGTATCACTATTCAATTTATATATCGACGGTTAAAAGGCAGTAGGGCATAAGCGACATAAACGAAATTGTTCAGGAGAGCAGTTTAAAGTTTGAGATTGCAGAAAAATGGCTTTTAAGTTTTTTATTTTTTATCATATCGTTAAAATAAAAACAGCTCTAAAATTAAAAAAAATAAAAGCATTTATTGGCATTCCTATTAATGTGGTTTTACGATGTTTTACGATTTTTTTATGTCACAAGCGCCTTTAGGACAAAAAAGGCCACAACCGTCGATAGAGGAAGACCGAGAAAGGTATGGATGGACCAAATTTCCGAAATTGCGTCGAATAAATGGAATATCCAGAGTCATAATAAAAGAAGAACCTGTATGAAAAAGGTTAAGACTCTGGAGGGAATGAAAGAAGTATGTAAGGACAGAAATAAATGGCGGTTGATCTGTAATGTTGGCGGCTTGGGCTTATTAAATTGAAATTTGTTTTCTGTTTGTTGTCCATAGATATTATTACATATTTATTGATTTATAAAATGTAATTTGTCGTGAATGTTCCTTTACTTATAGTTTGTTATGCGGCTGACCACCCATGCTGTAAAAATGGTTCACTTTGCCAATGTCACCCCTGTTTCATGGAAGGACGGCAAGATTTGCAGGGTGTATGTCCATTGGAGATTTGGTTTTTATGTTGTAGGTTCACATGAGGTATGTGCAAGCGCGAACTGTGTCTGGTTGTGGGAATGCATGTAATGTGAACCTCCAATGTAGGATATCTTTGCAACTTAGATTAGATTAGATATGCATAGCGCTTTTGCAAACAAACTGTCAGATGATGGGGTGGCTCTCTCATCCCCGAAACTCTGTCCTACCTCACTTCTCTTTGTGGTCTCTGCCCTGAAATTCTACAAACACCTCTAGTGTATAACTCTGCGTTTAAATTCAGTTAAATTTAGAACATAAGGGATAATCTAAACAGCGTATGTAGCGAACGTTTTAATTACCGTACATTTTTAGTATGACGATTTGTTTTAGTTGGAATGTAAAGTTGTACACTTCGGGTCCAGATGGCGCTTAGTAGAATACCCCGCCAAGTGAGAAATAATTAGGTGGATATTGCTGAAACTACGCAGCCATTAAATTGTAATATTACATTACTTTAAAAAACCGCAAAGCCGCAATAACGCAGACGCAATTAAATCCTACAGCCCCAACTAAACATAGTTATTTATAACATTGCTTAAACTCGTATCTTCTTTAAAAAACGCAACTAAGCTACACATATGGCAAGACGAGATGACAACCGATGGGCAACGAAAATCCTCAAGTGGCGACCATGGGAAGATAAAAGAAGCGTCGGCAGACCACAAAAAAGATGGTCAGATGACATTGTTCCAATCGCGGGGCGGAAATGGATTCAGAGGGCACAGGATAGAAAGGAGTGGAGAAACATGGAAGAGGCCTATATCCAGCAGTGGAGAGATGGCTAAGGAAGAAGAAGAAGAAGCTACACATATAGTGTAACTTTTTGCCTCTGTTATCCCCGAAGTGATCGCATGTGGTGATTCGGGACCTTTTTTATATTTACGGGTAAGGGGGCCGGCCTCACACCAACTAATTTCAGTTGAAGTGGGGGTTTCCCAGCTCCTGGGGACGCTGGTTCTGATTTTTTGTGAAGGCTGCGTAAAGCTTGAGAACGAAACCTTGCTCTCGGCATGGAATGCAAGCATTCTACCTATTGAGCTATCGACCTTTTTACGAGCTTGGTCGTCGTCGCTATAAAACGCCATCAGGCAAGAACCAGTTGCTGTTAGGCTGGATGGACCTTTGACGACCGGTCATTGGTAAAGGTTTATGAATTTTTCAACCCGGCGAACAGCAAATTTGAAAATATAAATGATAAATTCTTGTAATTCAACTGAGATTTTCCAGGTTGGTTTCCCGATAAATTGTTTTTTGTGAAGAAGCGTAAAGAAAACTATGATTCAGAAGAAAAAGCTCTGAGCGAAAGGATGCATAACGACTCTGATTTCAAATTGCAAAGGAAGCAGCTGCAATACAAGCCGAGCTGCAATCAATCTTATATAATACGATATCACAAAGCTCCTCTAAGAAATCCAGTCGAGTAAAATAATGAGATAAAACCAGATAGAAGTAAATTGGTTTACAGGAACTAGCGGTATTATTCACACAGAGAAAATCCATAGCTCAACCGCCACCTAGCATGAATTTTCTGTACAAAAAAGCGATAATCCATGGCTCAGCTATGTAATAAACGCGCTTGTAAGTATATAAAGATCAAAAGAAATGTAAATGAAGATAGTTTTCTTCGAAGGATTTGTTAGAACATCGGGATTAAAAATGAAGAAATCTGCGAGAAAACAGGACATGTATCGCATACCGAATAAAAAAGATTGTTTAAAAGCGCTTTGTGCAACTTAGATACGTTGCGTTTGGCAAAAGTTCGAGATGATAATGTTTGTTGAAAAGAACCCACTGACATGGCAAAGAGTGAAAATCAGGTGACTTTTTCTTCCGGCTTAACAATCCGAAAAAAATATCAGGGTCCAAATGGTGGTTTTTGCGGTATGAAAAACAGGGAAAATCTAAGGGTGCAGAAAAAGTAAGACCATGAACAATTGCAAATTTTGGCCACTCAGTCCCGGTATTTTGAAGTATCGTAAAGTTAACTAAAATGCAAATTTAGTTAAATTATCATACTATTTCACTCACCGAACTTTGTCAGTAAATATTTATTTACTTTAACTTACAATTTTCAAGATGGCGTCGTCTTCACCGACAGCAGCTGTTCTTTTTTAATAAAAGGATACACCAAAACTGTTGCTAACTGAATTTTTTTGTGTCGTTTTCCAGCTTTATGAAGGCAAGGCATTTGATTTTTATAAATAGTTGTTTGTTTTAATGCTTTTAAATGACATTGTAATTATTTCCAAGATTTGGGGGCGGGGCTTGTCGCTTCGGTAATTCTCGGTTTTAGTTAACTCGAACTCGAGTATTTTGAATAATAGTTCAAGTAATAGTTAACTAAAATATTACTAAACTTGAATATACCGGGCCATACAGTGCAAAAATAACGACGCAACATCAACACTATTTTGCAATTTATTATGGCGATGTGTTTCGTGAACAAATTAACCTGAAAGTTTTTAGTTTTTTAGAAAGTTTTTAACTTTAGAATTTCATAATTAAATATTTTAATTGAAATCGGATAGCGCTTTTACAACTCTCTAATCAAAATTTTAAACACACGGAAGTTGGTCGAGCTAAAACAAAAATACTAAAACCCACATAGTGTTGGGATACTGAAAACTTTCCCTAAATATTATATTATGCACCTTTAAAAAGCTTTTAAATTTTCAGTGAATGCAAAAGGTCGAGTTTTAATAATTGAAATTCAAAGAATTTCACCAACAAAGCTTACTCGGAATATTTACGGTAATTCAATAAAATCTCTTGAATGCGTCCCTTAATTTTAATGCAATTATTTTTCAATTTTCATTAATGCCTGACTATGGTGATTTCACGTGTTCGTGACTGCTAGCTCTTATGAAATTGGCGGTAGATCCACTTTTTGATTTTGCCGAACAAACCCAATTATCCTTTGTCTAGTTTTTGTACCATTGCAAAATTACATTAAAATGCAATGCAATTATTCAATTAAATTCAGCGAACCGTATTATTTTGCGACGTCTGCCATTTCAATCATTTTTAAATTCAAACGAACTGTCTGCACTTGTATACGTGCCAAAACACAATCAAATTATTTTTATTAGAATATTCCAATTCGCCAACAACAAAAGCAGACTCTGCAGAAGTTTTGGCCACCTCTAGTGGAACGGTGGCAGCGTTACACTTGCAGTTACCAACCTATTTTGTCCTTACCAGAAATGCGTAAACATATTATAAAACAATCATATTTATTTTTATTTCATGCTTAGATTTGATTTTATAAGAGCATTTATTTCACGTCAAGTTTTTTCGACTTGCTAACGTCAGTGTCTTCTTGAAAATGACGTAAGCAAGTCGAAAGTACTTGAGGTGAAATAAATTCTCAACTTGTGAAAATAAAACTCTTGAATAAGAGTTTTAGGATTACACGGCCGGCTGATGATGCTGGAGTGATGTTTTCCGGGATCTGTTGCCGTGGTCTGTGGGAGCTGGAGCTTCCGGACGTTTCGCCCATTTCTACGATGGGCTTCTTGAGCGTGAAGTATGATGATGAAGGTGATCTTGATGAGAACATCATACTTCACGCTGAAGAAGCCCATCGTAGAAATGGGTGAAACGTCCGGATGCTCCAGCTTCCACAGACCACGGCAACAGATCCCGGAAAACATCACTCCAGCAATAAAACTCTTGTTTTTAAAAAATATATACTTTCTAATGATAGGCCATCTAAATTTATATGTTTCGTGTCTTTTAAATGCTTTTTTTGACATTCAGTTTTTTTTTTAAATTAGTAAGAAACTTTAATGTGGCCTTGTCACTGTATCAAGCTGCTATTCCACTAGGGGTGCCCAGCACCTCCACAAATGTCTCAAAGCAAAGACAACACAACACTACGCAACTAACGCCCTTCTTCAAAGAATCATCGAATGACATCTCACACACAAGAACACTTCTGCGGCACTCCAAGAAGAGTCACAGACCTCCAAATTATAAAAAATCTGGCTAAGTCTCCCGCACAGGATCCTTTAAAAACCATGAAAAAAGTTTTGAAGATGAAATTCCATCGTAACAAATAATTTAAAACATTCAAATTACTTGCACTTTAGGTATACATGGAGAAAGTTGTTTTATTATTCATTGCTAGATAACTTTCTCTGGCAGACAAACTTTTAATGACTCTAGAGGTTTTGGCCAACACTATTTCAAGAGTACTCACAACCCCTGAAAAAACAACTGGCTAGGATAGTGAACTTTAACAGTCCACATTTTTTTGTTTTGAAAATGTACTCGGTAACAAGGTGATCTAGTCTAATCTTACCTAAGTTGCAAAATATATCGCACGTTTAATAATAAAGAGCAATAACTCAAAAAACATGAATGTTGGGAAATCACGTTTGAAGTTCAGACAGCCAGTACAACTTGTATGGGATGAAAAAGGCGGCCGATGTTTTATCTCGGTCATATTCGTCCAAATTGAACGGCTGTCGGATTCTTCCTATTCTTCTCGCATTGTTCTTGCGTTTTATTACAAAATCTCGATTTCCCCAATTTTCGAGTTATTTCTCTTTATTATTAAAATTATGTAACATTAAAGATTCACATTAGATGCACTTTCACAAACAGACATGCACAAGTTCGCGCTTAAACATGCCGCTGTGGTCCTACAATATCCAAATCTAATCTATATCTAAGCTGCAAAGATATGTATCATTTGAGATTCATATTAAATGCATTCCCACAAGCAGACATGCATAATTTCGCGCTTACACATGCCGCATGTGGACCTACAATATAAAAAAAACCCAATCTCAAATGAACATAAGCCCTGCAACTCTTGCTGACCTTCCCTGAAGCAGGGGTGACATTGGCAAAGTAAACCATATTTACAGTATGGGTGGTCAGTCGCATACCAACCTATCAGTCAAGGAATTATATAAAAACCTGAATCTCACATGGACATACACCCTGCAACTCTTGCCGTCCTTCCCTGAGACAGGGGTGACAATGGTAAAGTGAACCATTTTTACAGCATGGCTGGTCAGTCGCATACCAACCTATAAGTCAAGGAACATAACGTAAAAATAAAAAATAGATTTGTTTTATTTTTTCAAATTTTCACAATATAGTCCGAACATTCAAAATATCCCTAGGCTATGTGACGTCACCTCGTCAATCCCGCCGAATGTTGAGGTTTATTTTCGCGCCCTTTTCAATGTTCATGACAGCATTTCAGAGAAATTAATGTTGTATTTTTTTTGGATAAAGGGTGGCCTACCGAGAAAATAAATTTGAATGACAGCCTTATACAATTTTAAACGAGACATTTTTACTGTGATGAATTAACTTTGACGTATGGATTGTACGAATTTCAATTAAAATCAAAATTCCAATCACAATCTTCTATAGATACATTTACCGAGTAAATTTGTTTGACGCAAGAACATGCTAGTGTATTTATTCGGTTGTAGGCATTCAAAAATCAATACTTTATTTTTATAGATGCCTGGATGAAATGTAATTTTGTAAAGACAGAAAAGTTAATCTGTAATGTTAGCGGCTTATTCTTTCATAATTTTTAATATTCATTGACATAACAATCATTTTTTTTCGGGCTATGTTGCCGTGGTCTGTTTGATTCTTTCCGGACAGTTTCGCCCATTGCTCCGATGGGCATTATCAGCGGTTGGCTAGTCGCTGTGATCTTCTTACAGGTGTTCTGGAAGCAACGCTAGCCTTTGAATTAGTATTGTTGTTGTTTTCGTGAGAAATCAAACCGCCATTGCTGCGCAAGGACTCAGATGTACTCGCAATCTGATTGGCCCGCGATGATGTCAGCGAGTCACAAGGAATTCTATTGGTTCTGTAATATTTATTTTTAGATATGGGTATCGCCGTCGAAATTTGTACCTTTTGTCTTGTGCGTGTGTCCCCTAATGATTTTCAGCTTTTTCATAAAAACTGGTGATCTCTACTGAATTCTAAAATTATCAGAGTAAAGTAAATAAAAAGCGTATCGAAATACAAAAAAAAACTGCAAAAAGCATTAAGTGGCGATGTAATTAAAAAATAAAACAAAAACGCCTTTTTTCCATTCCCATACAAATTTTACATGTCCGCAACCCGTTTTTGACCCTTTGATGGCATGATACGATCAAAATAGTCAAAGGTTTTTAAAGTTGAGTATTTTTGCATATACCTTAGTAACGTATCTTTCATTTTCTGTACCAGCCACAATAATATTTACTTATTTAAACACGAAATATTGATTGCTAAGGGTTGTCTCCATTTTTGGCTCCGAAATTTTTCTTTTAGTATGTTACCAATTCCATTGGAACTGACAAAAATCTTGCAATCTTAAGTATTTATTCACGTATGGTAACTCTTTGATGTAGTGTGGACAACACAAAAAAACTCATTCGATACCTTCATTTTCTTCTGAGAACGTTTACATCAGACTCGGGAATTTGTCGTCAGTGTTTTGAGTGGAAGTTAGCTTGGCATTATTAAGGTATGTATTCGAATATGTTGTCAGTTGTATATTTTTTACTTAGATCCATTAATTCTTCTAATGATTGTATGTTTTTATCATTGCTGACAGTATTATTTTTCAAATGGCACAAGTTTAAGGTAATGTCGGGCGGTTTTTTATTTACAATCTTTACCGTATGTTACCAGTATTAAGGTGTATTCACGTAGGTTTAAAAAAATACACCTACTTACCGTTAATTTATGGTTGACTAACAAATAACATTTACGTACCTAATTGAAACATAAAACTATCTAATCAACCTTACTACATGCTATTAATATTTTAAATGCACCGTTTGATGTTTGTTATTCAAAATAGCAAAAAGGTTTATTCCGTGATCTGTGGGCTAAGCGATTAAATGAAATTTGGACCACAGAGGTACCTAATTTTTATATCGGTGCTGGATACTGTGAAAAATGTACGCAAAAAAAAACATTGCCCATCTATCTAAATCTATGATAATCTATAATCTAAGTTACAAAAATATATTGCATTTAAGACTTTAAGTTCGTACTTAAACATGCTGCATGTGAACCTACAATATAAAACCCAATCTCAAATGAACATAAACCCTGCAACTCTTGCCGACCTTACCTGACACAATGGTAACATTGGTAAAGTGAACCATTTTTTACAGTATGAGTGGTCAGCTTCATACTAACCTATAAGTCAAGGAAACTTATTGAAATACAATAAACGAACGATTTTAGGTAGTTATTAAATGTGCGTATTCATATATTTATTAAACATTCATAGACAAACAACATTCATATTTATAGACATTCAAAATGGTGCTCTTATATTTTTTACTGAACAGTGTTTACGAACTGCTATAAAATCTTGTATTCGTCGTCGAAAAAAGAAATGAGATATCGAAATGTAAAAAAACCTAATTTTTCGAACCTGTCCGTCATTTTGAATAGACCTTAATTTAACTCACGATGTTTTCGTTTTCTTGAATCTTGCCGGTCGACAGTTATGGTACAAATTTAAACGGCGTTACCCATATACTGATTTTTTTGTAAATACTCGTATATTTTTTAAGGTTAGGTGGCTTTTACGTACAATATTATAAGTTTTTGTTTATATTCCTTGACCGATAGGTTAATACGAGGCTGCCCACGCAAACCTTAAAAATGGTTCACTTAGCCAATGTCAATTCCCTTTTCAGGGAAGTTCGTCAAGAGCGGCAGAGCTTATGTTCATTTAAGATTTGATGTTGTATTTTATAAGCATGCACTGTGCATGCAGCACGTGTATCCAAAATTTACACGTGTCTGTCTGTGGGCATGTATTTAATATGAATCTCAAATGTTAATATACCTTTACCTCAAACATAAAACTGAATAAGTGACATATTAAGCTCACATGGATTTCTCAGAAATAGGTATTTTTCTTTTTGCCTATTTCCTATGAGAGAAAACACTAAAGAAGTGTGAAAATCCTGTAGTTTAGAAGTTCTTCATGAGCATTTCCTTAAAATTAGTTAATTTACCATAAAAAGTTAACCCCAATAAAATGTTTTATCCACTATTTCTCAAATCAGTATATCAGCGCTTATTCAGTTTTACCTCTGCTGTAGTGATTTAAAAAATTTAAGCCTGCGCCTGCGTTCTAAAACAGATTCTCATTTATGGTCACAAAGTGTGATTTCTACAGAAGCTCTTTCATACTTGTTTATACAATTTCTTAAAGTTGATGATACGTCAGTGGACTTTGTTCATTGGCGCCGTATTTTTGCAAGTTAGATAAGATATTACATAGATTAGATATTAGATATTACCTAGAACAACATAAAAAGGAAAAAGAAGACGAATGGAATGATGAAAGCATTTCTAATGAGAATACCTCGTCAGTTCTTAGATTTACCACGCTGCTGTCTTTTACACCCTATCGTCTACGCATCGTAGCAGACTCTATCGGCTCCTCTACGCTTTGTGGTCCATGGCTGCCCACTTGAAGCTTCTTCAAACTTCAATTAACCCCATTTTTCCTGTTCCGTGAGCAATGCCAATTTAACCCCACACCTACAGCCAGGGATATCAGACCGCGTCTCCCATACAGGGTTGCCGTGGGACAGAAATTTTCAGGACACATCCTATTTTCAATAATGTTATAATTTTTCATTATTTAAAAAATCAAATGGATAAAAACAGAGTTTTAATTCACTTTTTTATATAAAAATAGTTCATCAAGGTGCATAAACTTGGGATAATTCCCATGTTTTCTCATGAGGAGGTACCTAAAAAACTTCTTTTGGATTTGCTCCAACAGGTCTACATACTTCCGCTGATACAGGGCCCAAACCTCGACAGCGTACTCTAATTTAGAACGTACAATACAGTTAAAGACATCCACCATGGCTCTGGTTGACTCAAAATTATTGCAAATTCGGATCACAAAGCTCAATAATTGGTAGCATTTGGTCGTCAACTGCGTTATATGTTCTACATCTATAATCTATCATCTAAGTTGCAAGGACATTCTCATTTAAAGTTCTCAAATGCATGCCCACAAACAAACACGTGTAGTCCGCGCTTACAAATCGCACGTTTAAAATAATAAAGAGAAATAACTCGAAAATTGGGAAAATCGAGATTTTGTAATAAAACGCGAGAACAATGCGAGAAGAATAGGTAGAATGCGACAGCCGTTCAATTTGGACGAATATGAACGAGATAAAACATCGGCCGCTTTTTTCATCCCATACAAGTTGTACTGGTTGTCTGAACTTCAAACGTGATTTCCCAACATTTATGTTTTTTGAGTTATTGCTCTTTATTATTAAACGTGCGAAATGCTGAATGTGTACTTACAAATAAAATCCAAACCTCAAATGAACATAAGCCTTACAACTTTTGCCGACCTTCCCTGACACAGGGGTGACATTGGCAAAGTGAAGCATTTTTTACAGTATGGGTCGTCAGCCTCATACCAACCTATAAGTCAAGGAATTCTAAATCATAACAATATATTGAGTAGAAATTGTGACCTGTTGGTCCGCCCTGCCCCATACTGGGGATAATATCCTACTCAGTATAAGGGCGCTATCTTAATCTCATCCCTCCAGTCTTCAGCCCGGGGCGGTTCTCCTGTATGCTGAAAGATATTTTTCTGTGAAATAAACAGATAAGCTCGCTCTGAAGGACTGGAATAACAGCATATTTTTCTCGGAGGTTAAATTTGAAATGAAATACATACAACCCTCGGGAATTGTGATCTGTGTATGCATAATGAAAATTGTCTTCAAACATCCATAAGAATTATTTTACGATTTTTATCTTTCAAGTATATTTTTATTTTACTTTTATTGGGTATTTAAAAAAATGTAACTTGTTGTGTATGTTCCTTGACTTATAGGTTGGTATGTGGCTAACCTTCCATGAAAAAGGTTCACTTTGCCAATGTCTACCCCTTTTCAGGGAAGGTCGGCTAGAGTTGCAGAGTGTATGTTCTTTGTGTAGGTGTATATGAGTCGTATAAATGCAAACGCCGTCAACTGCTTACGCGTTGATTTTGAGAAAAATTTGCTTGTGTTTTGAACGCAATTTTTTCCCAGTTGGAGATGACGGCGTTTGCACGAAATCATACTTTTTCAATTAAAATTACGAAGGATTAAGTGAGATTTTCATCACATTGCACACAGCAAATGATTTGTTACACTGCGCAGAATCAAATTCAATAATTATCTCAATAATCATAAAATTTGGAGATGACGGCGTTTGCAGTTATACGACTCATATGTTCAAATATGCTCTTCGCAGGGTTTACAAAATCATAAACCATTACCAAAGACCAGTCACCATAGATGAAGCTTGAGAATTGGCGTTTTCTATAGCGACGACCAAGCTCGCAGAGGGCTCTTGAGGTGTGATTCACACATAAACAGCGTGCACATAAGAAATCCCCCAAATATTATTTTATTATTTTTATCTTGAAAAATTGCTCGCCATTTTTTTTTTCAAACACTCGCATTTCCATTCATTTTTTTACGACTCGTTTCTTTTTTTAGCTTAATCATTCACAACGCATATAATATAATGTATTCGGAAATTTCCAAGCCATCCCCGTCACATGTACTTTCAGATTTATTTCCCTACCAGCTGTAAATATTTTATTCATTGCGAGCAAACAAAAAAAATCCAATTGTTTCATGAAAAAAAAACAACGGAAAAACCTCATGAATAAATTTAAACTTTGATTGAAAAAAGGTTGAAATGGTTTTGGTTTTCAAAAGTTATCATTGCTTAAATTTCCTTATAAACATTGTTAAGCATGCGAACACATCAAGTTTTGCAGACAGGAGCTTTGCGGTGGCCGGGCCGGTTGCCTTGAAAAATTTTCCCGTCGGTGTTCGCGCGAACCAGCCTACCACCACCTTCAGAAAGGGACTGTGTTATGTTATTTTAAATAACATATAAAAAAAACACTCCCGAAGTGTGCAGTGTGTGTTTGTGGGCCGAACGGAGCCGAACGGACACGGAAGCGGCCGAACTGCACCGTGTGAACTAATCAGGCCGTCGTTCTTTAGTTCCCGGCAAGATGCCAACCGATTAAGACGTCAGCGACCAAGCACCAAGCGGTGCAAGAGGGGGCACTACAATGGAGCTCCCTCCTCCCCATCTACTTGGATTTCCTGCCAACAAGGCACCCGCCTTGTGGACCAGAGACATCGTGCATAGGAGCGCACACTCAGGGGCTCCCACGCTCGGAGGCGTCCGCCTCGTGAACCGCCGCTAGCCTGGGGCGCTGCCCCAGGCCTTCCGTTTAGAACTCCAGCCAACGGAATAGGGAGTGTTCTAGTGACAACCTGTAGGTCTGGCCAATCCCTTATTTCCCCTTTTTCCCCCCACATTAGTACAGTAATAAACCCTTATTTGTTCATGTTAACTTTATCTTTTAATTATAAAACCCTTCCCAAAGTACAAGTGAGCAACCGAAAGAAAGAACCCCACGCCCTGAGAGTGATGCTGATGAGAGCTAGCTGGATGTAAGTATCCTGGAGATACCTTTGAATCTAAACATAACAACTGAAGACACTACTTTTCTCCAGAAGCCATGGCGCCCTTGAGAGGGTCCTGTACCATTAAATGGCGCCACAGGAAAGAAATCATCCATCATCATCAAGCAGTGCTCATTTTTCATGTGAACTACTGATGCTCCAACCTAACTGGAAAATTTTGAAAGCTAAATGAAAATTCTAGAATGACGTGGAAAAGCATTTCACTTTAAATTGTATGACAACTTTTGCAATTACTTTTCACAGGAAATATAAACAAAACAATGGCAATAGATTAATTTTCAACGTGTGAATTAATTTTATGCCGTTATTATCCAACGACGACGTTTGTTATTTTATCATACAAACAATGACATTGATGTAATTTTTTTATGTTTTTAAAATTATACATTTTATATGAAAATATTTTTCGACCAAAATTGGATACTTAGGTACATTACATATCTAATCTAATCTAAGCTGCAAGTATATATATCATTTAAGATTTATATTAAATGCATTCCCACAAGCAGACATGCATAATTTCGCGCTAACACATCGCACGCTTCATAATAAAGAGAAATAACTCGAAAATTGGGACAATCGAGATTTTATAATAAAAAGCAAGAACAATGCGAGAAGAATAGGTAGAATTCGACAGCCGTCCAATTCGGACGAATATGACCGAGATAAAACATCGGCCGCCTTTTTCATCCCATACAAGTTGTACTGGTTGTCTGAACTTCAAACGTGATTTCCCAACATTCATGTTTTTTGAGTTATTGCTCTTTATTATTAAACGTGCGACATGCCGCATGTGGACCTACATTATAAAAACCCAATCTCAAATGAACATAAGCCTTGCAACTCTTGCCGTCCTTCCCTGAAACAGGGGTGACATTGGCAAAGTGAACCATTTTTTACAGTATGGGTGGTCAGCCGCATACCAACCTATAAGTCAAGGAACAAGTCAGGAACATACATTTTTTGTAAGTACGAATGTATGCAAAACAAAGTCTATTTGGCACAATTTGAAGAGCTTTTAATTTCCGAGTGATAAAACCGGGTTGGAATATGAGAGTCGCAGACCTAAAGTATTCTTTGTAATGCCCGGTATTTTCAACGTTAGCTTAGCGACTTTAACCTGAATGAAAACGACACACTAATTAATATATTTAGTCGGTGTTATGGCCGAGGGCGCCAAGTTGACTGATCTTTCTAGCGTGTTAGGAATAGAACAACGTTGGTTCGATCCCCGCTTGGGTCATTTGACCATAACTTTGACCGTGGTTTGACAGATATGTTATTGGGTATTTATTAATTAATAATTCATTAAAATTAACAATAATTAAAAGAAGAAGAAAAAGATTAATCAATTCATTATGAATTTATTATTCTTCTTCTTCTTCTTCTTCAGCCTCTATTGATCGTCCACTCCTGGACGTAAGCCTCCTCTCGCATTTTCCATTCGTTTCTATCCTGAGCGATTCGCATCCAGGAAAGTCCTGCACTTCTCTGAACTGATTATTAATGATATTAATATCTGTTTCTAGCAAGGCAGAATAGGTTGATGAATTGTATTCCTCTTCACTAATCTTTTTTTTTAAAAGAAAAAATAAATAATATCTCAAACGTGTGGGTGTTTTTTTTTTTATTTGCTTAAAGTCACATTAGTTGGACCGGTCCGTAGTCCGTAGTGGCAACACTTCGGACTCGTAAATGGAAGTTTGTGGATTCGGATCCCGGCGGAGCACAAAAATATACCATTTATATTTCGAATGTGCTCTTCGCTGAGTTGAAAAATTCATAAACCTTTACCAAAGACCGGTCACTGAAAGGTGCATCCAACCTTACAACAACTGGGTCTTGCTTGAGAATTGGCGCTTTCTACAGCGACGACCAAGCTCGCAGAGGGCTCTTGAGGTGTGATACACACAAAAACAGCGCTCACCAAATAAATCATCCTAATATTATTATTATTAACTTTGAAAATACCGGACCTAGGGGAATCCAATTATTAATGCTTTCCAAGAAAAATGTTGAGCAAATTATTTTCTGTTTCATTTCAAATAAATGCTACATACAATTAATTATTTTTACTCAGAAAATGTAGGTACACACTACAGGGAAGTATTATCTTTTATTTCCTCATTTTTATCCCTTTTTACTTTCTTGCTATAGCCGAAGGCTATAAAGAAAGTTATGATTTGGTGTAAAAAAAAAATTTCGAGGTTTTCACGGAAATGAGTTGTCCTGGTGCAGGACATGCCAAAAAACACTATCTTTCAAAAACGTCCGTCTGTATGTATGTATGTATGTATGTATGTATGTATGTATGTATGTATGTGTGTGTGTCACTTTCCAAAGTATAAGACCTAGAGATACCAAATTTTGGCTACATCAACTTTTTTGGACATGTATTAAGTATGAATAACATGGCATTACACCAACTTGAAAATTCAAGATGGCTGCCATACAAAAAAAACATAAAATTGCACTTTTCTCAAAAACGGCTACAAGAATTTTTTTTAAATTTTCAGAGTTGCCATTTATTAGTTTTTAACTTAATAAATTAGTTATGGCAATACTCTTACTAATCTGTGTCTATGGGCTGCCATATGAAAAAAACAAACGATTGTGATTTTCTCGACAGTTAAGGGGTCAACAAAAATATAATGTTCTACAATATTACGGACAACATAAATTTCTACAAATTTACAAAAAAAATTTTTTGAAAAAATAAATATAAAGCACCGTTTACACGACCTGAAATTTTAAATCGAAAATATTACAAAAACCTATTAAAATGCAAGATATTTGAATTTGTTTTAGATTTGATAGAAAGAACAAGCTTATCACTTTAATTCGTAATCATTTTTTTTTTACTTTTTTGAAAATTCAAGATGGCTTCCGAAGAGCTGAAAATTTAAAATGCGATTTTCTCAAAAACGGCTCCGACGATTTTTCTGAAATTTTTTGTGAATCCATTTATATAATAGTGCTATCTAATAATTATAATCATTTCTTCATCATAATCTCGATTTAGGGAGTTGCCATATAAAAGAAAAAAATAATGGAAAAATTCTCGGCAGTTAGAGGGTTAATAAAAAAATAATGTAGTACAAATGTAAAATAATAATAATAACCTATATATTGCCATCATTATTTTTTCCAAAAAGTGAATCAAAAGTATAGCCGCCATACAGAGTGAAAATTTTCCATACAAAATGTATTAGCAATTTTCTTGGTAGTCAAAGGGTTAAAAATAGATAAATGGCTGCGATTCTTAAAATTTTATAAATACCAATAATAATCAGTCGTTACTTTTTCAAAATATAACTAAAAAGTTTACCCACCATACAAAGTACTAGTTTGCATACAAAAGGGTTCAATGACCATCTATAATAATCTAGAATATAAGTTGCAATGAAATATAAACATTCAAAACTAATATGAAATGCATGCCCACAAACAGGTATGTGTAAGTTCGCGCTAACGAATGCTGAATTTGTACTTACAAATTAAACATAAAACTTGCAACTCTTGCCGACCTTCCTTGAAACAGGGGTGACATTGACAAAGTGAATTATTTTTTACACTTTGGGAGGACTGAGAAATGCGAGAAAATTGAGATAAAGACTGAATGAAAAAAGAGTGGAGGTCTATAATAATCTATAATCTATAATCTAAGTTGCAAGGATATATTCATTTAAAGCTCTCAGATGTATGCCCACAAACCAACAAGTGTAGTTCGCGCTTACAAATGCTGAAAGTGTACTTACAAATAAAATCCAAACCTCAAATGAACATAAGCCCCACAACTTTTGCCGACCTTCCCTGAAACAGGGGTGACATTGGCAAAGTGAACCATTTTTTACAGTATGGGTGGTCAGCCTCATACCAACCTATAAGTCAAGGAATGGAGGTCGTGAAAGAATTTGATTATCTGGGAAGCAAATTTGAGTCGAATGCGAAATTGACGAAATAATTGGAAAAGCGCGCTAGTAGAGGAAGAAGTGTAATGGAAACGATTGGAAGAATTGCAAGAAATAGGAAACTTACGAAGAATATGAGATCGGCGGTCCACAATGGCATATTGGTTGGTGGAAGTGAGGCTTAATGAATGTGAGCTGAGTAAAGTATGTAAGTACGGTTGAAATGGCTTACCTGAGAGCAATGGCTGGAAAGACACTGAGTGATAGAGTACGTAATGCTTGAGTGATGAACGAGTGTGGTATAAAAGAGAATATGAGAATGAAAGTACAAAAAAGTACGATGAGATGGTTCAGACATCTTGAAAGAAAGGATGATGAACAACTAACGAAGAAAGTGTACAAAGGAAATGTCAAAGGAAAGCGCAGAAGGGGAAGGCTGAGGAAAGAATGGTTAGACCAAATAGGTGAGATTGCGAAATAATGGATTCTGCAGAGTGAGAATAAGAGAAGAGTATGTATGAAAAAGGTGATGACAGCAAAAAGTGGAGGCGCATCTGCGGAGGTACCGGCCACCCCTAATGAAACGGTGGCAGGATACAGTACAGTACAGTACTGAGGTCAGCTTCATACCAACCTATGAGTCGAGGATCTTTCTTGTGTAATTGGTACTTTTTCAAATAAATCAACAAAATATTTATATTCATTTAAGTATTTATATGCCTATATCCATATTGTACGAGTATGCAGGTACACACCGCGGTGGAATAAAATTGATTTATTATTGATATATTACATTTTTATTGAAACGGCATAAGCTGGTAGATGATTCTAGCTTTACATACGTCATACAGTGGGTAAATTTTTGCAAGAAAGTCGAGTACAGATTCTGTGCAATTTATTTTTTCTGGCTTGCAGAACGATTTATTATTTTGTTTTTGGTTTGTTTGGTCATAATAAAAAGATTCACAAGTGGTTTATTCATTTTTCGAAAAACTGCTGATACCATCCACCATACCTCATACATACGGACCTGCCGATGTTATGTGATAAAATATGTACACAAATAATAGAACAAATATACAGTTTCCCAATATTGAGGTTTATTCTGAGAAGGCTCTCAGCCATAAAATTTCTATTGGAGCAAAAATTTCCATTAAAACCTAGCACTTTCTAAAAAT
>CATOGX010000103.1:0-66402 GCA_951799405.1 Agapetus fuscipes | reverse complement strand
AGTCATGGACAAGTGTGTTCGAGATGCTAGACTTGATGATTGTGGATTAATGATAGGAGAGAGCAAAGTAAGCGTTCTACTGTATGCGGATGATGCAGTCCTTGTATCTGATTCAGCAGTGGAATTGCAAATGATGCTCTCTAGATTGAACGAAGCTTTGAAAGGTAATAATTTGAAGTTGAATGCAAGAAAGACGAAAGTTTTGATTTTTGAAAGAGATGATGAAAATATGAATTATGAATTTAAAATTAATGGAATGAATGTTGATGTTGTAAATGAGTTTGTATATTTGGGAAGTAAGTTTGAAAAAGATGGAAGAATGGCAGGTGAATTTGAAAGAAGAATAATGAAAGGCAGGTGTGTATTGGGTGCGACCGCTTGCATCGCCAGGAACCAAAATCTCTCAAAAAATGTTAGATTGGCGGTGCACGGTGGTATACTAGTGCCAACCTTGATGTATGGAAGTGAAGCCTGGACGGTGAGTGAAAGGGAAATTAGTAAAGTCCATACAGTAGAAATGGACTATCTAAGAAGTATGATTGGGAAAAAACGAAGTGACAGGGTGAGGAATGATTTTGTAAGAGAAGAATGTGGTGTAAGGGAAAGTGTGAAAGTGAAGATTAAAAGAAGTATGTTAAGATGGTTCGGGCATTTGGAGAGAATGAGTGATGAAAGATTGACGAAGAAAGTATATGTTGCTAGAATAGATGGATGTCGTGGTAGAGGAAGACCGAGAAAAGTATGGAAGGATCAAATCTCTGAAATAGCGAATGAATGGGATATCCAGAGTAATAATAAAAGGAGGACTTGTATGAAAAAGGTTATGACTCTGGATGAAATGAAAGAAGTATGCAAGGACAGGAAGAAGTGGCGGCTAATCTGCAATGTTGATTTCTAATGTTGGTGTATTCATTTGCTACATTTTTTTGCATAGGAAATTTTTGACTTTTTTTGTATAGATTTCTTTGTAAGGTTTTGTTCTTTTTTATATTTAAATGTAATTTATTATTCATATTCCTTGACTTATAGGTTGGTATGAGGCTGACCACCCATACTGTAAAAAATGGTTCACTTTGCCAATGTCACCCCTGTTTCAGGGAAGGTCGGCAAAAGTTGTGGGGCTTATGTTCATTTGAGGTTTGGATTTTATTTGTAAGTACACATTCAGCATTTGTAAGCGCGAACTACACTTGTTGGTTTGTGGGCATACATCTGAGAGCTTTAAATGAATATATCCTTGCAACTTAGATTATAGATTATTATAGATTATAGACATCAGCGATTTGACATATTAAACAACTTTGATGCTCCATCTATTTCTTTATATTATTTTGAATTGCAGTTTATTTTTGTTAATCAGCCAGGGTAAGCGGTTTAGTCTTAGCTTTTAATCAGTCAATAGCAAGCAATAAAACATGACCGTGCTTAAACAGCTGATTGTGTAGCCAAATTTTCTCCATACAAATTGCATGGAAAACATTTGACTGCTAGATCAGCTGTCCACACTCAGCTATGTTTATCTATGGCATGCTTCAAAGATCCTGCTATCCCAGGCTTTCAGTTATGAAAAGCCTCTCAAGGTTATCCGGGGGAGCAGCAGGAAAGTAACCTAAAATCTATAGTTATGTACAGTAGAGATGAACAACCTGAAAGAATGATTAAAAGATAGAGTGCGGAATGAATGGGTTAAAAAGTAATGTAATCTGGAAGAGGATGTGATGTCTTTGACATCAGTTCAACAGATAATCGAAGACTGCCGGTAAACATGACACAAAATGAAGGTGAAAGAAAATATGCCAAACCTTCCAATATTTCTCATTCTCATGCGAGCCTCTGCCGGCATTTCTTCAGGCTCCTCATCACTACCGTCTCCAAACACAGATCCTGGTTTGATGCTGGGCTTGGTGAGAGGGTTGGACTTTCCTGCAGGGGCTACCAAAGACATCTGAATTGGTTTTGGCTGGAATTTAAAATGGAATCATAAGTAAATTGAGCATATTGTATCAATGAAAGAAAACCGCACGGGAAATTTAAACTCAAGAATGGAATACAAGCATTGTAAAGTTTATGAGCTGGTTAACAGTATTAGTAAAGTACGTATAACAGTGAATTTTGAACCATGTCACTTGATTGCTCTAAGCCCTTTTCACACCAATCAAATTTTGCCCAGTTTGTCTATGATTTTGGTCATGAAATGTATGGTATTGTACAGCCAACCTACATTTTGCAACAGAAACGATAAACAAACAAGGCAGAACTCTTTTAGTGTGAAAAGGGTGTTTTAGTGTGAAAAAGAGTCCGTGAATCATGTGAGGGAACTGTGACAATAATAAAAAAATGGTGAGATGAAATAAATAAATTGCAGGATGACTTATTTGAACAGAGCTTTTTTTGTGAATTATACCTCAAGTGCCTTCTGCAAGCTTGTTTGTCACTGTATCACCCAGTTGCTCCTGGGTGAACTTTTGTGACCAGTCTTTTGGTAAAGGCACATTAATTTTTCAACCCAGCAATGACCATATTTGAAGACTAAAGGGGAAGAACAAGGAATGTCAGTTGAAGAACATTTTTAGTAAATCAAAATTACAAATTTAAAGTCTGTATTTCTCATGGTTATTGCCTGCCACATAGAACCAGAAATACCGCCATAAACTGTAATAGCGACTGTTATTGCATTAAATTTTTTGCAGAGCAGATGCATTAGTAGATTATTTTCTTATTTTTGCTGACATTCCTTGTTTTTCCCCTGCAGTCTTCATTTGAATTTTTTTTGTATGCCACGGGGAGTATAAATCTTTTGACATTCTATTAACGAGTCCATAGAGTTACTATGAGATTACGCAATGATTAATGTTACTTACAGCGCTGGTGGGTTTGTTGAAGTCGATGGAAATCTTGGAGATTCTGGGCGGAGGCGGCGGAGAAGGAGTCTCATCAACATCTTCATGCGGACTTATGGACATCTCACGGACATTTGTGTCTAGTGTTGTAGGCAAACAAAACATACATTCAATATGACAGTTAACAAAATGTACTTCATCTTAATCTTGTTCCCTATTGCTGAGGATTGTGACTTGTGTCGAAGCAACCACTCTTTTCCGGTTCTCTCTTGACTGCGCTACCAGCAGCACTTCAACCACTGAGGTGCCTGCTGCTGTCTTCACTTGATTGGTTCATCCTGTGGGGAATCTTCCTCTTCCTCTCTTCTCCTCCAAGCCACTGATTGCAACCAGTCATTCCAAGCTATCCCCATTGCCACAGGTAATATGTCCGAAGAACTGAAGAATATGGCGTGTCCATATATTGACCAGAGTCAAGCTATCCAAACGTAGCTCCGGACAAATGGACTCGTTCCAGCACCTTTCGAAAGCGTCAATTTTCCTCCTTTCTGCTGCTTTTATGGTCCATGTCTAAGTAGCTTAGAGAAAAATATGTACCTACCTGACCATCTAGTGCTTCCACGAGAACTTCATATAAACATAATATTTTAGGTAAAATAAGGCAATTACAACTCTTAGAAAAAAATTAACACATAAAAAAATGTATGTTTTAATCTTAAAATTATTTTTTTACAGAATAAAGAGTATTCTATAATTGTATCACTAATTTATTTTTCACTCTTTTTATTATTTAAATAAAATTACCAACATTTCCCGTCCTTAGATCATCTTCAGGTACAATGAAACTTAATACAAAAAAACTTTTTTTCATACATAGGTTGAAACAGATATAGTGTCTCCTTGCGTTGAAATAATTTTGACTTCACTCAATGGTTAATCCCATGTGTGGCATATCTCTAGTTGACAGTTGTAATGAAAGAGAAGTGTGCTTGCCTGGTTGGTCAGTCTGTATATGTTGCTTGCTGAGGGAGGCAGTTTCCCTGTCGCTGCTGGAGGAGCTGCTGCAGCTGGAGGGGCTGGAGTAGCGCCTCCGCCTCTCCCGGGACCTGCTCCTGCTCCTGCTCCTCTTCCTCCTGGAGCCCCCGCGGCCCACATCGCGGGGCCTGTCCGAGTCATCCCCACGGCTGCCCCTAGACCTGGAGTGCCCTGCCAATATCAAACACTGCCAACAGTGAGATCAAGTTACAATGGGGTCCACACAAATGACTTGGAACAAAAATTGTGACATCATCAATGGACTCAGCATATGAATTGACATTAAAAAAACTGTAATGTCATACGGCATGGTTGGGGCTTGGAAAAATGCAAATATTTTTTTAATTGGTAGAGTGCTTGTATTCCATGCCGAGAGCTCGCGTTTGAATTCCACCAAAGTGTTAGAAATTATTTCCCATTTCGATGTTTATTTAAAAAACCCAAAATAAATTATCGGCAAGGGGTACTCAGCCTTTACAAGAAATGAGTAACATCCCCCTTGGGAGTTTGGAAACCCCCTCTTCAACTGAAGTGATTGGCGTAAGTCCAGCCCCTTTACCTGTAACAATAAATAGGTTCCACTCGCCACACTCAAAATCTTTTGGAGATAACGCCGCAAGAAGTTACACTATTTGTAGCTTAGTTGCGTTGCGGTTGCTAAAGACTGTTGTCTCATACAAGTGTGACATTTACCCGCCGAGAAAACAAAGATCTAAATTCAAACTTGTTCTGAGTCCATTTTGAAAGCTAGCTGTGACTCTGTCGCCATTCCACTAGGTGAACCCCGAGAGACCTCTGTAGAGTTGTCTCCACTTCTTCTTTTTCTTGCATATCTCTTTCATACTTTTCCTACCTTTACATTCACTCCAGTGTACATAGTTTCTTCCATAGTGCTACATCCCTTCTTCCTTTCTTCTGTATGCACTCTGTCAGTCTTTCATCATCCATTTTTTCCACATATCAAAACCATTTCTTTGCATTATTTTCAACCTTTACAGCCATTACACACAAGACACATTCTGCCCGGTTTGTTTGAGATGTATGTAAGCTTTCATAGTTTGTCTGATAGTCCATAAGACAATCCGGGTAGAATGCGTGGTGTCTAACATGGACCTTACTTTCACATCCTTTTAGCAGCTAATATTTTGTTATTGATTGCTAATGACCCTATTCAAAAAGATCTGTGACGTTTAAGCGTCTAAATAAAAATCGAATTTGAAAATACCTTCCGACATCTTGGGTAAGTGAAATCTATGAAAAGGAGATGTATATGAATGAATTTTAAGATGTATGGAAGTGTGGGAAGAAATGGAGGCAACTCTGCAGAGGCTCTGGCCACTGGAAATGGCATGGTGACAAAGAGATACAGTGAGACTACAGCTACGGTAGTGTACAAAATATTTTTTAGGTTGGGTGTTTAAAATAATAAAATATGCCATTCCTGTTGAGGTGTACCTTTGTAATAATTGATTTCTGAACCCCGCTTACTCATTTTATGCAATTTTATTGAAATGTTTTAGATTTTTGGGAGCTTTGTGCAAACTTATAAAACGACAACTACGTTTTCTTCTTTTTCACTCTTAAAAATGTCAATAAAAATGGCCGCACTGTTACCATCACCATATTTTCGATTCCGTCAATAAACTCCATGGATATTACGCTAAAACCACTGGCAGGTATAGCAAATGAAAGTTTCATAATTATTTCAGTATTTATTTCGAGCAAAGAAAGAATAAGATTTTAAATCTCGTTCAACCATTAACAAAAAATTTAATGCCTAAAACATACACAAAGCTGGGTTACAATTTGTACAATTAGCTTGTTAGGTCAAAGAAAAAAAGAAGACGTTGCAAAAAAAACTCTATTAAAATGTCAAAATAAGAGTTATTTATACTGGCTTTAGTGGAAATTCTTAAATGAACTAAGTTTTTACTGGATTATATTCCACCCAAGACAGGTGACATCTTCATTTAACTATTTCATTAAATTTCCATTGCATATCATATTATTTTTGTAATTTTACACCACAAGTAAAACCTCGCTCGCATTTTTCTAGGTTAGATGGTCAGAACATTATGAATTCTTAAATCTGTCTTCTAGAATTATCGTTTGTATCCGTTTTTCATAAATAAATACTTAAATTGTTCACCTTTTTTTCAGATCTGCCATTGTCAATGTCTTTCCGGAAATTGCTGTGTACCAAATATTGGAGACATTTTCATAACAATGGTATTAAATATAGATCCATTGCGACACAAGGAAATCTGTCTGTTGGCGAAATTCAAGATAAAAAAAACAATTTACAAAATGGTCCTGGATTGAAAGATTTTATAAAAAATGAGGAACAAATTTTGGATCATCCTGTTATAGAAGACAGGATTCCATATTTGAATAATGAAAGTATTGCCACAAGAAGAAGAAAAGTATTCTTTGATGTTTATGGCTGCCAAATGAATGTGAATGACACAGAAGTGGTCTGGTCAATATTGAAGAAAAATGATTTTCTGAAAACAAATTATTTAGAAGACGCTGACGTCGTGTTGGTCATGACTTGTGCGATTAGAGAAGGCGCGGAAACCAAAATATGGAATCGTTTGGATCATTTGAGAGGGCTTAAAAATAGAAAACCCAAAACTAAGATAGGTATTCTGGGATGCATGGCGGAGAGGCTGAAACATCAACTTATTGAAAAAGAAAAAGCTGTGGACTTAGGTATTGTATTTATTTTATTACTTGCAATATTTTAAAAACACCGTTTTTTATTAACTTTTGCCTCGTTTTCGGAGTTTGGAATGTTTTCAGCCTGAATGTTCCAAATTTAAATTTTCCTGGTGGGAAATAGTCACATATCTTTGCAACTAGATGATGATGATGGATGATTTCTTTCCTGTGGCGCCATTTAATGACCATCTCAAGGGCGCCATAAATGGTTCTAGGGTTCTTAGCAACAAATAACAAAATATTAGTTATCCTTTGCCCTTGTAGCGTGGCCATGTGATCTCACAACTTTTTTGTCCGTATCAAATCATTAACTATATTTGTACAGTTGCAGGACCAGACAGTTACAAAGATTTGCCGCGCTTACTTGCTATAACGGAGAATAACCAGACTGCCGTGAATGTTCTTCTGTCCCTTGATGAAACATACGCAGATGTCATGCCAGTGAGACTCAACGAGGACTCAAAGTCAGCTTTTGTGTGAGTACCTACTTCATTATTATTGAGCCTTCCAATTATTTTTTCTCATCATCGTCATCATTCAGTGAGTCTTGGCATCCTTCATGAACTGCTGCCAGCGTTGTCTCTCCGATGTCTTCTTTAATGGTGAAAATGGTGAGACAGGGTTGCATAATGAGCCCATGGTTATTCAATATAATCATGGATCATAGTGTTAAACAAGCGAATCTGGAAGGACATGGCATACAAATTGGAGAGAGAAAAGTCGGAGTTCTGCTTCATGCTGATGACGCAGTATTAATTGCTGATTCAGCAGCGGAACTCCAGACAATGCTCTCTAGTTTGAACCATGCTCTGTGTGCAAGCAAGTTGAAAATTAATGCAAGTAAGACGAAAGTACTGATTTTTGACAGAAGGGATGAAACTGAAGAATGCACGTGCATGTTGAATGGTACGAAAGTTGAAATTGTGGATGAATTTAGATACTTGGGAAGTATGTTCGAGAAGAATGGAAAGATGACAAGAGAACTTGAGAATAGGGTGTGCAAGGGAAAGCAAGTGGTCGGTGCAATAGGAAGAATAGCAAAGAACAAGCGATTGACGATGGATCTGAGAATGGCGGTACACAATGGCATATTGTTACCGACTTTGATGTATGGAAGTGAAGCATGGACAGTGAATGATAGCGAAATGAGTAAAGTATGTTTCAGTGGAAATGAAGCATTTGAGAAGTATGACAAGAAAAACTTTGAGGGATAGAGTTAGGAATGAATGGTTAAAAAAAGAATGTAATTTGAAAGAGGATGTGAAAGTTAAAGTACAAAAGAATGTGATGAGATGGTTTGGGCATGTGGAAAGAATGAAAGATGATAGACTGACAAAGTATGGATACAAAGAAAGTGTGAAAGGAAAAAGAGGGAAGGGACGACCGAGAAAAGTATGGAGTGATCAGATTGAGGAGATTGTGAAAGAATGGGATATACAAAGTGAGCGTAAAAGAAGAAAATGCATGAAAAAGGTGATGGATATGAAAGAATTGAAAGAGGTATGTCAGGATAGGAAAAAATGGAGGCAACTCTGCAGAGGCTCGGGCCGCCCCTAGCGGAATAACGACAGAGTTACAGGCAACTAGCGCTGCCATCATCCAAATGCGTTTTACTGTTTTTAATTTGTACACTTGAACATACTTAAAATCAATCGGGCCTGTTCAATTTAAATGTAATTTTTCAATTGAGTGTGTGTCAATTGTTTTATTTCTTCGAATTGTTGTTTCTTTGCTTTCAGTTCGATAATGAGAGGTTGTGACAACATGTGTACATACTGCATTGTGCCTTTCACTCGTGGCAAAGAGCGTTCAAGGCCCGTGGAGTCCATCGTGGAAGAGATAATGCAATTGTCGGAGCAAGGAGTCAAAGAAGTGACTCTTCTGGGCCAGAATGTCAACAGTTACAGAGATCTGACTGAAAATTCTGCCATCGAACCTACAAAGATGGCTAAAGGGTTCAAAACTGTCTACAAAACAAAAAAGGGAGGTCTAAGATTTGCTGACTTGTTGGATAAAGTCTCATCTATAGATCCTGAGATGAGGATACGTTTCACTTCACCGCATCCTAAAGATTTTCCAGATGAGGTACATATCTTTTAGCTTTCATTTTTTTCCTTAACCCGTTCGCGGACGAAACGGTTATAGCCGCTCTATGAGCTTGTCTAGGACTGGACGAAACGGTAATAGCCGTCGTGATAAAACGTTATCACTAGGGACGAAACGGCTATTTCTGATAGAACTTGCATACATGTAGCATCCGTGCGTCCCTACAGAAATCCAAAGAACACGGCAATAGCCGTTTCGTCCCTGGATGTCAAAAAAAAAAAACAAATAGATAAAAAAATTATAATAAAAATACAATTTGAGATGATGAAATAAGTGTGTTTTTTCTAGTCCGCGAATGGGTTAATATTGATTTTTAGATATAGATTCTTTAATTGACAGGTTGCTAAGAAGTTTGACATCTCAATAGTTTCTTTATTTTATTAATTACAAATCTCCAAGTGCTAACCAAATAGTTAACCAATAACTTGTTTTTGGTTGCAAAGGATACTAGTTACCTACAGTGTTATTTACAACACATTTAAATTATAGGTAATTTAAGGATCATTGATTTTTCGGATGGAGAAATAACTTTAAGCGGCAGATGATTATGGCTTTGCTGTGTATGAATAAAACTGCCAGACTTGTGAGGTCACGCCACTTAGAGAAATTTGGAATGTCATGGTTTCGTTCATTGAAAAATACCTCTGTGAATTTATTAAATTGGCAAAGAATATGAGTTTCCTATTGTGCTTTGGAGTTACTTAAAAAAATAAATCTGATAATTATGTGCTCATTTTAGTTTAAGATTTTTTATCACTTAATTAACCCGCATCACTGTAAGAATGACTCGAGTGTATGAATGCAGTTAGAATCATAAAATTGAGCTAAATCTTTATAAAAATTAAGATGAAACAAAATTTATAATAAAAATAATATTAGGATGATTTATTTAGTGAGCGCTGTTTTTGTGTGTATCACACCTCAAGAGCCCTCTGCGAGCTTGGTCGTCGCTGTAGAAAGCGCCAATTCTCAAGCAAGACCCAGTTGTTGTAAGGTTGGATGGACCTTTCAGTGACCGGTCTTTGGTAAAGTATGAATTTTTCAACCCAGCGAAGAGCACATTCGAAATATAAATGGTATATTTTTGTGCTCCGCCGGGATCCGAATCCACAACCTTCCATTTAAGAGTCCGAAGTGTTGCCACTACGGACTACGGACCGGTCCAAGATGCCAACGACACGCGGTGTACCTGAGCGGTTACCCATCCAAATACTGTCCGCGCCCAATGTTGCTTAACTTCGGTGATCTATGGGAACCGGTGCTTTCAACATGGTAACGTCGTTGACTAGGGACTTTATGTGTGCAATATTAAAATTTCAATTTGATTTCTAGGTCTTGGAAATCATAAAGGAGCGCTCAAACATTTGCAAGATGCTCCACTTACCGGCCCAGTCAGGAAGTTCCACAGTCTTAGAGAGAATGAGGCGAGGATATACCAGAGAAGCATACTTGGAGCTTATTCAACATGTCAGAGAAGTCATCCCTGGAGGCGAGTTCTTCCATTTACTTTTAATTGACATCATCAAAATTTATTATGTTTATCTTCAGACAACGCTGTCTCCAATGTTGCAATAGTCTAAAATGAGCCCTGCCTTCTGAAATGCTGCACCTTCAAGTCATCGTATCTCCTGAAACCATCCTCCAACTTGCCAGCTGGAGAACCTGTTAATAATAATAATATTGTGATGATTTATTTGGTGAGCGCCGTTTTTGTGGGAAGAGCCGTCTGTTAGCTAGGTCGTTACTGTAGAAAGCGTCAATTCTCCAGCAAGAAACAGTTGCTGTGAGGCTGGATGGACCTACGGTGAGCGGTCTTTAGTAAAGGCAGATTAATTTTTCAACTCAGTGACGAGCCAGATATCAAATCCACTACCTTCCAATCAGGAGTCAGAAGTGTTAACCATTAGACTAAGGACCACTTGTGTTGTAATGTTTTATTGTAATTTATTAATATAGTCTATAATTAGGTAGATTTGGCGACGTTGTCCTCTGCAACGCAGTTAGAGAACTCAGTGGGTAAAATGCTCCCGAACCATTAACTATCTGTATCTGGGCAGTACAAATAAAAGGAATTTAGAGAAAGCCATATTAATATCTACCAATATTCTTTCCCCAATAAAACTCTGTGTCATCTCTCCTTACTCCATTTACCCACTGCAGTCTGGGACTCCCATTCATGTCTGACTATGCATTTAAAATTTAAATCTTTAATAATTCCATAAGTTAATTGTAATAGTTTGTTCATTTGAATGTAACAACAGAGTAAGGAAGGGGCATTCAGCCTCCTGCAACGTGGAAGTCTACTGTCAGGGAACATCTGGAGTTACTTAAAGTAGATAGATAGTCAGTTGGTCCATGACCACAAAAGCACGGAAGAAAGATATCAAGAAGGTCAACCCCAAATGATTTGAAATATGCTGGTACATAGAAGAATATTTATATTTCACACATTTGGAATTTTTAGACCATTACGAAAAGGCAAACTAAAATGGAATTAAAAAATGTAATAATGTTTTATTTTGATTCTTGCAGTGTCATTATCAAGTGACTTCATTTGTGGATTTTGTCATGAAACTGATGAAGAGTTTACGGACACCCTGACATTGATTGACGCAGTTAAATATAACACGGCATTTTTGTTTCCCTACAGTATGAGAGAGGTAATTTTATAAAATTCGACTACATCACTTATAAGTTTAATAAATAAATATTTGGATGATTTATTTGGTGAGTGCTGTTTTTGTGTGATTCGCACCACTAGCCCCCAAGTTTGGTTGAAGCTTTAGAAAGCCCCGATTCTCAAGCAAGACCCACTTTCTGTAAGGCTGGATGGCTTTTGGTGACCGGCCTTTGCTAAGGCAGATGAATTTTCAACCCAGCGAGGAGCAATATTTGTAAAATTGAATATTAAAAATAGTTAGATCATGTGTTTCATTTTCTCAACCCTCCATTGTAGAATACCTTATTATATGGACTGAGAGCTATTCAAAAGTGTTCCTCATTAAACAGCTTTTTGAATATTGTCTACTTGTCTTACTTATACGGCAGATAGTCGTCAAATACTGGTTCCATTCTTTTTTGTTCATCTATCCATTTATGCACATAATTATAATTATTAGTCGGTGTTATGGCCGAGGGGGTAGAGGCGCATGTTTCACTAGCGTATTTGGAACAGAATAACATTGGTTCGAATCTGCGTCTGGCCTGCTTGACCATAACTTCGAACCTGGTTCAACAGATGCCATTGCATGCACACAAGCTTCTGCTTTCGCATGAAGACAACTGGCCAGGCAAAATAGGTTGGTGAATAGCATTCCTTTCCACAAATCTATTAAAAAAAAAAACTTTATTTATATTCAACTGAAGTGGCCGGCCCCTTTAACTGTACAAATAAATAGGTTCCACTCTTCACATCGACCGCTTCAGGGAAAACGCAGCTAGAAGTTGCACTATATGCGTAGCTTAGTAGCATTTTATTTCCTTTTGTATTTAATTTGAATCTAACTGATATTTTTCTTGTGACTGTTCTAATATTGCACCCTTTGCGCACCGAGGCTGGAATAAAGTTGATTATTAATATTATAGTTTTATGGAACATTAAATAATTAAATAAAAAAATATAATTACAGAAAACTGCAGCACATCGACGTTACACAGATGATGTACCAGATGATGTAAAACGGGTCAGGCACAGTCAAATGGTGCAAGCTTATAGAAAAGGAGCCGAAGAATTAAATCTAACGCAAATCGGGGAAGCACAGCTTGTTCTAGTGGACAGTCTCAGCAAACGCTCCGATAAAATGATGGCTGGAAGGAACGACGGAAACATCAAAGTAATCTTTTCCGTCGGTGACATTTTAACATCTCCTGATGCCACGTGCACAAGACCAATATCCATCGGAGACTATATAGCTGTGAAAATAGATTCGGCGAATTCTCAAGTCTTGAAAGGCACGCCTCTGTTTCATACTTCTCTGAAATCATTTTCAAATCAAATATACCATACATCACATCAAGAGAACAAAATGAAAGCTGATGTTTTAATATGAGAAATCATGTTTTTAATCTTATAAAATTTACCTTAACTGTTAGATGTAATTTAGGTACATTTATATAATTTATTTGTCCTTAGAAATGGTGCATTGTCAAAATACAATAAATATTAAATAAAAAAAAATAAAAAATGTTATTCCATAATTTAAAATTAACACTTCTAAAATAGCTTAAATGTAAAATTAATTTGACATTTGAAAATACATAATGTATGTATCTACATGAAACTTAAGGAATTACAAAAATATTTACGGAAGTATATTGTACTTTTTAAAACTCATTCTGCTTTACTTAAAAACTGGCAAACTTATCCATTAGTTCTATTTCTTTATGGAGTTTTGTAAGTAAAGCTGATTGAAATAAACCTAAATGTATTTTACTGTGAAATTAATTAATTAAATTTAACTTACATTATACATTACATACACTGTGAGGTTGAAAATGTCTTTAAAATGTGCTATCAAACGTGTCTAATTGAATATTTTCTTGATGTTTTCAAACAAGGCTTGAAGCCCCAACATTTGGGTGAGACAAATGATTCATGGGGTTGTTTCTCATGTTTCTGTTGATGGCAAATCCCACTTTTTGATTGGCCATGTGCTCTGAGCAATCTATTTGTCCTGAAAGACTGGGAGAGGCGCCTTGAGAACTTCCATACACTTTAGTACTGTACCCAGAGTCATTGTGAGAATCTCGATCCAACTGGCTCTGCAACTCTGACAGATGTGTGTTGATTGCCAGATTTTGCATCCTGTTTTGAATTTGGTTGTCGTTTGCCAAGTGTGGAGGCATTGTTATCATTTGACCATTGATGGGAATCTCGTTTAAGTTGTGTCCGTGTTGGTAATGATGCACTTCTAGCATTGGTTGAGGCTTTGAGCCGTACCGAGCTTGGTATTCAGAATATGGATTTGAACCGTTTATGTTTGATATTTCTATCTCAGCATTTTGGTCAAGCTGGCTGGTGTAGGAATGAGGAGTCCTGGCCATTTCTCTGTCGATATGGTCGTGCATCATTTCAGTCAACAAACCATTTTGGCTGTACACTGGATTCCGATTCCTGCTATAATTCACAGGATAGTTTTCATTGACTTGCTGTGGCATGTTGGAGCAGTTGTGTGGTCTGGGAGTTTTGAAATGGAGATGGTCTTGTGAGTGCAGATGATTGTTCGGTTGATATTGTACAGGTCTGTTCATCGGAGGAACAAATGTTTGGTTGTCGTGCAATCTTTGTCTGTTGGGGATTTCATGGAAGTAAGCATCTTTGGGAATAGGGAGGAGACTCCCTCGCAGGGCGGGCAAGCAATGTCCATTCATATTAGTTTTGAGAGGAATTTGAGGTTGGGCGTTAGTTGCGTTTGCCATATTTTCGTAATTGGGCAGAGGTAGTGTTGTGAGTAAATTTGAATTTTGCATGAGTCCTGGTTCCAGTGTGCTCCGTATTGGAGTGTCCTCTTCATCACTGCTTTCTGAACGGTTTCCATCTGTCTTTTGGTGAAAGTTGAACATTTTTCTTGATGGAAATGGAATGAGGTTGTGGAAGCTGAATTTCTTGGACTGCTTTGTGCTTGGTGGTGGCTTAGTGTTGGTTGTTTGGCTTGGGGGGATCACAGACTGACCTAAAGGTTCTATTGTGTTGAAGTGCGTGTTGTCGCTGAGAGGTATGGCATTGTTTTGCCATGCAGGGCTTGCAGCTTGCACCGGGCTAGTGAGGTAACTAGGAGAGAGCGATCTGGCCACTGATCCATTCATTGGAGGAGTTATCATATCTCTCACTGGAGATCTGGACATTTGGTTTATTTCATCAATAATTTGTTGCTCTTGTATTCTTGCTACTAACTCATGCACAGATCTCCTTGGACAATCTTCTCCATTAGTCATTGTCATTTGGGCTTCATTACTGGACGCATCTTGAGATTTTAAAGATGTATTGTGGATGCTTTGAGAATCCATTGATATTGAAATGTTCCTTGAGCCATCTTCCGAACGCATAGTTTGGTGTTTTGGAATTTTGACATAACCATCGTTTTCTATGCCTTCAAAACAGTTTCTACTTTGAGATTTTTCAGACATGTTGTAAATTGGTTCACTTTGATTTGGTTCTGCTGTTCCATCATACTTGATTGCTGGACTTTGTTTGGGTAAGTTTTGGTTCATTCCAGAATGTACCTTTGCTCCTTTAGGTGTCCATTGTCCTGCATCATCACCACTTGGTATGGAGTGTGTTGATCTTTTACTAGGAGTAGAATATTTCTCATCAGTCTCTGATTGCTGTCTGTTAGTGCGGCCACATGGTGATCTTGCTACTATCACCTTATTAGACTTCACGTGAATTTCAGCTGTTACATTATGAGAAGATTCACTTTCATTTCTACTTCCTCTACTGGCTCTGTCCTGTTTACTGCTTGACACTGCCATACTTCTCTCTGATGATTTCGCACTTGGATTGCTACTTCTACCTTGCATGGCTCTCTCCACACCATCTAAGTTATCAAAACTTTTGGAACTGATTCTCTTCTTGTTATTTTTCTCAAAAGGACTGATTGATTTCCGTGCATCAACGTCCAGTAGATCAGCGCTCTTTGATGCGTTTCTTATAGATTTGTTGAAGTGATTTCCTAAACCTTCCACTTGATACGACTTGTCATTGAAGGTTCTGATAAGATTCCATGTCTTGGACTTGGCATCCAACATCTCTAAACTTCTGGTTCTCTTCAATGGAGCTATGTCCACAGAACCTTTCGGACTGAAATCTAGTTTCCTCACTCTTTCTGAAGATCTGAAGAGCATTCCTCTGGTCAGCCATTGTTCCAAGTGTTGCTGTCTCTCTCTACAGAGGACTCTCTCAGCCGCCACACATCTAGTAAGCTCTGTGATTTGTCCCTGTGTTCTTATTTCCAAGTTTGTTACTTTTTGGTCCAACTTTTCATGCGCCTTATCTATGTGGTGTTTGATTTCTTGCTTATCCCTGTTTAGCTTGTCTTCCATGTGCCGGAAGAATGGGGCACAATAACAAGTATAACCAACTCCAACAGGTCCTTTACAAATATTCCCAGCCAAATCCAAGTAATACTGCTCACCTTTTTTCAACGGTTCTTTAGGTAAAGAATCTAAGTTTGGCTTTGGGAAGTTCTTAGGGTCTGGGTAATAATGGCAGCCATACGGTGACCAATGCCTTGCGTTACTTTCAAAATGAACTGTTTTAGTTTTCTTTTTATCTTTGTGTTTACCTGGGCTTGTTTGTCGGTGATCTTTACTTTTCTTACTAGAAGATTTCTCAGCCGCTTGATCCGGCACATCGATCCCTCTTTCCGTGCTTTTATCCCGGGGTGACTTATCTTTTTTCTTTCCTTCCTTCTTGGGCTTGGTTGAGTTGACATCTAAGATGTCTATTATCTCCGTAAGTTCCTTTCTTACTGCAATGTCTTTGGCTGTTTCATTTTGCTTGTTTGTCAGGAGCTTGTTGGAGCCGGCTTCCAGCAGGATTCTGGTTAGTTTCCTACGTCCCATGGCTGCGGCTATGTGCAGGGCTGTGTCACCATTCTTGTTCTGATCAGAGACCCGGCACTCGGCAGAAATCAGGATTCTTGTGACTCCAGCGTGTCCATACCGAGCTGATGTATGGAGGGAAGTGTCGCCATACTGAAATGATATAAAAAAAAAACATTATTACATAGTATTCACTGATTTATGGATTATTTTAAAGAAATTATTGAATAAGATATAAAAGATCCATTCATAATTTCTAGGCTCATAAAATTTTTGCATTATTAAATTGAAATTGCCAACTGAAAATTCAGTTTGTATGGAAAGTTTTGACATAAGGAAGATAAATTTTGCCTGACAGTCCATAAAGTATGGTGATAAAAGCAAGATGTTACAGAGGACGCCTCAAGAAGTTCATTTTATAGCTAGCCTTTAAGACTGGTAGAAAGGAAAACATTTAATATAAGCTTTAAATGTCTATATATTTTTGCAACTTAGATTATACATAGAAACTGAATGTTGAATACAGTTGGAAGAGGGCGCTGCTATGATTTTAAGGCCTACAAACTCATAAATTAATGGATATACTCTACACGTATAGTGCAAGTTCTTGCCGCGTTAAGCCAGAAGGGTTTTGCATGTGGCAAGTGGAACTTATTTATTTTTACAGGTAAGAGGGCATTAGTAGGGCAGTTTCGTCTCCACTTATCTTATAGCTGAATGGAAGAGTACTCACATTATTTTGCATGCCAGAATGAGCGTAGATTGAATGCATTGAGGAGACTGCATTACTCACATTGTTTTGTATGTCGGGATCGCACCCCGCGAGCAGGATCTCCCGGCAGGTCTGGTTGTGGCCGTTCTGGCAGGCCAGGTGCAGGGGGGCGAAGCCTCCGCTATTGCGCGCGTGTAGGGCGGCGCCGCCCCGGGCACATAGCAGGGCGGCACAGCGGCTGTAGCCCTTCCATGCGGCCTCGTGCAGCGCAGTGTTGCCATGCTGGAAATAACACAGGAGATTTTATTATTATTTTAGATGGAAAGTCTGGTTAATAGCTCAATAAATAAAAGGATTTGTAGTTCATAGTTATAATATCATATATGTCATAGTATCTTGACTTATATGTTGGTATGAGGCTGACCACCCATACTGTAAAAATTGGTTCACTTTGCCAATGTCACCCCTGTTTCAGGGAAGGTCGGCAAGAGTTGCAGGGCTTCTGTTCATTTGAGATTGGGTTTTTATATTGTAGGTCCACATGCGGCATCTGTGAGCGCGAAATTATGCGTGTTTGCTTGTGGCATTTAATATGAACCTCAAATGATACATATCTTTGCAACTTAGATTTAGATTTAGATAAGAAAGAAATATCTGTGAGGAACAGCTGAAAATATTACATAGAGAAGGAATCAAAGCGATGACAAACGTCAACCTTGTATGAGACTGCCGGCAGACGCAACTAGTAACAAAATATTTGTATGCCTTTTCCCTAACAACCCGGCCATGTGACGTCACAATTTTGTCTACGTATTGACGTATAAGTAATTGTTGGCAAAAAAATAGTCATGTCGTCCCCTTTGTGCTTGTTTTTCTTATGTCCATCAGAGGTCACATGAGCAATGTTTATATACTGGACCAATGTGTCTTATGAAAACTGGAAATTTATTTTTAAAATATTTATAACAACTCCCAGAGTATAGTGTTTTACATTTTTTCTTAGCTAAGATCATGTAAAATGTGATTTGTAAGACAATTTCATTGACAGGTCATCTCTGAATCAAATGGCAGATAAGCCAGACAAGCACTGGTGTCAACCTCATTCACTGGTGTATTGTTGTGCAAAATACTTAGTATTAGCTAATTTCCAATAAAAAGTAGCATCTATTGTATGGTTTATAAATATATGTATTAAGTACCTGTATGTAGGTACCTAGATCTAGATTTAATATGAGATCGTGACACTAAAAAATCTCCTCGGCGGGCTGACGTCATGCTCATCGTTCTTTCCCGCCAAATTAAATGTCACTCCATTAGGCGATTTCTTTTTCCGATTACATACCTATCAAATGATAATCTTGTATACAAGTAGGTATAAAAATACTTGTATGGGAATTTTAATCGTTTTTATCTGGAGGTATTGTATGATGTGAATGCTGTGTATGCGTACCATTGGGTTATAATATAGTGGAGTCGAAACTATTTTGACGCTAGTAGAAGCTGCATTTATATCCGTTTCAATCTACCTCAACACAATTTTTCATTGCTTAGAAAGAGAACAATGATACTCCGAGTGTCAGCACTCTGTTAACAGGCAAAAAGTACATACGTTGCGTTGGTTGTTTTCTACAATGTTAGTATTTAACTAAAATGCTCTCTCTGCCATGGAGTTCTATTTAATGGAGAGGCCATTTATTTGATTTAGTTCTAAACACTGTGATCCATACAGTCACTGAAATCTAATTTCGCCAGACGTTGTCCCTTGTTTTGTCTCGCTCGCACAACATACGTTTTTTGTTGTTGTCCTTTTCTATCACGTTATGTGTCTCTACTCCGTCGTTAATTTATGTAAGCAGGTAATGTTGCTTAGAAACGAATTGTTGATGTTATTTTTCTTGACAACATAATTTAGTGTTGTCAAAGGTTTTGAAAATATCTGATACTTTTTAATGTATCTGTTCCATAAACGTAATTTTTTTACTTAATGTTACATAATTACTTGTGAAAATTATTTCAATTACATTTTTTTAATTTTAAGCTTTTTCAATGATGTTAGGAGTAATATCTATAGAAGACAAAGTAAAAAAATATTATTTTAAATCCAATTTCCTTGAAATATAAAAGGATAAATTAAGCAAAAAGTGTAGGGTAGAAATTGAAATTTTGAATTTTGAAATACAGACCACTTCAAATACATACATTTCACAAAAAAAAATGTTCTCACGTGACGGTATCAGATACTATATTTTATCATCATCACATCTCTATCACTAAAAATGGCCGATGGTTTGACAGCGGGGCTATTGTTGTGTGGCTAAAGGTATCGGCAGATTCAATTGAATTTACTTAAATATTAATATTCACTGGTAATTACGAGTGAAAAGTTACTCCAGATTTTTTATTACAATTTCTCGTATTGTTTGTGCGTTTGGAAAATGTGTGGCTTGGCATTTTTGCGATTTTTCTTTCCAGTTAGGAAACACACCTGTTAATAGTTGGAAGGTTACCGATAGACTGAATTCGGATTTTTGTATGATGAGTGGGGTAGCGCATTTCTAATTCACAAAGGATTGCTTTCTCAGCCTATCCAGTCCTTATAAATCCATGCTCTTTGCGCGGAAATCGTGCTCACGCGTTGCGGTTGTTATGGTCGACGATTTGTCATTTTTGAAAATTGGTGTTTTTTTTTTAAATAATAGATTTGTGAAAAGGAATGCAATTTAACAACCTTTTTTTCCTGGCCAGAAATAGGTGTGAATATCATTAATTATTTATTGATTAATAATTACCCACTGACGTCTGTTGAACTAGAGTCGAAGCTATGGTGAATGGGCTAGGCGTGATTCGAACCAGCGTTATTCTGTTCCAAATACGCTAGTCAAGAACAGCGACATGACTCCTCGGCCACAATACCGTGTTATTATAAAACATAACGGCATTTTGTAATTACTGGGTGATAACGAGACAAAAATTAGGATTTTACACGATTAGTAAGTATTCTGTGCATGGGCGTACCCAGGATCAAATCTAAGGGGGGGCAGGTTTTAGAAAATTGAAGATCATCGTCATCAAAATATATCGGTGGGAGGGGGGGGGGGGTGGAGGCACGCAATTTCCTTTTAAGTAATTGAAATATAAAATAAATATAAAAATTGGTTCACTTTGCCAATGTCACCCCTGTTTCAGGGAAGGACGGCAAGAGTTGCAAGGCTTATGCTCATTTGAGATTGGGTTTTTATATTATAGGTCCACATGCGGCATGTGTTAGCGCGAAATTATACATATCTGCTTGTGGGAATGCATTTAGTATAAATCTTAAATGATATATATCTTTGCAGCTTAGATTAGATTAGATTAGATAATTGCATTTCAGTAATTGCAATACAATTTAATAACACTTTTGGATTAATTAGGTTGATTTTTCTCTTTCAGGGTACGCCGATAATTCTATGATGTTTGACGTGTTCGGTTGACAGATCCGGTTGACATGTTAGCCATGTTACAATGCCGTAAGCTAGTTTCGCCTCCACCAATATTGCTACGCAATGACGCGTACAGAGAGAAAATACGTACTAAGGAGGAGGGCGGACTGTATAATCTGAGATAACATCTGAGATAAGGCGCGATGAGTTATTTATGACAAGTTAAACAAACCCCGGGATCTGCAGCGCGGGGGACAGCATGAAATATCGGCCGCTGCTTACCTCAACCGACAATTAAACGGTGTGTACGAGGGCATTTAACTGATGCCGCCATCTTGTCATAAGCTACGATCATCGCAGACATTTTTTTTTCTTTCATACCGAATTTATTGTCATTTAACAGTGTGTTGCATTTTATAGAATGAAAAAAAAACGGATTTTACTGACCGTGCAAAAGAGAAGAACGATTTTCTCTACGTTTCGTCGGAGTCATATCCGACGTCCTCAGGAGACGTGTCTCTTCTACAAAGAAGAACCACGAACTGTTTAATTATTGTTGTATGATCGAGACCGAAGGTTGTAGGTACTTTTATTAACCTTCGGTGATGCATCCATAGATGTCGCAATAGCGCCAGTTGTACAGAAGGACGATATTATGTCTTCTTTATTATGTGTTATTCGATATCATGTGTTACATCTTTTTGGTATTTTTTAGTTGGGTCTTCAGGTAAAAGTATACATTTATCATCCACAATTACATTCTTAAGTTTTTCTATGTTCAATTCTCTATCAAAAGCAACTATGAAGTTTCCTTTATCGCCATTTAATTTTTTTATATATAGTGTAACTTCTTGCCTACGTTATCCCTGAAGGGGACGCATGTGGCGCTTCGGGACCACTCTATTTTAACCGGTAAGGGGGCCAACCTCACGCCAACCACTTCAGTTGAAGTGGGGGTTGGTTCTCATTTCTTGTGAAGGCTGACTAAACCTTGCCGGTATTTATTTGAGGTTTGAAATCATGAAATAAACACCGGCGCGGGAAACCATTTCTGACTCTCGATGAGGATCGAACCCTAGCTGTTGGTATGGAATGCAAGCATTCTACCAACTGAGCTATCAACCGGACTTTTTACGAGCTTGGTCGTCGCTACAAAGCGCAAATTCTTAGAAAGACACCAATACGATACACTATACACATATAGTGTGACTTCTTACTGCGTTCTCTCCGAAATATTCGTATGTGGCGAGTAGAGCCTTTTACTTATTTATTTTTATAGGTAAGCAGGGCAGCCTTACGCCAAAATCTTCAATTGAAGTAAACACTCATGGGCCACATTTGCTCCGTGAGCCGAAGTTTGGACTTTGGATTTCCCGATTCTATTATGTATTTGAAAAAAATAACGTTGAAAGTTTATCCGCCATTTGATTTGTAGAAAACATGTTCAATGAATTTCAAATATGGAATGTTTTCCGGTGTAACATTATTATTGTCGCTGGTGGAGTTGAATATCTACCTACCTATTATTAGTAAAGGTTGTATAAATTAGGCATTGATAGCCATAATTAAAATTAAAAAATATCACATTCCATTTAACAAAAGAACAAAAATTGCCTGTCAAAAATCTTTTGAAAATGGAAGTAGGTACCTAGTATGTTATTAATTTGATTCGGTGGTAGGTACCTACGAATATTCAACATACCTACCTACCGAATTCTTCAATTTCACATGGCTAGTTAAAATGTGGGTAGACAGCCACAAACTATAAAAAAAATCTAATTGTTTTTAAAAGGAAACAATATTTTCTTTCGGACTTGAAAAGTTATCTTATTTATATTTTTTATTTGGCATAATAACGCAGCTTGTAAGTAGTTCCATAGTTGCAAAAATGTTATATCAAAATAATATTTGCGTCCATGTTTTTTTTTTCATTCAACCTTGAATCAAACAATCCATGTTTTGTTATTTTGACATGCACACGCTGATGCATATTTGATGAGATATCCAAACCTACAATTCAAACAATGAAATTAAATCATACACGCTGCTTTTGAATTGTATTTCATACATTATAATATTATTGTTCTATTAAACACGTAAAACGGCTACAAGCTTTGCGTGCATCCTCAGACAAGAAAGAAAGACATTGAAGATAAAAAAAACCGGCTGCACTAGTTTCGCCGTTCTCGTCAATCTTGAATTGTGTTTTGCAAAGTAAAGGTCGAGTCGTTACAAGTTCTTCAATATTGTAACCTCAATTTTTATTTTGCAAAACATTTGCGACTATAATAAAGCTATTGATAAATTAGGAAGGTTTTCGATGCGGATGTTTTAAGTTTGAATTTTTCACGGCAGACAAATGTTACACTTCCTATTTAGGGCCCTTCTTCTTCTTCTTCGTGTCAGCTTCACACCGTATTGGCCCAGTAACGAGCTATGTCTACAGCTCTTTGGTTTCCCGCAAAGAGATCATCCATGGAGCAGCTTGTCGGAAAGGAGGGACAACACCGCAGGTGCTCCATAGTTTGCTGAGCTCCACACTCACATAGTGTAGAGTCCTCCCGTCCCAGAAATCCCCAGGTCAACATGTTGGCCCGGGCTCTTCCAACATTGGCCCTCAATCTGTTCATGGATTTCCACACGGGCCACTCGAGGTTCTTTCCTGGAGGTAGGCTCTCTGCAGGCTGCACAAAGCTCTCAGGGCATTCCTCTTTCCACATTCGCAATCTCTCTGCCACTGGATCCGTAGACAAGGGCTGCACGGAACTAAGGAAGCTGTGTCTCGACTTTAGGCGCTGCTGTGATGAAATGCCACTTCCGTAAATGCAGTGCTGTGTGCACGTTAGAGCCTTCTGCCTCTCAACTCTCGAAGCCACCTTGCGTCTGATGTGGGGTGGGGCTATGACTGATGCAAGAGGATATAACTTATTTAGGGCCCTTAGGAAACATAAATAAAATATTAGTTTGCCTTCCCCCGGCTGTTAGAAAAGTTGCGCACTCAATGGACTAGGAACATCTTTAAATTTGGAACTTTTTCTCAGCGAGCGAACGTCGGTGTTGCATGGGACTTCTGTCCTTAGCAACCATTAACCAATACAAAAATTGTTTACCTTTTCCTTATCAACCTAGCCTGGTGACGACACAATAATGCCTATCACAGTATGTCAATTCACGTGCCGACACATTGCGGACCTCATTTGTAAAATCGCGCTCGAAAAAATTACGGTTGGTACGACTGTCATTCGTGTAGTGTTGCCATTGATTAATTTATATATCCCGATAATAAATTTAAGGGAAAGACTATAGGAAGGTATAAAATTATTTTTTTAATGCAGGCAAAAGTAATACTTTTTACATAATTAATATTTTACGCATCTTCAAAGAAAAATTAAAAACCTAGTTAATATTTCCCACCATTACGTGAAATGATTAATGGTTATTATGATTAAGCTCAAAATAAATAAGACAATCAAAATATAAAGGGAAACATTAGCATAAATTTATTTCGTAGATAAAGTTAAGAATAGAACTATTATTGTGATAAGAAAATAAGAAAAAAGTAACTGTGAATTGTGAAAACTCAAATTCACACATTTTCGTAATCGTCTAGGTATCAAGAAAAGGTTTTTAAAAAGGCATTCATATACACGTACGTTAGTAAGTACATAAATTTAATTTTTTTGTTGTGATGGAAAAGGTAGACATTTAGTTTTCATCACTGATGGGTATCTTTGTACTATAACATTGTATGGACGTATAAAAAGTTTGTGAACGTAAACTTTCACCTTGGCTAGAGCGCAGTCGGGCTTTGTGGTGAAGGAATGTAATTAATTAATTCCTTATAAAACAACACACAGCAAAGCAGTATCGAATGTGTTTTTGAGACAAAAAAACAGCCACAAAAATTTATATAATTATTTTTAATCTATAATCCAAGTTGCAAAATTTATTGGCTTTTCACTTTGCCAACCCTGTTTCAGGGAAGGTCGGCAAAAGTTGCAGGGTTTATGTTCATTTGAGGCATGGGTTTTAATTTGTTAGCACTCATGCAGCATATTTTGTAAAGGCGAACTTACACGTGTCTGTTTGTGGGCATGCCTTTAATATGAATTTTAAATGGTAATATATTTTGCGCTACTTAGATTATAGATCATTATAGAAGGCTCATATTTAACGCATGCCCACAAGCAGGCACATGTAAGTTCTCGCTTACACATGCTGCATGTGTACATACAAAACAAACCAAACAAACCTAACATGAGCGTAAAATTTGCCACCCCGTACACATCATTAGTTATTTGACTAATAGGTTGGTATTGTATAAGGATGACCATGCTGTACAAATTTGGTTCATTTTTGCCAATGCCACCCCGATTTCAGGATAATGTGGCAGGAGTTGAAAGGTGAGGCTGATGTTCACGTGAGGTTTGGTTTATTTTGTAAGGTACCTACACATGTGACATGCAGCATGTGTAAGCGCGAACTTACACGTGTGTGCTTGCAAATATGTATTATATATGAGATTCAAATTTCAATACATCTTTGGAACATAAATTATACGTATTTTTGCAGGTATTTGATACGCCCCTGGTCTGCAGTGTTTACTAAGGCCATGTAATTATGTATGTGCATATGTTAGTACATTAATTATTGACTTAACTATCGAGGAGATAGCTGGGAAGATAAATTCCTTAAAGGAAAACTATAATACGGGTAAATAAATTTACATTTTTAAGTCGAAATCAATTTTTTACCTGCTTTGTAATTGAATTTTACTCACATTTTAACACTTGAGCTTTTATTTAGTAAATGAGAAAATCCGAGTTGTGAATAATTGTATATTTTCAAGCCCTTTATCGGAATTCACGAAATTTCGCCTTCCCAAGAGAGACGATTTTCAAGAAAAATACAAAAAATCCAGGGAAAATTATCTTATAACTAACGATATCCTAAAAAAAAAAAACCACGAAGGCCAGACATGTCAAACACGCTGTCCCCCGAGACTTCGAGAGAAAAACGGAAATTTAATTGTAGCCTTTTATTCAAATTATTGTAGCTTTACAAAAACGTTCCGACCTCATTGGAAGTCGGAACATTTTTGGATTTGATACTTTTTTCTCGGCGAGCAATGCCACATTTGTATGGGTCTACACCGTCCTTAGCAACCAATAACAAAATGTTAATAGATTTCTAGATTCATTTCTCATTTCATTACTGCTGAAAATCTAGATAATATAACAAAATGTTAGGCTTAAGTTGGCATTGGAATGAAATAAATTGCAATAACAAATTAATACTTGTATGCCTTTACCCTAGCAACCCGGCCAGGTGACGGCACATTATTGTCTATGCCAATTTACATGCAGACCTCACTTGACGGCCATTTTTTAATCGAGAGCCACGACATTTATTTGATGGAAATTTTTGGCCTACGGTCCTTTGCGGCCCCCATTTTAGTACAAAATATATCATGTGGCCCGTGATATCACATGAGTTTGACTTGTTTGATTTAGACACTTCAGGCAGAGGTCACCACCATTTTTGACAATCATTTTCAGCGCGTTTCAAATTCTCGATTCATTTATATAAATGAAAGCTACTTGAGCGCCAAGTTTCATGGTATCTTTCGGACGGGACCGTAATCTCATACATTTGTAAGGTAAGCAGCTGTTCTATTGGTTAAGGGAAACATTTAAACATAATGTTTTAATTATACCTGATAAATATGCAGTAGCCATATTTATTAAAGTCTGCAGGTAAACCAGTTTTATAAGGGCTTCCTGCCGCCATAAACATGCTCTTTGAGGACGCTGAAATACTTGTAATTTCATGTTTGATCGATCCAAGAAGTTTGGTGATTTCGGAAACTCCCACCTAGATCTGGATATACATACACACATAAATGAGTTTCATTCCCTTGGATCGCAAATGGACTGAGCAAAAATTTGAAAAGTTTTTTTTTTTCTCGGTGGGCAAACATCACAAGGCAATGTGACTAGAGACATTAACAAGAAATTCAAATACTTTTGTTTGCGTTTTCCCTAGCAAGCCGGCCATGTGACTTCATATTTTTTTTGCCTCTGCAGGGTTGGCTAGATTTTGTTCTATCCTTGTGTACTATTTTGAATTAATTCATATCCATCACCTCATATATTTCCTTCTTTAACATTCGCTCTATATTACTTAATATCATATTGTTTCACAATTTTCTTAATCTCCTTTCTCATTTCGTTTGTATGTAAGTACTCCTGTCAGTAATGTAATTTTAATATCAGTAGAGTAAATGATGATTCACGTAGTAAGACCGTGTCGGGTCCGAGCCGAGCTTGAGTCGTAGCACGGTCAACTAATATTACATATATTTTGTATTGACACAATCACGCTATACCGAGTGACTGCCGAACAACGGACAATGCTTAGCCAAAACCTAATACCATGCTACGGCTGAAGCTTGGCTCAGCCCCTACACGGTCTAGCGTGAGTTATCCTTCATAAGAAGAAGTATAATGTATTATGTAGGTACTGTACTAAACGAACTTAACTAACCGCGTATGAGCTTCCGTTATACAAAGTCCTCATGCGACCCGGTCCCTGATTTGCATGGACGCACGTTCTGCTTGGACACGAAGCTTCACTGAGCACAATTATGCTCAGCCATAATCACCATCATCTGACGTGCTATGTAAACGAGCGGCGGTACTACGTCATCGTGTTGGCGCACTCAACCAAACTGCGGCTGCGGTTTTTGTGCAGCAATTTTACGGTAAATTTGTGAAGAGACATGGATAGGTACAGTTAGAGGTTAGTTAACTTGTAATAGTACAAAAAACTTACATATTTTTATAACAGGAAAGTAAAAATGCTCAACTTCTTCTATAAGTACTATAACAGTGTTTGTTCTGATGAAATATCCTCACTTATACCTCCTCCTCTCGTCACAACAAGGGCAATTCGTAAAATGGCTCACATTCATCCCTTTGCAGTCGATATCACAACCATGAAAACTTGGTGTTTTCACGATTCATTCCTTTGCCAAACTGCCCGTTTATGGATAAGTTACAGGGATCTGTGTTCCCAGTGTTCCTACCCCAATTTAATCTTGTCCTATTCAAAACCAATATCAGCCATGGACCTCTAGATTCTCTGAAATCGGTCCAGATTTATTGTATATTAATATATTATTACTGATAACGCCAAGTTTGACGCTATCATGTGGTAATGCGAGGGGGAGGATTTTTAATCGTAAACTGGTTCTCGATTATCGCGATCGGACGAACTGCCCAACAAATCTGTCTAGGCAGCCAACCAATGGAGCAAGGGGGAAGGAATCACGGAATCAAATGGTCTGGACTCACCTTATCTCCAATGGATGCCTCTTTCGCGGAGCACTGGTCGCGTTTTTGTGTGTGGTTTCTCCTTCGTTCGCGCGCGGTGTACACTGCGATGGACACGTCTATCCAAGGCCGCGTATGAAGAAGTACTGCCTGGAGACAGGTGATTGGGCAAATCGGATAGGTCAGATTATAGGCACAAGGACAAGGATTTTATGGCCAGCTACCCATAACAAACCTACCTAACAGTTCGCCCAAACATGCCCCCCAGCTTGAGAGGACGTAGTCCTTTCAAAACAATGATTTATTTATTTATTTGTTTATTATTATAACTTAAATCTACTTAATTTAGCGAGTGGACTGTATATTATTTTGTAATGTTATTGATTTGGCAACGGACAAACCTTGACAACTGGACGCCTATAAGTTCCAGTTTTCGTCCGGACATTAACTACTCTAGCTATACCGTCCGCTCCCGGAAAGACATCCTCAATAACTCCTAGTGGCCAATTAAGAGGTGCACTACCTTCAGTTTTTAACAAGACAACAGATCCAATCTTGATTGGCTCTGTTTCCGTGTTCCATTTCTGACGCGTTTGGAGAGTGTGAAGGTACTCCACCTTCCACCGTTTCCAGAAAGACTGAACTAAATGGTCCACATACTGTTTACGAGACAGTAAACTAATGTCTCTAGAGGAGGTATCTGTCGCCGGAAGTGACTTTAGAGGAGTCAATGTGAGAAAATGTGCGGGGGTTAGAGCAATAGGTTCGGATGGATCGGCACTCAAACATGAAAGCGGTCTGGAGTTTAAAATTGCTTCAATTTGCGCAAGTACTGTAGACATTTCCTCGAATGTCAATAATTGTTTACCAATTACTCGATTCAGATGGAGTTTGATACTCCGCACGTTACTCTCCCAAATTCCACCGAAATGCGGGGCGGATGGGGGATTGAACTTCCAATCTATCCGATGGTCTCTTAGTTCCCTGTCGAACTTATTTTGAAAATCTTCAGACTCCAGGAGACCATAGAGAGCATCGAGGTGAGATTTTGCACCAATGAAGTTTGTCCCACAGTCTGAGTACATTATTTTTACCGGCCCGCGTCGCGACAAAAATCGCTTAAGAGCGTTAATAAATGTTTCCGTGCTTAGATCTGATGCGAGTTCGATATGAACCGCTTTCGTGATTAAGCACACAAACACACAAATGTATGCTTTAATTTTGTGCACACCTCTTTTTCTATAAGGAATCACACTTAAGGGGCCCGCGTAGTCTATGCCACAGTGGAAAAATGCCTTACCTTCATTTACCCGACAGGCAGGTAAATCCCCCATGAGGGGGAAGCGTGATTTTGGATTAACCTTATAACAAGTATTACATAATTGGACGCGTTTACGCACAATATTTCTAGCCGACAAAATCCAGAAATTTTGTCGCAAAAGGGACATCAGTAACTGAGGTCCGGAATGCAAGAATTTTCTATGATAGTAATCAATGATTAAATTCAAAATATGACCGCGACCTGGTAAAAGTATTGGATGTTTACTGTCATAAGCTAAGTCAGCGTTTACAAGTCTCCCTCCTACTCGTAACAACCCATCGGCGTCGATAAAGGCATTAAGCTTACGAAATGCAGGAGATAAGACTTTACCGGCTTTCGCGTTTTTAATTTCGTTCGAAAAATGATGATTTTGTAAGTCTTTTATAACTACGATTTCTGCAAACCGTAGGTGAGAGACTTCAAATTTTGATGACAATCTTTTTATAAAACGAAGTATGTAAATAACAACTCTTAACAATTTACTCCAGGAAGAGATTCGTTCAGCGAGTGAACCTAATAAAGTTGGTTGCTTGGGTAAGTTATTCATTACAGTCATAACTTTTATTTTTTGTTCCGGCGGGTTTTCAATAGTATTTGGATCAAATTTACAAAAATTCCATTCTTCAATCGGTGAGCGCGCGAAGGCAGGGCCTTTAAACCAGAGCGGGTGGTCAATTAATTGTGCGGGAGTTAGGCCGCGTGAGAGACAATCCGCGGGATTGTCTTTCCCGGCAATATGATAAAACTGACTTGGAGGTATATTATCCTGAATTATAGTTACTCTATTCGCGATGAAAGTCTGCCAGCGGGATGGGTGTGAATGAACCCAAGCGAGTGCCACTGTACTATCAGAAAAGGCGTATACATTATTAATTTGGCAGCGAGTTGAATATGTATCAATGACTACACGCATTAATTTTGACAATATCAATATTCCCGATAATTCAAGTCTTGCTAAAGATATTGTACGACTTGGAGCTACTCGCGACTTTGCACAAGCTAAACTTATTTCTCCGCGTTTACTTGAAGGATTATATACATGAATATATATCACCGCTCCATATGCTCTCTCACTTGCGTCCGCGAATCCCAATAGGGATATAATCGACTCCTGCGTTACACCTGTATGCCGTGGCAGCTGAATACTTTGAAGGAGTGGGAGTTCCGATTCATAATTTTCCCAAGTTGAAATTATACTCTGAGGAGGACAATCGTCCCAATCGATTTTATGTTCCCAGAGAAATTTAATCATTAATTTAGCTGTTACAATCACGGGTGCTACAAACCCCATCAAATCCCAGAAGCGCGCAATTGTCGACAGAATATTTCGTTTTGTACATTTACGAAATTTGTTAGTGACACTAAAGGTAAAAACATCCTTTCCAGGCAACCAATGCAAACCAAGGATGGTACATTGATCTTCTGAACTGAACTCCACAGCTTCAGAAATGCGACAAGCTGAGGGAATGCCTCCCATGACTGATGGTGAATTACTCGAGAACTTCACCAATTCAAAACCGCCCGCAAGAAATAATTCAATCAATTGGTTTGAAAGTGCGATAGCCTCTTCATCATTTAAACAGCTAGAAACCAAATCATCCATGTAAATATCTCTCTCTGCTACAAGTGCCGCTAATGGAAAACGTGTTCGCTCATCATCAATTAAACGACGAACGGTACGCATTGCAAGGTATGGGCTGCACTTTAAGCCAAATGGTACGCGTGTAAATTCAAAAAGCTGAAGTGGATCATTTTTATCAAACCGATATAAAACTCTCTGATAGCATCTATGCTCTTTATTTACCAGAATTTGCATATACATTTTACGTATGTCAGCGCTTAGAGCAACTGGAAACAAGCGAAAGTGTAATATTATTTTAAATAGATCATTTTGAAGATTTCTACCCGTATGTAGAACATCATTCAGCGATAATCCTGATGTAGTTTTCATACTAGCATCTATTACTGCGCGAACCTTAGTTGTGGATTTATTTTCACGTATCACTGCATGATGCGGTGCTATGTATTGCAAGCTCAAGCATTGATCCGAATTTATATTTACAGGATTTAAATACCCTTCTTGTATATAATTTTTGAAAATAAGGTCGTATTCCAATTTTACAGAAGAGTTTGAAAGCAGTTTCCTTTCCAACGCGTAAAATCTCCGCTCTGCCGCTCTCTGAGAGTCACCAAGCTGCCCCGGATCGGTCTTGAAAGGCAGCATTACGGAAAATCTACCAGTCTTGTCTCTCGTGGTGGTGTTGTTATATTTCTCTTCACATACCAGCTCCTCGATTTGCGGAGTGGAGACGTCCGGTACGTCCTCCAACTCCAAGAATTTTTTCATTTCAATTTCAATTGCTGAAAAGAAACTATAATCTGTTTTGATTAACGGTAGCACTGGAACTTCCCCTAGTACCACATACCCAAATAGGGTATCCAGTGCAACTGGCTCGCCTAAATTTCGTGAGATAGTGTTGTGTTTTATCACACGGGAGAATACATCTGCACCCAGAATCATGTCAATTTTTCCGGGAATAAAATATTTTTCATCAGCCAAACGTAATGATTTTAAATATTCTAAATTTTCAATATTAATGTTGGCGACGGGTATTTTATCAGTTATTTGATTAACCACCAAAGGCGATAGTTTAAAATTGACCGATTTCTCAACTCTCGAAAGAAGGGTAATTGTTGTCACTCCCTTGATAGGGTTGACAATATCCCCTATTCCTGAAACAACTTTGTCTCGCGTCGTCTTTACATCAAGATGAAGTTCTCGACAACAGGAGGCCGTTATTATGTCTCTCTGTGAAGCACTGTCTAATAAAGCGCGAATAGTGTGTCTTTGACCCCGCTTGTCTAAGATTACACAACAAACAGTTCCTAGTAAAACTGTAGATTCTACCTCACTAGAATTAGGGCCCATAGCACAAAGCGCTAAGGGCTCCGCCTTTTCTTCGGCCGCGGCTTGCAAATTCAAGTTGAAATGCAGGCTAGTATGGTGGGATCGATTACAAACGCTGCATCTTCCCTTTGATTTACAATTCTTGAGATTATGCATCGTACTTAGACAATTGACACATAATTTCTTTGATTTTATAAAATTGTACCTTTCCCGAGCGTCCAGGATAGTGTATTTCGGACACTGGTACAACTTTGAGTGGTTGTTATCTCCGCACAACAAACATTTGTCAGTATTAACTGTCACAAATGCCCTAACGTTTTTCTGGGAAGCTGAGGGCTTGCGCAGCATCGCGTTAATTTGATTGTTAATTTTACTGCTTCTACTTCCGTTTGCGCGCTGTAGTATTCGCGAGTAATTTCTAATGAATTCCACAAATTTTATTGAATCTACTGAGTCTGAAGAATCTTGTATAGAAACTTCAAAAGCCTTAATCGTATCCATGTCAAGTTTCTTACACGCAATGTGTATGAATATAAAGTCTTCTAGATTCTCCATGTTCAACTGTTTGATTGCAGCAGTTAAACCTGAAAATCGATCAATAAAGTCCTCCAAGTTTGAGGCAGATGGTTCCTTTACTGCAGGAATATTTAACAATTTCTCTAGATAAGTTGTTGCCAGAACGCGCTTATCGTTGTATTTCTTGACCAACGAATTCCATAAAATTGTATAATTTTGAGCAGTTGGCAATAAACCTTGGCAAATGCTTTGAGCTTTTCCTACCAGTTTTCCAACTAAATATTGAATCTTTTCACCTTCCGTTAGACTGTCATTCTCATGGACCATAGATTTAAAATTTTCATAAAACACCGGCCAATTGTTTACATCTCCGTTGAAGGCACACAGCTCTAATCGTGGTAGTTGGATGCTCCTTTTTAAAGGAATATCATTTGCACTTGAGGATTTTGTTGTGTCTTTTAAATTCTCGTAAGTATATTTAATTTCAGCGTATAAGTCTTCAAATGACAGAATAATATTATTATCTGTTGCTTCATCTTCCTCACTTTCTGCAATTAAATCATTTTTTTCTTTTACCAGTAATAAAAATTCTTTACGCCAGTTGTCAATGCCTGCCGCGTGCACTTTAAATTTCCGCAAATAAATTTCTCCCAAATGAATTGAATTAATGGTATCGAAAATGCATTGTGCCCGTTCCAAGTACGTCTCTATCTCATTTTGGAGGCGCTCCTTACGTCGTTGAAATGCCCGTTTCTCGCGTTCTGACGTCATGTTTTAAATTTGGCTTTAATAAATTAAATTTGATAAAATTAATAATAATTTTTACTAATCCCGTACGTACAAGTCCTTATAAATTGAAGTAGCAAAGAAAGAAGAAGGTTATAATAATTTTATCAAAATGTAAACAAATAATGTAAACAAAGAAAGTAAACAATGCTAGTACCTAGGTAGTTACTTATACCGCGGGCTTAATTCGAATGTACCTAAAATGCAAGAGATAGGTATACCTACAAGGCAATTAAATAATTAACCCGCACTTCGATTCCAAAGCGATATTTATGATAATAATGTATGAACGCGTCACGAATTGTAGCAATAAAAATGGCGAATATTTTTTTTTGAATCCGATTTCAAACTATAAGAATCTGAATTAATATTACGTGAATCTAATTTTTAATTTACGATCCGGTTCTGTAAGGACCAAAATTATGATAACGCCAAGTTTGACGCTATCATGTGGTAATGCGAGGGGGAGGATTTTTAATCGCAAACTGGTTCTCGATTATCGCGATCGGACGAACTGCCCAACAAATCTGTCTAGGCAGCCAACCAATGGAGCAAGGGGGAAGGAATCACGGAATCAAATGGTCTGGACTCACCTTATCTCCAATGGATGCCTCTTTCGCGGAGCACTGGTCGCGTTTTTGTGTGTGGTTTCTCCTTCGTTCGCGCGCGGTGTACACTGCGATGGACACGTCTATCCAAGGCCGCGTATGAAGAAGTACTGCCTGGAGACAGGTGATTGGGCAAATCGGATAGGTCAGATTATAGGCACAAGGACAAGGATTTTATGGCCAGCTACCCATAACAAACCTACCTAACAGTTCGCCCAAACAATTACACTTTTCGAAAGGTGAAAAGGGTGGAGGTGTGGAACCTATTGAATTGTATTGAAACCTACTAAAACTAAAAGGACAAACTTATACCAAATGCGCACAGAGTTTCCTTAGCATTTTTTTGACTCACCAGTGCATCTTGCCTGTCTGGATCAGCTCCATACTGCAGCAAGAGTCTGACGGCTTCAGAGTGGCCATCTGCTGAAGCTCTCTGCAAAGCGGTGCAGCCAACCTGGAAGATAAAAAAGAGCTGGTCATCATCATGTTCACAAATATCATTAATACAATGTATTTCGGATGTGTGGAGTCTTAACTTTATGTAAATAGCGCACAATATATCAATGGCTATCTATGTCCAGAAAACTGTCATTCTACAATAAACTGATTGAATTTGTACATTCTATAAAGATACTGTATTATTTTATGGTGAAATTATTAGCCAGTTAGTCTCAGGAGTCAGGACGAATGTTCAGAGTAGGATAACTTAAAAAAAACATGTGGAATTGTGTGATGTTCTAGAATGTGTAATGCCAGTGCCTTGTGCTGAAAAGCACTGAGCACATTGCTTTTTTCTATCTTTTTTTTTTCATCATCAATCAATCAATTTTGTGCTAGCCATTTGTCTCTGCTGGTCGCTATCCTCTCGTGAAGGCCGTGCCTTGTTTTACTAGCTATTTGTCTCTGTTGGTCGCCATCCTTTCGCGAAGGCAGTGCCTTATTACGCCAGCTATTTGTCTTTGCTGATTGTCAACTTTTTGAGTAATAAAAATGCAGTGACATCCATGAGCCGCTTCAGAATTTGGAAATATGATGTAGGTAGGATGTTATACCTTCGATGAAGAAGACCTTTATGTTTTTGGATGAAGATTTAAACGGTGTTATTCACTCACAGATCAAAAACGATGATCCATGGATAAGCTGTGAATTTTTTTTTTGTGAATAACATTACAAGAGGTTAACAATGAAGAGTTAATTAAATAAAATTTATGAGTAGTTATATTTAAGACCATCAAATTCCATTCTAAGATTGAAAACTATTAAGTGATGACATCGTTTCCCCGAATTTTCTATTTATCGACTGATCCGAAATTGCCATGACGAAAAAATAATTACCCACGCCCGTCTTGGCTTAAAATTTAATAAAATCAAATTGTTTTGTATTAGAAAATTATAAGAATGCTGTATTATTGCCATTATCGAAATAAGCCGAACATTCTCTCGGTAATTCGATTAAAAAATCGTGCCGGAGAAAATTGTTGGATCCGTAAAAATAAATATTTACCGAGTGAAACAGTTTGTAATAATTTCAATCTTCCCTTTCATGGTATTTTAGTGAAGTAGATACTGGTAGGTAGTATCTATCTGGGTTTTAGATAGATACCTACTACTTTTAGAGACCGACGAATTGTCGGTCCATTTGTGATCACGCCGAACTAAAATCCGTGAAATACGCTTCTGGCACGTGCAATAGTATTGTAATGTTTTTAAGTTCGAAAAGTCTATAAATTAAAACATACAGGTCTTCTTTCAGGATCTTTATTTACACTTATTAATTAATTTTACAAATTTACATTTATTTTTAACTCTTTTGGTAATACAAATTTATTTTTCACAGTTTTATCGCTTACACTCTTCAATCAAAGCCAACTATCGCACTCCCTAAGCGCACTCAATTCTCCGCCTTATATACTTCACAGACAGTACTTTCCAGTGACTAATTTTGCCAGCACATTCCCGAATATTCTACCAAGTTCGAGACTACAAAGGATCATTTAATTTCTACATTTCTTAGGTCTATTGCTACCTACGGTGTACACCTATATTAATCTACTTTTGACATAATGCTATGATAACTATTACTACCTACGATGTATACCTAATTAATCTACTATTTACATTACAGTATGAACTGTGTGAGAGAGTACGCCCAAATTCTAGATAAATAGGTACTAGGAGGCAAGGGCGAGCATCCCGTATAGGCATATATTTATATTGATAGGCACACAGGTAGGCAATGTGTGATAAAAAAACATTTAATGTACTGGTATGTACACGATATTAGGCTGATTAAGTGAGCGCTGTTTTTGTGTGAATCACACCTGGAGAGCCCTCAGTATGTATTTCTTCACCAGTAAGCGCTTATTTGGAAGCAAGACTCAGTTGCTGTAAGGCTGAACCTTTTGCGACCGGTCTTTTTGATAAAAGCAGATGAATTTTTCAACCCACCGAAGAGATCTAATCTAATCTAATCCAAGTTGCAAAATATAAGTTACATTAGAGATTCACATTATACGCATTTTCACAAAACAGACATGCATAAGTTCACGCTTAGACATGCCGCATGCAGTACTACAATATAAAAACCCGAATCTCAAATGAACATACACCCTGCAACTACTGCCGACCTTCCCTGCAACAGGGGTGACATTGGCAAAGTGAACCACTTTCTACAGCATGGGTGGTCAGCCGCATACCAACCTATAAGTCAAGGAACAGAGCATTTTTGAAAAATGAAATGATATATTTTTTTACCTCCACCGAGAATCGAATTCACGACCTTCTGTTTGCAAATCCGAACCGTCAAGCACTAGACTATAGACCGGTTAATAAATACACACTATCTAATCTTTATACTTTTCAAATAACGACCGTATTTGTTTTCTTCAGAAAACTGCGCATTTTCTATGATTCTTATCTACTGAAATCAATTCCAATTCCTACCGATTAGTATTTTGCCTGTTAGACCTTTTGTTTACGAGTTCGTAACGTTAACCACTAGACTACGGAGCTGTCTTAAAATTATGTTAACAACATAACTGTATAATGGTTCAGATTCTCAGCTACGCAAATGAGATTATCAGATAATAAATGTTATCTCGCGTGCATTTAGTACATCAACATATTGTTACATGTTGAATAATAGCATTCAAAACAATGTTAATTAGAATATCAGCAGAGACAAGGGTGAGAATAACATGACATCGGTGAGAAGAAAAAATGATGTTAATGAAAAAAAAACTGTATCACTGGATTACGGCAGTGAAAAGGTTAATGTGATGTAATTTTAGTATGTGCTAATAACTGTACTTATTTAGAGATTGTATAACTTAAAGATTTTAAATTATGATTACGGTCGTTAGACATTTTAAAGAATGAAAAAAACGGATTTTACTGACCGTGCAAACGAGAAGAACGATTTTCTCTACGTTTCGTCGGAGTCATATCCGACGTCCTCAGGAGACGTGTGTCCTCTACAAGGAGGAATCACGAACTGATATACTATATAAATTGATGAAAATGTGTAGCTTTGTATAAGCGTACCCGAGCTGTGGATACTTCTGAAAATTGAATTCGGGACGGGGAGGAGGTGTTTTTACTGTGAGAAACTACCGTCGCCATGTTGTGAAACATCGCTTTTGATAGTTCAACGCGAAGTTAGCTGTTTTTATTTATGACTGTAAATTTATTTTGAATCTTACCTAAAGATGGTCGCAGGACCGAAAAAGTTAGTGATTTTAGTTTTTTCTACTAAGCAACACATATAGTGTAACTTCTTGCTGCGTTTTCCCCGAAGGACTCGCATGTGGCGAGTGGAAGCTATTTATTTTTACAGGTAAGGAGACCGGCTTTACGCCAACCACTTCACTTGAAGTGGGGGTTTCCCAGCTCCCGAGGGGACTGGTATTCATTTCTTGTAAGGGCTGAGGAAATCTTGCCTGTATTTTATTTTGGGCTTGAAATAAATACCGAAACGGGAAATAATTTCTGATACCCTCGGTGGGATTCGATCCTGAGCTTTTGCTATGGAATGAAAGCACTCTACCAACTAAGCTATAGACCGGATATATATATTTAAAAAGAGTGAAAAAAAAAGGCGTTATCATTATAGAATACTTGTTGTTTTGTATAAAAAATCAACAAACGTTTAATCAGATGTTTTTTTTTTTAAACTATAAAACAGCTTATTTTATTTCATTGTAAAGTGCGTATTTTTAATTGTAAGTGCAGACATGTACAGAGCAATACAGGTGTTATTTTTTACCGTCCTTAGATCCCATTTGCAGAACGGCAGGGTTGGAGAGAAGTGGTCTACAGTCACAGGGAAACAGGTATTGTTGGTTCTGGAACACTCGCGTCTTTTTAGAACGTGTTTTCTTCTATTAAAAACCTCAAGTATTGAGTGAATCAATTACAATTTATAATAACTAATTACTATGGACGTTTAGGTTTCCATATAGGTAAAATGACAGGGCTATAATATGAATTTATGTTTTTTTTTCCTATTTAATTTAATTGTATGTCTTTATATTGTTTCGGGTTCATTTAAAGTAAAAAAAACATCAAAGCTTCACTTAATTAACATCTATTACATTTATTTTTACACAAAATTTATTTGAGAAACTTATGGTCCCTTCCAGACTGTCTGGCTGGTTTGTTCGTCTTTTCTACCCAACGCAAAACTCGTCCCTTTTATAGGCGTATTTGTTCTACCAGAAAGTTCTGTTTGGTGTGTCTCTAGACATTGGTAGAAAATGCCAAATCATTCCAGAACATCGCTGCATTATTATTTTAGACTTTATTTAACATTATTATCTACTTAAAAACTCATAATTTTATTTATGTACTTATATATTTTATAACGAATATAATATATAATCTTTATAGTTATAATTATAATAACTACTTAGTTTATTTTCTATTTTATTCATATATTAGACGAACCGTTATTTTTTTTTTTTTTTTTTTTTTTTATTTATCATAATATTTTACAATTTTATTCTAAGATATTTACTATTTATCATATTATGTTTACATTTATTTCTAACCCTCATGCGAAAGCAGATGCTTGTGTGCATTAAGGGCGAGAGCTTAACTACTTATATTTAACATTCCATTAACTAATACATTTTTTACCAAATTTAACATAACTATTTTAACTATTTAATTATTAAATATATTTATCTTATGTATCTTAACTATTTTGATTATTTACTAATTCAATTTTTTTTTTTTTTTTTTTTATTCAATTTAAAATTAGGTTACATTAAATATTTACATTTTTTTTTTTTTTTTTTTATATATTGTTATTAGAATCTAACCCTCAGGCGAAAGTGAATGCTTGTGTGCCTTGAGGGCGAGAGCTTAAATATTTTATTTTTCATTTACATAACTATTTTTTTTATAAAGGTATAATATGTCTTATTCTATTTATTAACTATTAACTTACATAACTATTAATTTACATAACTATTTTTTTTATAAACGTATAATATGTCTTATTCTATTTATTAACTATTAACAACTTTATTAATTATTATCAACTTTATTATTCTATCATATGTATTACATATTACTATATTATCTATACTATGCATACCATTATATCACTATATTTAACTATAACTACTTTAATTATGAACTAATAACTATAAAATTATTTTAGCTCATTTAATTTTATTTTTTTTAGCAACTTTTTGAAGTTTTCAGGGCCTTTAGCACTTCTACACTCAATTGGAAGCGCGTTAAAAATTTCTACTGCCTGGTATTGGTAATTTTGTTGACCTATTGATTTTTTACACTTTTTTATTGGTAGCATGAATTTTCTTCGTGAACTCATATTCGCCTCCAATTGATTATTATTTATAATGTTTTCTTTAAATATTTGTAACAGTGAATTGTATTTGTACAAGTCTTCTATTGTTTTGACCCCAAATTCTTCAAAAAGTTGTTTAGTTGGATATATGTAAGGTTTGCTAGATATTATTTTTATTATTAATTTTTGGGCAACCAACAGCGGCCTCAGATGGGCTCTGTATGCCCCTCCCCAACCTACAACCCCATATTGGAGAACAGATTGTATAAAAGCGAAATACGCCATTTTAAGTTGTGCCTTATCCAGTACTTTTCTCAGACACCTGAACACGTAGCCCAGTTTCCTCACCCTTTTGGTCAATCCTATTATATGCTCATTCCATTTTAAATTTTGGTCTATTGTTATTCCAAGATATTTTGTTGTATTTTTTTTTTCGATTTTTTTGCATGTTTTTGTACACTTGTGATTTAAGTCTATTGAGTCATGTATGATTATATTTATTTGAGGGAGTTTCCGTTTTGTTATGGAGAATGGGACGAAATGAGTTTTTTTAGTATTTAGTGTTAACAGATTTTTGTCTAGCCATGTCTTTAATTTATTTATATTTATATTAGCTATTTTTTCTAGCTCATGCCATGTGTCTGCCTGTAGTAAAAGGACTGTGTCATCAGCGTATGAAACTATTTCTCCTTCGCTTATTACGTTAAAGATGTCGTTTGCAAACATGATAAATAAAAGGGGACCCAATACTGTTCCCTGGGGTATAGAGAAGTCAGAGGTCCTTGAGTCACTTATTTCATTGCACAATTTTGTGTGTTGTGGTCTCTTGTGTAGAAAACTTTTTATCCATGAAAGTACATTTCCATTTATACCCTGTGACATTATTTTTTTTATTAATTGTGTATGTGAAATGCTATCAAAAGCCTTTTTTAGGTCAATAAATATCCCAATACACTTTTTGTTGTCGTCTAGGGCTCTGTATATGAATTGAGTTATTTTGGCTATTGCGTCTTGTGTATTTGTATTCTTTTTAAAACCAAATTGATTTTTATTTATAATATTGTTTTTTTCTAAGAAGTTCCAAAGTTGTTTCTTTACAGCCTTTTCATATATTTTTGAAATATTTGATATAATAGAGATTGGGCGGTAATTTTGTGGTTCTTTGGGGCTATCAGATTTGTATATAGGAGTTATTATTGACTTTTTATAATTATCAGGAAATTGGCCACTGATAAGGCTTATGTTTATAATATGAGTTATCGGATGAATCAGATAATTTTTCATGAGCTTTATTGTGTTAACATTTATTTTATCATATCCCGGGGCAGATCCTCCTTTTAGATTCATGATGATTTTGTCTACCTCGGCTTCGCTTATATGGTCAAAGTCTTTATATTGAGGAGACAGTGATGGAGGGCTATAAATTGCGTTTTGAGAAGAGGGGGTTTTTATAGCTTTTGCTAAATGTTTTCCCACATTTATGAAGTACTCATTTAGGATATTACAACATTTTAAAGTTTCTTTTTTGACGTTATATGTTTTCCCTTCGTATTCAATTTCCTTTATTTGTTTGATTGTTTTTTTCTTGTTCATTATTTCATTAATGTTTGCCCATAATGTTTTTGTATTGTTTTCTGATTCCAGTATTTTCTTTTTATAGTATGAGTTTTTTGTGTTTCTAATAAGAATCGTCAAAATATTTTTATACTTTTTGTAGTAAGATATTTGTGTTGTATTTACTCGAGGACGTTTTGTATTTCTGTAAAGCTTATTCTTTTTCCTGACTGAATTTATGATTCCTTGTGTGATCCAGGGTTTTAATTTTCTTGTCCTTGAGTTTATTTTAATTTGTAATGTTCTTGTTGCCTTTGCTATATGCATACTTAATGCTACCTCAAATGCCTTTGCTGATCGGTTTGCACAGTCACTGGTTAGTACACTGTGCCATTTTTCAGCCCTCAGTGAGATCTCCAAAGCTTCACAATCTATTTTTGTTATGGTTACTTGTTTTTCATGTTGTGCATTTTCAGTCGTCTTTTTGGTGTCATATAGTAATAGGCAGGTGAAGTGGTCGGTGATGTCTGTCTTCCAGATGCATGTCCTGATATTCTTTAGGTTATTGATGTCTGCGTTACACCATATGTGATCTATGCAGGATGGTTTATGATTTTGGAAAACCCGTGTGGGTTTATTTATACAAGATTTGTAATTATGGTACGTCATCATATTCATAAATCTGTTTTTTTCAAGTGAGTTTTTGTCATCAGAGATGTCTATATTCAAGTCGCCAACAACAAAGTTAGTTTGACCTGTGATTGTATTCAGGTAACTTTGCAGTTCGTCTGTGAATTTTTGTATTTCCGATTTGTGTGTCCGATATATTGCAGTAATAGTAAAAGGCTGGTTTTGATATTTAATTTTGACGTTCAGACAATTCACAGATTCCATTTTGATTTCTTTAAATTCTATAACTTCACATTCATTATGGATATATACTATAATTCCGCTATTTTTGTTTATTTGTAATTTTGTCGACACTGCAGTATAGTTATCAAAGACTTTGTCAAATAAATCATCATTACAGTGGGTTTCTGTCAAGATTATGCATTTTGGCATTTCAATCATTAAATTTATATAAACTATAAATTCGTCCAAATTTTTATTAATGCTTCTTATATTTTGATGTACTATCGTGAAACAATAATTATTTCTGTCATGTAAAAGATCATTTATTTCGTTGGTATATTCACATATTATTTCTTCAACATTATATATTTCGTCTATATTGTTATTTATTTCTTCATTCATTGTTTTGTTGTACTGTATATATCATTGTACTATATGTCTGTGTTATTATTTATTACTTCATTCATTGCGTTTTTTTATTTCTTCCATCTCTATATTTAATTTATTAATCAGGTAGGTATTCATATTCACATTTTTAATAATCTGTTTCCCCTATAATTTTATTTCTTGCAATTTTGTAAGCTGTGCACACTTTTATATTTGTTGATTCGTGATCGTAATTTATTGTGATGTTTTTTGCGTGAAGATATTCACAATTTGTGCATTTCACAGTCAGTGACTGGCATGTGTCGGCCGTATGTGCCTCCCCACATTTACTGCACTTGGGGGCCGGGGCTCTACAGTACTTTTTGGGGTGCCCATACCTCTGGCATTGGGCACATCTTCGAACCGAGATAAAGTCCTCGGCTCTGCAGATATTCCACATTATTTTTAGTTTGGAGCCGGCTCTCTGGATCATCTCTCTAGTTTCTCTATCAGTCTCTAATACTACATTTCTCTCAGTGTTGTATTTATTTTTGAATATGAATAACGCTCTTAGTAAGTTATTGTTATTCAGGCCATTTTGTGTTCTTATGGTCTCAGCGCAGTTTGACAGATCTATGTCTTCGGGAATGGACTTGACGATTATCAGTGGATGTTTCTTCTCTATAATGGTGGCTTTTATTTCCGGAATATTGGTCACTTTCTTTTTTAGAAGTTCACATTCGTTTTTTGTCTCGCACTGTATCATTACATTTGAGGCGCCGCATTTTAGTTGGATTACTCCTATGCCCATTTTTGCCGGGTTTATGATACTCTTTATTTTATTTTTTATTTCTGTACCTGTAATTTCATTGTTGTCGGCTTTGATGATTATTTTGTGACCTTTGTGCATCACTTTTTTGTTTTGCAGCACGTCCGCCATTGTTTTCTTTTCTGCATCACTCTTTACATGATTTGCCTTGTTTATTTCGTCTCTCTGTTCCGTATAAATTCTTTGGATCTCTTCCAAGGAGTTTAGAAGAATATATTTATAGTTATAAAAGAACTTACATTATTCTCGACGTTTCGTTGACAAGACGAGACAAAGAACAGTAATCCTGTTATTTGTCTTTTATACTTTTGCTGTTTCTTCACGCTACTCGTGATCAAGCAACAATCCCACAAGGAGACCGTTATGGGAGAACTTACACCATTCTCGACGTTTCGTTAGTCGCCTTGCCAACTTCTTCAGAAGACACCCTATCTGCACGACGACTGAGGGTGAACGTTCGTCTTGTCTTCGTTCGATTCGTCTAATATCAGAATTTATTAAACTGTGTAGTAATACGTCGAACGACTTCCAACTTAAACCTAACAATATAATCTGTAATCTAAATTTACATATTGATGAAGTTATTCATTAAACAAGTGCTACTTATAGCAGCATGGTGCTAATTGGTGATGAGCTTTAATGATAGTTGCTATGGCCAGGAGGGTCAAGTCGCTAATTCCGACAAGGATATTTGAAATTAAATAACGCTGGTTCCATTCACTGGGATGAGTCATTAAAGACTCGCACTTATCGTAGCTGATGAGATGCCAATAGGTCCACGCCCAGCTGAGAGAACTCCTAAAAGGTGGAAAGATAGCTGGACGTCCTCATCTCAGGATCCATGAGTCAGTATAAAGTGTTTTTGTGAATTACACTTTTGGGTTAATAGTTAATAAAGTAATGAGTCAATATTGTTAAGTTTTTGCTTTGTTTTTTTTAAATTTATTTGTGAAGAAGAATGCAATTCACCAATCTATTCTGCCTGGCCAGAAACCGGTATTAATATCATCAAATTAATCAATCTTTCATCAATAATTACCCAATAACATCTGTTTAAAACCGTCAGATGACCCAGGCGGGGATCGAACCAACTTTGTTATATTCCAAACACGCTAGAAAGATCAGCCCACTTGGCTCCCTCGGCCATAACACCGACAATTATTAATTCAGATTTGAGGATATTAATTTTTTCAACAGGGTTACCAGGAAAAGTCTTCCGTAAGGTGATTATAAAGAGCGTGATACTGACTACTATTTAAAGGATTTCCGACATAAATACAGTTTGGGTGAGGCATGGTTGATAAGATTTTTACTCTACTTTTTACGACAACTTGTTGAAAAAGAATGGTCGGTGATGGAAAAGCTGTTCACGGCCTTTGTAGATCTGAAAAAGGCTTTTGACCCAGTAGACAGAAGTATGCTGTAGAATGTTTTGAAAGCATATCGAGTAAATGAGGCTCTCTTAAATGCGGTGCATGCAAACTATGAAAATATTATGGGATGTGCTCGTATTGATGGTGACAGGGCACCCTAAAAGATTCGGTGCACAGATCGGTCTTGAAACGTCTCTTGAGGGGACTGCTGTCGGGAATCTTTCACTTTTGGAGCCGCCACTGCAAAAACACACTCACCAAACACTGTTGCAGACTTGCGGAAGGGTACATTGACCAATTTTCTGGTTGCAATTAACCACCCCAAGTAGAATGGCGATAAGGTTATAGTTACTTACAAATTTCAATGATGCACATGATATTTTTATTCAAGCATCACCTTGCTATCTTACACGTACTTCTACTTTGTATAATTATGTATGTATGTTCGCAGTATGTTCAGGAATGAGGGGACAGCAACCGACATCAGTCGCCCAAGTATAAAACGATCAAACTGAAAAATATAGTGTACAAGAAAACGTATTGAAATTAGAACAGCGTCACAAGAGAGCGTCTTACTTTCCATAACCTTTGGTTGAGTTTGAAGGTACTTTTTTATACTTGGGGGACAGGCAGGCTGATTGTAAGAAAACTGGTTGTTGAAGCACCTAACAATACGTACACGAGTTAGAGTGTATAGTTAGGTATTGTGCATGTGTAAGACTGTGTGTACACACAAATTGTACGCGTACAGAGGCTTTCTTTCTTTGGGAATTGGTATACCTTCTAAACCTACAATGTTTTCGATTATTCATTTCATTTTCGAAAAAAAAATGATTTGCCGCGTTTGATTCAATATGGCCAAAATCTATAATCTAAGTTGCAAAGATGATTCGTATCACATGAATTCCCATAAGAGCAGACATGTGTAAGTTCACACTAAGGCCCGGTATTTTGAAGTATCGTAAAGTTAACTAAATTGCACTTTTAGTTAAATCATCATAATATTTCACTCACCGAATTTCGGCAGTAACTATTTAGTAACTTTAACTTTCGATTTTCAAGATGGCGGCGCTTCACTGACAGCAGCTGTTCTTTTTTAATGTAAGGATACATCAAAATTGTTGCAAACTGAACATTTTATGTCTCGTTTTCTAGCTGAATGAAGTAAGGGATATGATTTTTATGAATAGTTGTTTGTTTTAAAGCTTTTGAATGGCATTTTAATTATTTCCAAGTTTTAGGGGCGTGGCTTCATACTTCGGTAATGTTCGGTTTTAGTTAACTCGAGATTGAGTATTTTGAATAAAAGTTCAAGTAATAGTTAACTAAAATATTACTACAGTTCAATATACCGGGCCTATACATGCTGCGTGTGGACTTAAACCATAACAACACAATCTCAAATGAACATAAGCCCTGAAACTCTTGCCGACCTTCCTTGAAACAGGGGCAACATCGGAAAAGTGATTTTTTTTACAGTAGTGGGTGGTCAGCCCTATACTAACCTTTTTATCAGAATTTCTACATTTATTATACGCATACAGTGAACATTAGTACTTTAAAATTAACCTTTACAAAGTCAATACAAAAATCTTTCACTTTTCACAATAAAATCTTTTATGCCTTAGGATTTTTTTTACACTTCGATAAAATTCCCCATTCATTTGATTGTAGAATTACCCCCAGGAGTCATTCTTATGATTGCTGTATGAATAAAAAAACTCGTTTTAAATGTGTGCCTGTAATTCTGAGGAGAGAAATGTATGTGAGTGCAATTTATTTTGACAGAGCTGTAAATGTAAAGCGACAGAAACTGCGACCGGTTTGAGGTTTCAGGTTTCAACGCGAAAAATACTTTTACGAGTGAGGTTTACTTACTTACTCCCTGATAAAAGTTATAAACGAATGCAACTTAACTTTGTTATATTAACATTAAAAAAATAATGTCTTGATTAAGGGACAGGGGCGTGCTTTGTGTAGAGGCAAACACATTTTAGAAAAATAATTCTGTGGTAAGATGGTTGTGATATGTCACATTTTTTTTTTTTTTCAAATCAGTTAAAAAGTTTGGTTTGATTTTTAAAAAACTCTTGACTTCTCTCTTGGCTTGACTCCTTGACTTATAGGTTGGTATAATGCTGACCACCCATACTTTAAAAAATGGTTCACTTTGCCAATGTCACACCTGTTTCAGGGAAGGTCGCCAAGAATTGCAGGACTTTTGTTCATTTGGGTTTGGGTTGTTATGTTGTAAGTCCACATGCGGCTTTTGTAAGCGCGAACTTATACGTTTCTGCTTGTGGGGATGCATTTTATATTAATCTTAAATGTAGTATATCTTTGCTACTTAGATTATAGATGTTTATACCTGTTTATGGCCAGGAAAAATAGTTTGGTGAATTGTGTTTCTCGTAACAAATCTATTTCATAAAAAAATGCCTCTCAGACCTTACTACGCATTGGAGTGCTCTGTATAGCCGCTTATGTTAACTCGTCCACTAATTATTATCAGCGTATGAGAGCAGGCGGAGACTAATTGTTCCTGGAAGCAGAGGCGATTCTCCGTCGAGACAATCCGGTCCCCGAGAGCTTCCAGTAGCGGCCATAGGCACGCAGAGACATGCGGAGTATCTCTGTACCAGTAAAGATATACGCAAAAACACGCAACCAAGCTACACATATAGAATAACTTATTTTCTGTGTTATCCCCGAAGGGCTCGTATGTGGGGATTAGGGACCTACTTATTTGTATGGGTAAGGGGGGCGGCCTCACACCAACCACTTTCAGTTGAAGTGGGGGCTTAACAGCTCCCGTGGAGGCTGGTTCTCATTTTATGAGAAAGCTACTAGTTGCCGGTGTTTATTTTTTAAATCATTTCTGACACTCTCGCTGGGGATCTAACCCTTGTTCTCGGCATGGAATGCAAGCATTCTACCAACTGAGGAAACGAATGGATTTTTTACGAGCTTGGTCGTCGCTGCAAAGCGCCAATTCTCAAGCGATGCACAGCTGCTGTAAGGCAGGATGGACCTATAGTGACAGGTGTTTGTCCAAGGTAGATTATTTTTTTAATCCAGCGAAGAGAGTATTTTTTTATGCTCCGCCAGGATTTGAGCCCAATACCTTTCAATATTATTAAGACTCCGAAACGTTAACCACTAGAATACAGACCTGTCGTCTTATAGTGCCGTGTCAATTTCCCTCTGAAATCGACGATTATTTTAGAGAATGTCTCTTTATCTTTGGCGGCTCGAAATAGGTTCATTATTGCGTATAATGACTCAAATTAAAAATACCGCAAATAAAAGAGCATGCTGTAAATGGCGCATCTTTGACGCATTTTCTCAGATGCGTCAATAAGTGGCGCCAGTGGGAGGAAGGCGGGGTGACGAGACGCAAAGTGTGTATACATAACTTACTATTCCATTTACCTGTTGGTTACTGCAGGTTATCTACTAATCTGATGAGTTATAATGTATGCAAAGTGAGGAGATTTAACAATCAGGAATATGCATAACATACAAAGTTCTCATACGGTCCTGAGCATAGCTGTAATATCATGCGTATATCGTCTGTTTAAAACTGAATTTCTTCTAAAAAAATGTCTAGTACAAATAAGCATTGAGCAAACGAAAGAAAGAAGTAATCAAATTGCAATTATCATTGTTTGGATCAAGAGTGTAAAGTGAAGAAAATGGACAGATATAATAAGATCCTGAATTGGACGACATGGGAAGATAAAAGAAGCTTGAAGAGATTCCAGAAAAGATGGGTTGTAGGCATTGTACAAGTGATGGGAAAAGAATGGATGGATGTTGTTTAGGACAGTGGAATATTGAAGAGGACTTTGGTTCAGCAGAAGAAAGATGATGACTACCAAAAATATAATTTAATATCTAACCGTACAACGAAGAAGCGAGCTAGAAAACGAGAGACGAAAAAAAACGTTGAAATGTGAAGTGATTGAAACAAGAAATTACTGAATCGAGACCGAAATCTTAATTTCAAATAATGATTACTACTAAATAAGGTAACATTAATTCAAACTTAGATCTAGATTTACCTTAATACGAAACTAATAGTTTTTTTCGTTTTCAATTTTTGTGTAGGCTGAGAAAACCTTGTCAGTACCTACTATGATTTGGGCTTGAAATCAACACCGAAATTCATTTCTGACACCCTTGGTGAGAACCGATCACTAGTCTCCTAACTCTGAACCCAAGCGTTCTACAGAGTGAGCCATTAACAGGATGTGAGATATATTGTTTAATTTTTATACCGCTGTTATTATAAGTGTTAACTTCACGGGTTATTTTCTTCTAATTACCTGAACATATTCGATATTACAACTCATCACAATTTCCCAACACAAAATGCTTATAATTTTCGAGCTTCTATGCAAGAGGATGAACCTGCAAATGCATGTAGCAGAGTTACGGCGCATCCGTGTAACTATTATGCAAATGTTAACTACCGGTGTTGTACACGCGTGAGTATGGGAGCCAACTCACGAAACTACAGTTTAAAAAGGTCAGCGGTACCCCAAGTCTAAAACATTAGGCTGAAACTCAACCATTAAGTTTAAATGAAATCCCATCGGACTGGAGGGACGCGGTCATTGTACGAGTTTATAAATGTATAACCAAAACTATTAAACTAAAAGGCTCTTGAGGTGTGATACACACAAAAACAGCGCTCACCAAATAAATCATCCTAATATTATCATTATTATTATTATTAATCTTAAAAATAACCGAACAAGCTGATATGTGTTAATATGGCAAACAAGAGATCACTTTCAACTATACTATATAATTCGTAACGAAGTTATATATGTATAGACGAAAGCCTTTGTGAAAGTAATGTGATATAACAGGCCATTATAGCTATTTTTTACTAAATTTCGGACCTCAAAGGGCGGGCAGAGAAAGTGTGCTTGAATGGGATGAAAGAACTTTGTAAATTTTGCGTTAGGGTTAAAGAGGTGCCATCGGACTGGAAAGACGCAGTCATTGTGCCTATTTATAAAGGTATAATATAAACGCACTCAATCTTAATAAGGCGGACCAAGTTAAGATGGAGAAGGAGATACAACTCTTACCGACTTGTAACAGCACGTTGATGTGGTCAAGTCAGAAAAAGTCAGCAGACTGCATTGGCTGAGTACCATGAAGGAAATGGACCATTGAAGTCTGAAAAAGATTGTTGCGGGGGTGTAGGACATTAGGAAGACACAGATTAAAGTCTCTGGAGGAAGTGGGATCACTGAAAGAGTATGGGACTGAAGAAGGAAGGCGTTTGGACAGTCAGCGGTGGCTGCTGTTGATCAGGGAGACCAAGAACCATCCTGGGTTGTCGTATCATTGATGATAATGATGATAAAATTGCGTTTCTAGTCGAAATTTTCGATTCCACACATTTTTTAATAAAACGCTATAATAGAGTTGAAATTTATTCGATGAACAGATAACACGAAACAAGAGATACAAAAAGCCAAACCGTTAGCCGATTTTTTTTAAACAAAGAAAAATTAGCGAAGATTCCAGACGACGTGGGTAATTGCTTATAATTAGAGCCAACTCACGAAGTATTGTAATAGGTGCTCATCTAGTTAAAAATGTAAAACATGGCTTTAGAGTTAATCCATTTTTAATGGGAAAAATAAGAGTACATGACGTTCATACTGAGAGCAAATTATCTTATGGATGAGAAGCAAAAAAAAAATCGATATTGGAAGGAATTTAGAGGAAGTAAAAAATGCGCAATTTTTAGAAAGTAAAGCGATCTTCCAACAAAACTAATCTGCTAATGTTGTTGCGAATGTGTAATTGTGTGAGTTGGTGTGAGTTGTGTCTGTGAAGTCTGTAGATGTAGGCACCTACTTATATGATTGTACTTGTATTTGTTCAAGATTGCGTGAGTGTTTACTCGAATATTCTAAGTAGAATGTTCTGGCAAAATCTTGCATGTGTCAATTCTCAATGTTTAGACTGAATACCTCTTATTCTCACCTATAAATATAGAGCGAGATGGTCTGTAGCCAGACTAGTATCTAAGCCGTCGAGCTACATAGTTCAAAAGCAGCTCTGTGTACGAACTGAATTTGACCCGTATCTGAAATAAATTGTGGAAAATAAATAACTGCAATTTTTATTAAATTGAACCCAGTACAATCATTACAATATGGTACAACTTCTTACCGCATTACCCCCGAAAGAGTCGCATGTGGCGAGTGGATCCTATTTATTTTCACAGGTAATCAGGTAGTCGCTATTTTTTTAAATTTATTTACTTTCATGATTATCACTGGCTTTACGCGTTCCTTGGCTAATACGCTGACATGAGGATGGGGATGGGATGCTGTAAAAACTTGGTTCACTTTTGCTTATGCCATCCCGGTTTCAGGGAAAGGCGGCACGAATTTCAAGGTTATGTGAAGTTTTTTTTTTTTTTCGTAAGTAAACATGCAGCATGAGTTAGCACAAATTTATACGTGTCGTCGGTCTGCGGGCGTGCATTAAATATAAGCCTTACATGTCAATACATACTTGCAACTTAGATTATAGGTTACGCCAACCACTAAACTTAAAGTGGGGGTTTCCCTGCTTCCGAGCTGGCAGGTTCTTGCCAACTGAGCTATCGACTGAACATCATCAATCCAACATACATAAGTTGTCGATTTTATTTTTTTAATTATTTTGAAGTAATATTTTGTTACACAAACTACTTAATGCAGCCCTGACTTTTATGGACGCTATTTTTAATTCAAGTTCGCTCCTGTATTACATCAGATATATTACATGATATTATATCAGATACAGATACGTAATGTATCTGATATTGGTTTAATTAAATAGTGTGGATTTTTTACTTGTACTTTAATCGTTCGTTTTGTAACGCGCCCATCGCCTTGCCGTGGAGTAAATGCTGGTAGGAAGATTGCCTTATGAATACATGTGGACAAGATGATACGTTTCAAAGAATAAAGCAATGTATTGTTGTGTTTTTAGGGTTCAAATAGTCTTCAAATTAAAAAATAAACTGGTCTTCTTTACAGGATATTTATTTAACAATTTATATAATTTTTTTAAAATTCACATTAATGGTTTAGCAATTTACATTTATTTCACAGATGGTTTGTGTTCACTTATACTGTCTTTCGTGTTTAGAAGAAGAGTGTCGTATATAGACTGACTCCTGCAAGCCGTTCGCGGCTTTTTATACTCCAGCGATAGAATTTACTAGAAGCCAATTTTGCTGGAACCTTCAAGAGACCGGCCTTCCAAAAGCTTCGAATACATAATGGTGATGATTGCTAGTTACTTTCTTCTAATATCTCTTTACCCTAGGTACTTATAATAATTAATCCTACTTATATACAGCTCCCATCAGCTACAAATGTTATATCTACCTACCTAAATATTTATGTGTATTTGCTATTTACATAACAGTATGCTTGTTCATTACTTTTTATTATTAATATGATTTTTATTTTTTAGTTTATATTATTTGATAGATTAATGGCATCCTTACCAAAAAGAGATTGAGCTCTTGTGTGTGGTGAGAGGTTTCTAATCAAATTAGATGAAATGTGTGTGTGAACAAGTTGAAAATTAATGCAAGTAAGACGAAAGTACTGATTTTTGACAGAACGGATGAAAATGAAGAATGCACGTTTATGTTGAATGGTACGAAAGTTGAAATTGTGGATGAATTTAGATACTTGGGAAGTATGTTTGAGAAGAATGGAAAGATGACAAGAGAACTTGAGAATAGGATGTGTAAGGGCAAGCAAGTGGTCGGTGCAATAGGAAGAATAGCAAAGAACAAGCGATTGACGATGGATCTGAGAATGGCGGTACACAATGGCATATTGTTACCGACTTTGATGTATGGAAGTGAAGCATGGACAGTGAACGATAGCGAAATGAGTAAAGTATGTACGGTGGAAATGAAGCATTTGAGAAGCATGACAGGAAAAACTCTGAGGGATAGAGTTAGGAATGAATGGGTAAAAAAAGAATGTAATTTGAAAGAGGATGTGAAAGTTAAGGTACAAAAGAATGTGATGAGATGGTTTGGGCATGTGGAAAGAATGAATGATAGACTGACAAAGTATGTATACAAAGAAAGTGTGAAAGGAAAAAGAGGGAAGGGACGACCGAGAAAAGTATGGAGTGATCAGATTGAGGAGATTGTGAAAGAATGGGATATACAAAGTGAGCGTAAAAGAAGAAAATGCATGAAAAAGGTGATGGATATGAATGAATTGAAAGAGGTATGTAAGGATAGGAAAAAATGGAGGCAACTCTGCAGAGGCTCTGGCCACCCCTAGCGGAATGGCGACAGAGTTACAGTTACAGTGTACTTTTTAGCAAGAGATAAGATCGAAAAGAAAGCAATAGTGATACAATAAATATAGTAGAGATAAAATTGACAGAAAGAAATAGTATATTATAAATGTCTACTCCTTGTATGCGGCTGACTATCCATGCTGTAGAAAATGGTTCACTTTGTCAATGTCACCCCTTTTTCAGGGAAGGTCAGCAAGAGTTGCATGGTGAATGCTCATTTGAGATTTAGGTTTCTTTATGTTATAGGTGCACATGCGGTATTTGCAAGCGCAAACTTATACGTGTCTTCTTGTGAGAATGCATACAATGCTAATCCCCAATGTTACATATCTTTGTAACTTAGATTAGATTAGATAAATAAAATGTAAAATTTGAAAAGTCTAGGCGGAATGAATGACAGCTGTCAAAACGACAAACTTGTTTTGTTTGTGTGCGTACAGAGTGTATATAAAAGAAAATTAATAGATTAACAGATTATCTCGACAGTGCGTAGAAAAAACCTTTAAAGGTTTCCAGTGAAAATTCTACCTCCATTGTATAAACACTGCCATTTATAGGCGTACTATCAAAATTGCAGTCAAAAAGTTACTTTTACATATACAGTCCTACTCTGTTCGGCCCACTTGTCGGGTGTCGGATCCGTATATTAATCGGAGGTTTCGGTAACAGAACATTATGTATGGAGCTATTCAAACTTATCGGAAACCGATTTTGTCCGAAATGTTCTGCCACTGGAACCTCCGATTAATATACGGATTCGACACCCGACAAGTGGGAACGAGCTCTCAGACGCTCTGGGTCCTTGTAATAATTCTTCTTCTTCTTCTTCCTTAGCCATCTCTCCACTGCTGGATATAGGCCTCTTCCATGTTTCTCCACTCCTTTCTATCCTGTGCCCTCTGAATCCATTTCCGCCCCGCGATTGGAACAATGTCATCTGACCATCTTTTTTGTGGTCTGCCGACGCTTCTTTTATCTTCCCATGGTCGCCACTTGAGGATTTTCGTTGCCCATCGGTTGTCATCTCGTCTTGCCATATGGCCTGCCCATTGCCATTTTAGTTTTGCAATACGATCCATGATGTCTGTGACTTTTGTTAGGTGTCTGATGTCTTCGTTTCTTTTTCTATCTTTAAGACTTATTCCCAACATCCGTCTTTCCATGGATCGTTGTGAGCACTTTAATTTATGGACGCTCACTGCGGTTAGCGAGATGGTTTCTAGGCCATATGTTGTCACAGGGAGGATGCAAGTCTCGTAGATCTTTCTCTTTAGGTTCATTGGGATGTCTTTATTTTCGAGTATGTGCTTTAATTTTCCAAAAGCTGCCCAGCCCAATCCTATTCGTCTGGGTATCTCTGCAGTTTGGTTTTCCTTTCCCATTTTGATCTTGTGTCCAAGGTAGATATATTTGTTTACAGCCTCTATGTGTTTGTTGTTGATGTTTAGGCTTTCGTTTGTTGGGCTCATAATTTTTGTTTTACTGATGTTCATTTCAAGACCAATTTTCAGAGAGGTTTCATGCAGTTCTTTGATTATACTCTTCAGCTCTTCGATGTCTTTGCTTATAAGCACTATGTCGTCGGCAAAACGGAGGTGGTTCAGGTAAACTCCATCAATTTTGATCCCTTTGTTGTCCCAATTCATCATTTTAAAAATATTCTCCAGGGCCAGCGTAAACAATTTAGGAGATATAGTGTCCCCTTGTTGAACTCCTCGCTTAATGTTTATTTTATCAGTTCTTGTTTCGTCGTCTAGTTTAATATCCATTGTGGCATGATCATATATAAATTTAATGAGCCTTGAATATCTGGAGTCGATTCTTGCGTCGTTTAGAGCCTGTATGATAGCCCATGGTTCTACAGAATCGAAAGCTTTTTTGTAGTCCACAAAAGCCAGATGAATTGGGATTTTGTATTCAGTTGTCTTCTCAATCAGTAAACGGACAGTCTGGATGTGATCAGTTGTTCCAAAACCCTTTCTACACCCTGCTTGTTCAACCGGTTGGTACATGTCAAGTTTTTGTGTTAAACGATTTGTTAAGATCTTTGTAAGCAATTTATACAGGTGGGACAGTAAGCTTATTGGTCGATAATTCTCCAAATCTTCCGGATCTCCTTTTTTGAATAATAGTACCACTTCAGCATTTTGCCAGTTTTCTGGTATGGCTTCTAATTCAATGCATTTATTTAGAAGTATTTTCACGGCTTCATTTAATTTTTTGCAGCCCATCTTTAAAATATCATTTGTAATTTTGTTTTCTGTAACTGTAACTGTAACTGTAACTCTGTCGCCATTCCGCTAGGGGTGGCCAGAGCCTCTGCAGAGTTGCCTCCATTTTTTCCTATCCTTTTTTTTTTTTTTTTTAAGAAATCCTGTGCGGGAGACTCCCTAGATTCTAAAGACTCTAGGGGTCTATGACACTTGTTGTAGTGCCGCAGAGGTGTACGAGCTTGGTCGTCGCTACAGAGCGCCAATACTCAAGCAAGACCCAGTTTCTGTAAGGCTGGATGGACCCTTGGTGACCGGTCATTGGTAAAGATTTATGCATTTTTCAACCCAGCGAAGAGCACATTCGAAATATAAATTGTATTTTTTTGTGCTTCGCCGGGATCCGAATCCACAACCTTCCATTTACGAGTCCGAAGTGTTGCCACTACGGACTACGGACCGGTCCAAGGTGCCAACGACACGCGGTGTACCTGAGCGGTTACCCATCCAAGCACTGACCGCGCCCAATGTTGCTTAACTTCGGTGATCTATGGGAACCGGTGCTTTCAACATGGCTAACGTCGTTGACAAACCTCTTACATCCTTACGTCCTTACATACCTCTTTAAATTCATTCATATCCATCACCTTTTTCATGCATTTTCTTCTTTTACGCTCACTTTGTATATCCCATTCTTTCACAATCTCCTCAATCTGATCACTCCATACTTTTCTCGGTCGTCCCTTCCCTCTTTTTCCTTTCACACTTTCTTTGTATACATACTTTGTCAGTCTATCATCATTCATTCTTTCCACATGCCCAAACCATCTCATCACATTCTTTTGTACCTTAACTTTCACATCCTCTTTCAAATTACATTCTTTTTTTACCCATTCATTCCTAACTCTATCCCTCAGAGTTTTTCCTGTCATGCTTCTCAAATGCTTCATTTCCACCGTACATACTTTACTCATTTCGCTATCGTTCACTGTCCATGCTTCACTTCCATACATCAAAGTCGGTAACAATATGCCATTGTGTACCGCCGTTCTCCTGGAGCTTTATTTTTCTTCATGTATTTTAGAGCATTTTCCATCTCCTCGTGAGTTATTTCTGGTACATCTTCTGATCCCACGTTAAGTATTACGGTATTTTGTGATTGGTTTATATTTTGTGTTTTAGATGTATATAGGTCAGTGTAGAATTCATGAATCGCTCCAGTGATCTCGGCCTTATCGTTTAATGTCCTGCCATTTTTGTCTTTCACTTTAGTAATATTTTTCTTTCCTTCCGCGTTATTTCTCCTTAAAACCTTCATATTTTTGTTTGACTCTATTGTCTTTGTAATAAGCTCGTTATTAAATTTTCGTAGATCCTTTCTCACCTCTCTTTTGATTGTTTTATTTATTTCTTTATATTCGATGGTGTCTCTGCCCATACTTTTTCTTTTTTCCATAAGTGTTATTGTATTTGCAGATAGTTTGTTATTTTTATTTTTCTGCTTAAATGAAAGAGTCTTTACGACTGTTTGAAAATCTGAAGTAATCTTTTCTGATAAGTCGTTTAATCCCATGTTGTCATTTTTAAGTATGAACACAATGATTGAGTATTAACGCAATAATTGAGTATTAACGCAAGTATGAACGTCATTTTTAAGTATGAACACAATGATTGAGTATTAACGCAATGATTGAGTATTAACGCAATTATTGAGTTTTAACGCAATGATTGAGTATGTTAATAGACTTTAATAGTCGTTTATGATTGGGTATTCACGCAAGTATGAACACAATGATTGAGTAAAACGCAATTATTAAAACGCAAGTATTAACGCAATAATTGAGTATTAACGCAATTATTGAGTATTAACGCAATGATTGAGTTTTAACGCAATGATTGAGTATTAACGCAATGATTGAGTATTAACGCAATGATTGAGTATTAACGCAATGATTGAGTATTAACGCAATGATTGAGTATTGAGTTTTAACGCAATGATTGAGTTTTTACGCAATGACTGAGTATTAACGCAATGATTGAGTATTAACGCAATAATTGAGTATTAACGCAAGTATGAACGTCATATAAAAGTATGAACACAATGATTGAGTATAAACGCAATGATTGAGTGTTAACGCAATGATTGAGTATTAACGCAATGATTGAGTATTAACGCAATGATTGAGTTTTAACGCAATGATTGAGTATTAACGCAATGATTGAGTATTAACGCAATGATTGAGTTTTAACGCAATGATTGAGTATTAACGCAATAATTGAGTATTAACGCAAGTATGAACGTCATATAAAAGTATGAACACAATGATTGAGTATAAACGCAATGATTGAGTATTAACGCAATGATTGAGTATTAACGCAATGATTGAGTTTTAACGCAATGATTGAGTATTAACGCAATGATTGAGTATTAACGCAATGATTGAGTTTTAACGCAATGATTGAGTATTAACGCAATAATTGAGTATTAACGCAAGTATGAACGTCATATAAAAGTATGAACACAATGATTGAGTATAAACGCAATGATTGAGTTTTTACGCAATGACTGAGTATTAACGCAATGATTGAGTATAAACGCAATGATTGAGTATTAACGCAATAATTGAGTATTAACGCAAGTATGAACGTCATTTTTAAGTATGAACACAATGATTGAGTATTAACGCAATAATTGAGTATTAACGCAAGTATGAACGTCATTTTTAAGTATGAACACAATGATTGAGTATTAACGCAATGATTGAGTATTAACGCAATTATTGAGTTTTAACGCAATGATTGAGTTCATGATGCAGTTCTTGTATCTGATTCAGCAGTAGAATTGCAAACAATGCTCTCTAGATTGAATGAAGCTTTGTTAGGTAACCATTTGAAGTTGAATGCAAGTAAGACGAAAGTATTGATTTTTCAAAGAGATGATGAAAGTATGAATTATGAATTTAAAATTAATGGAATGAATGTTGATGTCGTAAATGAGTTTGTATATCTGGGAAGTAAGTTTGAAAAAGATGGAAGAATGTCCGGTGAATTTGAAAGAAGAATAATGAAAGGCAGGTGTGTACTGGGTGCGACCGCTTGCATCGCCAGGAACCAAAATCTCTCAAAAAATGTTAGATTGGCGGTGCACGGTGGTATACTAGTGCCCACCTTGATGTATGGAAGTGAAGCCTGGACGGTGAGTGAAAGGGAAATTAGTAAAGTCCATAGAGTAGAAATGGACTATCTAAGAAGTATGATTGGGAAAAAACGAAGTGACAGGGTGAGGAATGATTTTGTAAGAGAGGAATGTGGTGTAAGGGAAAGTGTGAAAGTGAAGATTAAAAGAAGTATGTTAAGATGGTTCGGGCACATGGAGAGAATGAGTGATGAAAGATTGACGAAGAAAGTATATGTTGCTAGAATAGATGGATGTCGTGGAAGAGGAAGACCGAGAAAGGTATGGATGGACCAAATTTTCGAAATAGCGAGTGAATGGAATATCCAGAGTCATAATAAAAGGAGAGCTTGTATGAAAAAGGTTATGACTCTGGATGAAATGAAAGAAGTGTGCAAGGACAGGAAGAAGTGGCGGCTAATCTGCAATGGTGATTTCTAATGTTGGTGTATTAATTTGCTACATTTTTTGCATAAGAAATTTTTGACTTTTTTTGTATAGATTAATTTTTAAGGTTTTGTTGTTTTTTTTTTTTTTTTTTTTTTTTTTTTTTTTTTTTTTTTTGTAAACTTAAATGTCATTTATTACTCGTATTCCTTGACTTATAGGTTGGTATGAGGCTGACCACCCATACTGTAAAAAATGGTTCACTTTGCCAATGTCACCCCTGTTTCAGGGAATGTCGGCAGGAGTTGCAGGGCTTATGTTCATTTGAGTTTGGATTTTATTTGTAAGTACACATTCAGCATTTGTAAGCGCGAACTACACGTGTTTGTTTGTGGGCATACATCTGAGAGCTTTAAATGAATATATGCTTGCAACTTAGATTATAGATTATATTATAGATTATAGATTGAGTATGTTAATAGACTTTAATAGTCGTTTATGATTGGGTATTCACGCAAGTATGAACACAATGATTGAGTAAAACGCAATTATTAAAACGCAAGTATTAACGCAATAATTGAGTATTAACGCAATTATTGAGTATTAACGCAATGATTGAGTTTTAACGCAATGATTGAGTATTAACGCAATGATTGAGTATTAACGCAATGATTGAGTATTGAGTTTTAACGCAATGATTGAGTTTTTACGCAATGACTGAGTATTAACGCAATGATTGAGTATAAACGCAATGATTGAGTATTAACGCAATAATTGAGTATTAACGCAAGTATGAACGTCATATGTAAGTATGAACACAATTATTGAGTATTAACGCAATGATTGAGTTTTAACGCAATGATTGAGTATTAACGCAATGATTGAGTATTAACGCAATGATTGCGTATTAACGCAATGAAAAGCATGTGGGGTAATGAAAGGTGGAAGATTGAAAGGAGATGCCTGGTGGAATGATAGAGTGAAGGAAGCTGTGAAAGTTAAGAAAAAGTGTTACGAAAATTGGTTGAATGATAGAAATGATAGAAAGCTAGAAGAGGAATATAAGATAGCTAAGAGGATGGCGAAGAATATAATTTATGAAAGCAAGATGAATGAACAAAGAAAGATTGATGAAAGGATTAACAAAAGTTTCACCGACAGTAAGAAGGAATTTTGGAGGTGGATCAATGCGGATAGAAATAAATCTTCTGCATTGACCACTCCGGGAGTCAAAAGTGTTGCCGGTGAGATGGTATGGGAGAATGAAGAAGTATGCAAGAGATGGAAGAACTATTTTCAAGAAATTTTTGGTCAGGGTGAAAGAAGAATTTATGAACAGATAGATGAAGCGAATGAATTGAATATTATGAAAGAAGAAATGAAAGTGTCTATTTCACGTCTGAAGAATGGGAAGTCTGCTGGGTTTGATGGTATAAATGGTGAAATGTTGAAAGCAGGAGGTGAATGTGTGATAGATTGGATGTACGAATTATGTAAGCTCTGTGTGAATGCAGGAGTAGTACCGATGGATTGGAGGAAGGCAGTCATTGTTCCCATTTACAAAGGTAAAGGGGACAAAAAAGACTGTCAGAACTTCAGACCAATCAGTCTACTCAGTATACCAGGAAAAGTCTTCTGTAAGGTGATTATAAAAACTGTGATTCTGACTACTAGTGAAAGGATTTCCGATGTACAGTCCGGCTTTATGGCCGGTAGAGGCTGTGTTGATCAGATTTTTACTCTACGACAACTTGTTGAAAAACAATTGTCGGTGAGGCGGAAGCTGTTCACGGCCTTTGTAGATCTGGAAAAGGCTTTTGACTCAGTAGACAGAGGTATGTTATGGGATGTTTTGAAAGCTTACGGAGTGAATGGGGCTCTCTTAGGTGCGGTGCATGCAAACTATGAAAATAGTAAGGCATGTGTCCGTATTGATGGTGAGTATAGTAAGTGGTTTGAAGTTTATAAGGGTGTGAGGCAAGGATGTGTGATGAGTCCATGGCTATTTAACATAGTCATGGACAAGTGTGTCAGAGATGCTCGACTTAATGATTGTGGATTGATGATAGGAGAGAGCAAAGTGAGTGTTCTACTGTATGCAGATGATGCAGTTCTTGTATCTGATTCAGCAGTAGAATTGCAAACAATGCTCTCTAGATTGAATGAAGCTTTGAAAGGTAACCATTTGAAGTTGAATGCAAGTAAGACGAAAGTATTGATTTTTGAAAGAGATGATGAAAGTATGAATTATGAATTTAAAATTAATGGAATGAATGTTGATGTCGTAAATGAGTTTGTATACCTGGGAAGTAAGTTTGAAAAAGATGGAAGAATGACCGGTGAATTTGAAAGAAGAATAATGAAAGGCAGGTGCGTACTGGGTGCTACCGCTAGCATCGCCAGGAACCAGAATCTCTCAAAAAATGTTAGATTGGCGGTGCACGGTGGTATACTAGTGCCAACCTTGATGTATGGAAGTGAAGCCTGGACGGTGAGTGGAAGGGAAATTAGTAAAGTCCATACAGTAGAAATGGACTATCTAAGAAGTATGATTGGGAAAAAACGAAGTGACAGAGTGAGGAATGATTTTGTAAGAGAAGAATGTGGTGTAAGGGAAAGTGTGAAAGTGAAGATTAAAAGAAGTATGTTAAGATGGTTCGGGCATATGGAGAGAATGAGTGATGAAAGATTGACGAAGAAAGTATATGTTGCTAAAATAGATGGATGTCGTGGTAGAGGAAGACCGAGAAAAGTATGGATGGATCAAATTTCTGAAATAGCGAATGAATGGGATATCCAGAGTCATAATAAAAGGAGGACTTGCATGAAAAAGGTTATGACTCTGGATGAAATGAAAGAAGTGTGCAAGGACAGGAAGAAGTGGCGGCTAATCTGCAATGGTGATTTCTAATGTTGGTGTATTAATTTGCTACATTTTTTGCATAGGAAATTTCTGACTTTTTTTGTATAGATTTCTTTGTAAGGTTTTGTTCTTTTATATATTTGAATGTAATTTTTTATTCATATTCCTTGACTTATAGGTTGGTATGAGGCTGACCACCCATACTGTAAAAAATGGTTCACTTTGCCAATGTTACCCCTGTTTCAGGGAAGGTCGGCAAAAGTTGTGGGGCTTATGTTCATTTGAGGTTTGGATTTTATTTGTAAGTACACATTCAGCATTTGTAAGCGCGAACTACACTTGTTGGTTTGTGGGCTTACATCTGAGAGCTTTAAATGAATATATCCTTGCAACTTAGATTATAGATTATTATTATTATTATAGATTGAGTTTTAACGCAATGATTGCGTATTAACGCAATGATTGAGTATTGAGTTTTAACGCAATGATTGAGTTTTTACGCAATGACTGAGTATTAACGCAATGATTGAGTATAAACGCAATGATTGAGTATTAACGCAATAATTGAGTATTAACGCAAGTATGAACGTCAATTGTATGTATGAACACAATGATTGAGTATAAACGCAATGATTGAGTATTAACGCAATTATTGAGTTTTAACGCAATGATTGAGTATGTTAATAGACTTTAATAGTCGTTTATGATTGGGTATTCACGCAATGATTGAGTATTAACGCAATGATTGAGTATTAACGCAATGATTGAGTATTAACGCAATGATTGAGTATTGAGTTTTAACGCAATGATTGAGTTTTTACGCAATGACTGAGTATTAACGCAATGATTGAGTATAAACGCAATGATTAAGTATTAACGCAATAATTGAGTATTAACGCAAGTATGAACGTCATATAAAAGTATGAACACAATGATTGAGTATAAACGCAATGATTGAGTTTTAACGCAATGATTGAGTATTAACGCAATGATTGAGTATTAACGCAATGATTGAGTTTTAACGCAATGATTGAGTATTAACGCAATGATTGAGTATAAACGCAATGATTGAGTATTAACGCAATAATTGAGTATTAACGCAAGTATGAACGTCCGATGTACAGTCCGGCTTTATGGCCGGTAGAGGCTGTGTTGATCAGATTTTTACTCTACGACAACTTGTTGAAAAACAATTGTCGGTGAGGCGGAAGCTGTTCACGGCCTTTGTAGATCTGGAAAAGGCTTTTGACTCAGTAGACAGAGGTATGTTATGGGATGTTTTGAAAGCTTACGGAGTGAATGGGGCTCTCTTAGGTGCGGTGCATGCAAACTATGAAAATAGTAAGGCATGTGTCCGTATTGATGGTGAGTATAGTAAGTGGTTTGAAGTTTATAAGGGTGTGAGGCAAGGATGTGTGATGAGTCCATGGCTATTTAACATAGTCATGGACAAGTGTGTCAGAGATGCTCGACTTAATGATTGTGGATTGATGATAGGAGAGAGCAAAGTGAGTGTTCTACTGTATGCAGATGATGCAGTTCTTGTATCTGATTCAGCAGTAGAATTGCAAACAATGCTCTCTAGATTGAATGAAGCTTTGAAAGGTAACCATTTGAAGTTGAATGCAAGTAAGACGAAAGTATTGATTTTTGAAAGAGATGATGAAAGTATGAATTATGAATTTAAAATTAATGGAATGAATGTTGATGTCGTAAATGAGTTTGTATACCTGGGAAGTAAGTTTGAAAAAGATGGAAGAATGACCGGTGAATTTGAAAGAAGAATAATGAAAGGCAGGTGCGTACTGGGTGCTACCGCTAGCATCGCCAGGAACCAGAATCTCTCAAAAAATGTTAGATTGGCGGTGCACGGTGGTATACTAGTGCCAACCTTGATGTATGGAAGTGAAGCCTGGACGGTGAGTGGAAGGGAAATTAGTAAAGTCCATACAGTAGAAATGGACTATCTAAGAAGTATGATTGGGAAAAAACGAAGTGACAGAGTGAGGAATGATTTTGTAAGAGAAGAATGTGGTGTAAGGGAAAGTGTGAAAGTGAAGATTAAAAGAAGTATGTTAAGATGGTTCGGGCATATGGAGAGAATGAGTGATGAAAGATTGACGAAGAAAGTATATGTTGCTAAAATAGATGGATGTCGTGGTAGAGGAAGACCGAGAAAAGTATGGATGGATCAAATTTCTGAAATAGCGAATGAATGGGATATCCAGAGTCATAATAAAAGGAGGACTTGCATGAAAAAGGTTATGACTCTGGATGAAATGAAAGAAGTGTGCAAGGACAGGAAGAAGTGGCGGCTAATCTGCAATGGTGATTTCTAATGTTGGTGTATTAATTTGCTACATTTTTTGCATAGGAAATTTCTGACTTTTTTTGTATAGATTTCTTTGTAAGGTTTTGTTCTTTTATATATTTGAATGTAATTTTTTATTCATATTCCTTGACTTATAGGTTGGTATGAGGCTGACCACCCATACTGTAAAAAATGGTTCACTTTGCCAATGTTACCCCTGTTTCAGGGAAGGTCGGCAAAAGTTGTGGGGCTTATGTTCATTTGAGGTTTGGATTTTATTTGTAAGTACACATTCAGCATTTGTAAGCGCGAACTACACTTGTTGGTTTGTGGGCTTACATCTGAGAGCTTTAAATGAATATATCCTTGCAACTTAGATTATAGATTATTATTATTATTATAGATTGAGTTTTAACGCAATGATTGAGTATTAACGCAATGATTGAGTATTGAGTTTTAACGCAATGATTGAGTTTTTACGCAATGACTGAGTATTAACGCAATGATTGAGTATAAACGCAATGATTGAGTATTAACGCAATAATTGAGTATTAACGCAAGTATGAACGTCAATTGTATGTATGAACACAATGATTGAGTATAAACGCAATGATTGAGTATTAACGCAATTATTGAGTTTTAACGCAATGATTGAGTATGTTAATAGACTTTAATAGTCGTTTATGATTGGGTATTCACGCAATGATTGAGTATTAACGCAATGATTGAGTATTAACGCAATGATTGAGTATTAACGCAATGATTGAGTATTGAGTTTTAACGCAATGATTGAGTTTTTACGCAATGACTGAGTATTAACGCAATGATTGAGTATAAACGCAATGATTAAGTATTAACGCAATAATTGAGTATTAACGCAAGTATGAACGTCATATAAAAGTATGAACACAATGATTGAGTATAAACGCAATGATTGAGTTTTAACGCAATGATTGAGTATTAACGCAATGATTGAGTATTAACGCAATGATTGAGTTTTAACGCAATGATTGAGTATTAACGCAATGATTGAGTATAAACGCAATGATTGAGTATTAACGCAATAATTGAGTATTAACGCAAGTATGAACGTCATATAAAAGTATGAACACAATGATTGAGTATAAACGCAATGATTGAGTTTTTACGCAATGACTGAGCATTAACGCAATGATTGAGTATAAACGCAATGATTGAGTATTAACGCAATAATTGAGTATTAACGCAAGTATGAACGTCATTTTTAAGTATGAACACAATGATTGAGTATTAACGCAATGATTGAGTATTAACGCAATTATTGAGTTTTAACGCAATGATTGAGTATGTTAATAGACTTTAATAGTCGTTTATGATTGGGTATTCACGCAAGTATGAACACAATGATTGAGTAAAACGCAATTATTAAAACGCAAGTATTAACGCAATAATTGAGTATTAACGCAATTATTGAGTATTAACGCAATGATTGAGTTTTAACGCAATGATTGAGTATTAACGCAATGATTGAGTATTAACGCAATGATTGAGTTTTAACGCAATGATTGAGTATTAACGCAATGATTGAGTATTAACGCAATGATTGAGTATTGAGTTTTAACGCAATGATTGAGTATAAACGCAATGATTGAGTATTAACGCAATAATTGAGTATTAACGCAATAATGAACGTCATATGTAAGTATGAACACAATGATTGAGTATAAACGCAATGATTGAGTATTAACACAATGATTGAGTTTTAACGCAATGATTGAGTATTAACGCAATGATTGAGTATTAACGCAATGATTGAGTATTAACGCAATTATTGAGTTTTAACGCAATGATTGAGTATGTTAATAGACTTTAATAGTCGTTTGAGTGGGTATTCACGTAAGTATGAACACAATGGTAGAATAAAAACGCATTGATTGAGTTTTAACGCAATGATTGAGTATTAACGCAATGATTGAGTATTAACGCAATGATTGAGTATTGAGTTTTAACGCAATGATTGAGTTTTTACGCAATGACTGAGTATTAACGCAATGATTGAGTATTAACGCAATTATTGAGTTTTAACGCAATGATTGAGTATTAACGCAATGATTGAGTATTAACGCAATGATTGAGTTTTAACGCAATGATTGAGTATTAACGCAATGATTGAGTATTAACGCAATGATTGAGTTTTAACGCAATGATTGAGTATGTTAATATACTTTAATAGTCGTTTATGAGTGGGTATTCACGTAAGTATGAACACAATGGTAGAGTATAAACGCATTGATTGAGTTTTAACGCAATGATTGAGTATTAACGCAATGATTGAGTATTAACGCAATGATTGACTATTAACGCAATGATTGAGTATTAACGCAATAATTGAGTATTAACGCAAGTATGAACGTCATATGTAAGTATGAACACAATGGTAGAGTATAAACGCATTGATTGAGTTTTAACGCAATGATTGAGT
>CATOGX010000102.1:0-30455 GCA_951799405.1 Agapetus fuscipes | reverse complement strand
ACAACGAAAAAAAAATCTTGAATGTTGGTGCCATTTCAAATAACGGCTGCCGACTAGACCGGAAATAACTAGAGTTGACAGATAACACACGTTATAAATATTGTGATCGCCAAAGTCGTGGCAATATTTCATATTTCATATTTTAACTTTATCACTTTTCATTTCATATTTCATATTTTAACTTTATCACATTATAACCACTGCAACGTGTGACAGGAGAGAAACGCAAGTGGTAGCATGTCGCTGCCTTTGTTCTTGTTTGCCGTAGAGACCATTAAGCTAATTTTACATGAGCAATTTTTGCATGTGTAGGTACTGGACCAATGTGTCTTATGAAAACAGGAAATTGATTTCAAAAATATTTAAAACAACTCTCACATTACGAATTTTACGCTTATTCTTAGCTCAGATTGTGAAGAATTTTATTCTTATGACAACTGCAGTATGTATCAAATCAGCACGTTAGTTTCCGCTCCTCTATGTTATTACTCATAGTAGCTTGCAATACACTTTTTGGCAGCCATTTTTTTATGCCGGTCAGATAGACTCAACCTTTTCCATCCTTCAACACCCAAACTAAAAATGTTCAACAATAAATCAATAGTTTCGCAAATTATATTTTTAGTAATAATAATATCAGGATGATTTTTGCGAGCGCTGTTTTTGTGTAAATCACACCCCAAGAGCCCCCAGCGAGCTTGGTCGTCGCTAAAGAAAGCGTCGATTCTCAATCAAGACCAAGTTGCTGTAGGGCTGGATGAACTTTGGTGACGGGTCTTGGTAATGGTTTGTGTATTTCCACTTTATTAATTCATTAGAACTTTGAAAAACATTAAATAAAAAAAAAACAAGTTTTTAGTTACTCGTAAGCGTAACTACAGATGTTATGGATATGTGAAGGTTCCAAGGAATTTTATGAAAAAAGTGGTCAATATAGTGCATACACGCAGAATTTCTTAGTAAATATTTAGTTTTTACATACTGTAAAATTGCGTTTCCTTTCTCGCAATTTCGCTTTCTTGATGACTAAAATTATTTTTTAGCGTAAAATCCGTAGGAAGTAGAATGTCGACCGATTATTTCTAAAATAGTAATAATAAATTTCTAAGTTAAGTATCAAAGTCTTAATCTAAATTAAAGTTGCAAAGATATATATCATTTCAGATTCATATTAAATACATTCCCACAAGCACACACATAGTAGTTGAACATAAGCCCTGCAACTTTTGTCGACCTTCCCAGAAACAGGGGTGACATTAGCAAAGTTAACCATCTTTGTACAGTATGGGTGGTCAGCTTCATACCAACCTATAAGTCAAGGAATGTATTATTAAGAAATTGTTGATTGCAAAAAATAATATTTTTGTAAAAATGTAACATGGAAAATCGTAAAATGTTCTCGCTTCGAAAATGTTGCATATCACTTGCCGACGAAAAAAAGGTTTGTTATGAGATAGTTTTAGCGAAAAAAAAAAAGTGCCGCAGGTCCCGCCTTCTGTGAGCGTTAGCGCTCGACTGAGGTTTACCCCGCGAATCTCGCATTTAAAAGCCATTTGTAAAATAATAATAAAAAATACATCTTGTGAAATAAAAAATTTGAAAAAAAATACAACTAAGCTCAAGATTATATTGTTTAATATTTGAAAATAATTGGGCACAAATAACCATTTTTTGAGATTTTATTCGAAGATACAATGTACACTTTTTTGTCCGTTTTTGCTTCTAGATTTTTTTTTTTAATTCAGTTTTCTTCATCTGAATGACATTTTAAATCACACCACGAACTAAAACAGGATATAAAGTATATTTGTAATTTTTTTTTAGATTTCAAAACACCACCAATTTACAGAAAAACTGGTTCAAAAATTGTATGTTTTCCACTTACCGCAAGAAGGTGTTCGTAATTTATATTTTTTCAAGTAATAAAAGCGTTTATAGACATATATTATTTGATGCATATTGCAAATGAAATGTTTAACTAACACTTAAAGTTATCAAAAATTTATATTTGTCCATATTTATTGAAAAAAAACCACGTCAAAAACTGTGTTTTCGAGAAATTTCCTAGCACCCTCTTAAGGGTATACGAGAGTTTAAGAAGATTATTAATATCGGGACTAAAGAACCTCTTTAATTGTTGTATGAAACTAAAATCGTAATTTTATGTCAAATAACTTTGACTCATCATGATCAGATGGCGTTACTCACCAGCGTTTTGGTTTTTATAAACTGTTGGATAAACGCTATGGTTGGGTAAACGCTTTTAGAATTCACCGGTAGGGCTTAGAAACTTTTCTTAGCCATTTTGTGTTTCTTTTTTATAATACATCAAAAAAATCCTGACTTTGATTAAAAGCAATAAGTTGTACATTTATTAAATAAAAATATTTACTTAATTTCGAAATAAATTAATTTATTATCTGTTACACATTTCATTTTTCACAAAAATGTATAGAAAGTAACACAACGCTCCTTGAGAGCGTTTTACTTTTTATATAATTAAGTATCTTCAGATAAAAGATTCAGCACACATAATAGTGTTGTATGAGTGTTGTAAACAAACTTTAACAATTTATTGCATCTTGAATACAAACACGGATTTGTGTGCAGAGCATTATTTTTATTTACCACGTGGTCAGTGCGACGTTCCGCTGTTCTGCCTTTCTTACCAAAAAGGCAGTATCTGCAAAACGTTTGTTTTGAGATAATCTACTTCAAACGTTGAAGTTGGGCTAACTTATTTAAATTTTAAGATTTCAGTTTCAATTTTTTACCATGGTTTTTGTGAGTGACCTTTTACGTATAACTATTAAAAAATATGAAAATAAATGAAAAATTCATAAAATTATAACACTTACTGCTTTTTGGTTATAAGAAAAACTAAGCATCTAATCTAATCTAATCTAAGCTGCAAAGATATATATCATTTAAGATTTATATTAAATGCATTCCCACAAGCAGATATGTATAATTTCGCGCTAACACATGCCGCATGTGGACCTACAATATAAAAACCCAATCTCAAATGAACATAAGCCTTGCAACTCTTGCCGTCCTTCCCTGAAACAGGGGTGACATTGGCAAAGTGAACCAATTTTTTTACAGTATGGGTGGTCAGCCGCATAACAACCTATAAGTCAAGGAACATACATGACAAATTACATTTTTAAAATCAATAAAATAACAATATATACATTGACATAAAAAACTAAATCACAAAACCAATTTTACTTTAACAAACCCCAGCCGCCAACATCACAGATCAACCGCCATTTCTTTCTATCCTTACATACTTCTTTCATTTCCTCCAGAGTCATAACCTTCTTCATACAAGCTCTTCTTTTATTATGACTCTGGATATTCCATTCATTCGCAATTTCGGATATTTGGTCCATCCATACCTTTCTCGGTCTTCCTCTACCACGACATCCATCTATTCTACCAACATATTGTTATGTAAATATAAATATTGAAATAAGTATGGGTAGTTATAGTTATAAGAATCCTCAAAAGTATTGGTAGGTAAGATCGATAATTATGTATAAGTGTAGAATTCTCTAGGCTAAGTAGGTATTTGTTATAATTATAGGAATACTGTATTGCATTGGTAGGTAGGATTTTGGTTGTGTCTAGGTAGTACGTGAAACATCGAGAAGTAATAATTACTCTGGAACCGTCTGGCGACTTTAGTTCTGGATCATACTGCTCTGAAGAGTATAAAGGTGCGAATGGCCTGCAGAGCGGGGCAGTATCATAGAGACTTACAAACACATCGAAGTCATCTGATCAGTGAACCAAAACCAAGTGGAATAATCGAGAAAGTAGTGTGAAAATAAATTTTGTAACTGTGTAAAATAAATAACTATTGAAGAAGACCTGTGTATTTTTAATTTGAAGACAATTGAACCCTAATTTCGTAACAATTGGCGTCAGGTGCGGAATTGTCAAGAAAAATTAAGATCTTCTGTCTAAAAATAAATAAAATAAATTAAATAGTGTTAAAATGAACTTTATTCAAATTGAACTTTGTGTGAACTGACTTTTGTGAAAACAAGTGTTTAAATAAATTTTTGTTAAAAGAAAAGACGCAAAAGCAAGTTGCTTATAAATTCTGGAACATCATATGGAACATAATTCCGGACATAACATAATGACTATTTTACCGCATTGAGAAAGTCATCAAATTGGACCATAGTTTTTTTTATTATTGTGTGTGATTAAAAAAAAATAAAATAAATAAATAAAAATCTTGAAAAATATTACAAAAGAACGTTCCAGATTCATCGAGAAAAAGTTTTTGAATAACCATCCTTTGTTTACAAGTGTGTGAATGTACATTAAGTACCTACCTGTGTGTTTGAAAGACTTGAGACGAAATAAATAATTATGTACTATCAGACATTATTATGTTAAAAATATTGGTGAATTAAAAATAAATATTAAAAGACAGTACCTACCTACCAATCAGTGTAATCAGACAAATTATTATTTTTGCTAAAGTACGTATTCAAAACAGCTATATATATAAAACTCAAAACTTGTATTAAATAAATTTGAAAATATTTTTGTTTTGACGTAAATTTTGAAAAAAAATGGCAACTAAAGTGAACGTCAAGGACCTCAAAGTCACTGAGCTTAAAAATGAGCTTCTGGAGAGGGACCTGGAGACCTCAGGAGGAAAGGCAGCCTTACAAGCACGCCTCATAGAGGCCTTGGAACAGTCAGGCGAAGACCCGGCATATTTTGTCATGGCGTCTGGAGGGGACCGCGCCTTGGACGAGCTAAATATCAGCATCAACAGTAACCTGACAGGACTGAAGACTGAGATGGCTGACAACGCCAAGACCCTGGAGGAGAAGATGGCTGACAACGCCAAGACCCTGGAGGAGAAGATGGCTGACAACGCCAAGACCCTGGAGGAGAAGATGGCTGACAACGCCAAGACCCTGGAGGAGAAGATGGCTGACAACGCCAAGACCCTGGAGGAGAAGATGGCTGACAACGCCAAGACCCTGAAGGAGGACCTGACCGACCTGAAGGTGGAAATGGCTGACAACGCCAGGAATCTGGAGGAAAAGGTGTCCCGAAATCTCACAACCCTGAAAGGAGAAATGGAAGAGAAGATGACAGCCCTGAAGGGGGAAATGGAGACTCGTATATCAAGCCTGGAGGACCGTCTGCGTGCCGAGCTGGCTGACAAGTGCCAGATGGAGTCCACCAGAATATCCCCCAAAGACGGCCTTCACGACGAGACCGACCAGGGATGCTCAACTCCAACCAGGGTCACTAGAGGGGATGACGACCCTTCGCTGTCGAAGCACAACCTTCCGACCTTCGACGGGAAGACGTCGTGGGAGGAGTATTTGACCCTCTTTGAGACGGCTGCCATGATGGGAGCCTGGAGCCAGCAGAAGAAGGCTTCGGTTCTCAGCCTGTCGCTCCGAGGAGACGCTCTCAGGGTTCTGCAGGCCATACCCCTGGACAACCGTGGTGACTTTGGGCAGCTGAAGCAGCGCTTGGATATGCGCTATGGCCACAAGTGCCTGGAGCAGCTGTACAAGTCGCAGCTGAACACAAGGGTGCAGAAGCCCAACGAGAGCCTCCAGGAGTTTGAAATGGACATCGCCCGCCTGGTACGAGACGCTTACCCGACAGCCTCCGACGACATCTGTGAGAGCTTGGCAGTGGACAAGTTCCTAAATGGATTGCGGGAATGGGAGACGCAACAAGCCGTAAAACTGGCCCATCCCAAGGCTTTGAACGAGGCGCTCAGCCAAGCTCTCGAGTTTGAGGCTGTCAAACAGTCCATCAGGGGCCACGCCAGGGTTCGTGCAGTCGAGGCAGAGGAGGTCAAGCTACCTACAACCGAGGAGCTAATTGAAAAAGTGCTGGAACGTCTGAGACCTCGAAGACGAGACCCACGCTGCTGGAACTGCGGACAGCTGGGCCACCTTAGCACCAAGTGTCCCAAGCCTCAGAAACCCAGAAAACAGGCTGCGGAAAACTAGAAAGGGTTAATGGGAAGGGGCAACCGTTGACCCACGCTGGAGAGGCCCTGAAATCTGCTGCTACTGTCGCAACCGTGAGAGGAAAAGCCAGCAGCATTTTTATCAATGGCATAATAGATGGAGTAACTCGTGAACTACTGGTGGACACGGGAGCAACCAGGACAATTCTGAGACGCGACATAGTGGCACGAGGTAAGCAGATTGCACCAACAAAGTGGTCTCTGCACACCGCCACGGGAGAGTCAGCACAGGTGTATGGGGAGACGATTGCCACCTTCCAAATTGGCAGCACCACTTTTGATCATCGGACGTTGGTGGCCAACATTGAAGAAGACGTTATATTGGGAATGGACATACTGGACAGATTTGGGTGCAGTTTAAATTTAAAGAAAGGGTCCATTAAAATTGGAAATGAAGAAGTCATCCTGCAAAGACGGAAAGAACTGGCTGCACGTGTTATCCTAGCCAAGAATACCGAAGTGAAGGGGCGATCCGAGATGATAGTGAGTGCCCGCCTGGATTCCAGTAGTACAAATGACCAAATCTGTATGATAGAACCGGAGAACATGGACAATGTTAACAAAGGAGTCATGGTGGCAAGAACAGTGATTCGCGCAAAGGAGACCATTCCTGTCAAGATCATGAATGTGAACAGCTACCCAGTTAAAATGAATGAAGGTTTTGTTTTGGGCAGATGTGAGAGGATAACTTCCATTGTGCAACAGATGACAAACATGTCATGCGAAGGAAACAAATTGTCAACACAATTGGAAGCCCTGGTCCACGACGCTTCCCAAGGTCTAACCGAGGAAAACAAACGGAGAGTGAGGAGTTTGATCTGCCGCTACCAGAACATTTTCGAGGACTCTAATGGCCGTCTGGGAAGAACCAAGGTAGTGCGACATAGCATAGACACCGGAGAAGCGAGACCAATAAAACAGGCTCCAAGAAGACTACCCTTTGCAAAGCGGGAAGAAGCTGACAAGATCATCAAAGACATGAGCAAGGATGGCATCATAGAACCATCAAGTAGCCCTTGGACATCCCCGGTGGTACTGGTGAAAAAGAAGGATGGTACCACGAGATTTTGTGTGGACTACAGACTGCTCAACGATGTTACGAAAAAGGATAGTTACCCTCTGCCAAGGATTGACGACACCTTGGACACATTGGCAGGATGCACCATTTTTTCCACATTGGACCTGAAAAGTGGCTACTGGCAAGTTGAATTGGATGCCAAAGATAAGGAGAAAACTGCATTCTCGACTGGATCTGGACTTTGGCAGTTCACCGTGATGCCATTTGGCTTATGCAATGCCCCCGCCACGTTTGAAAGGCTGATGGAGAATGTGCTGCGAGGACTGTCATGGGAAACCTGCCTGGTATACTTGGATGACATAATCATCCTGGGAAAGGACTTCAACCATCAGTTGAGAAATCTGGAGCAAGTTTTCGGGCGACTACAAGACGCTGGACTGAAGCTCAACCCGAAAAAGTGTAACCTGTTCAAGAAACAAGTAAATTACCTGGGACACATAGTTTCTCAACGTGGAGTTGAAGTTGACCCTGCCAAAATCAAGGCAGTAAGAGACTGGCCCGTGCTGAAGGACAAACATGAAACTAGGAGTTTCCTGGGGCTGTGCACTTATTACAGGAGGTTTGTGCCAAGATTTGCGGACATTGCAAAACCGCTCACCAAGCTTACGGAAGAAAACACTCGCTTCCATTGGAGTGATTCCTGCGCACAAGCATTTGAAGAGCTTAAGGGAAGATTAACAAGTGCCCCCATCTTGAGCTACCCACGAAAAGATGGAAAGTTCATCCTGGATACCGACGCTAGTAATGTGGGGATAGGAGGCGTCCTTTCCCAAATACAGGATGGGCATGAGACTGTTCTGGGTTACTTCAGTAAAGTGCTTTCCAAGCCAGAACGAAATTATTGCGTGACCAGACGAGAGCTTCTTGCCGTGATAAAATCAGTGGAACACTTCCGCAAATACTTGTACGGGAGAAAATTCACACTACGGACTGATCATGCTGCACTGGTTTGGCTTCTGAAATTCAAAAACCCAGAAGGGCAAGTGGCTAGATGGATTGAAAGGCTCCAGGAGTATGATTATGACTCCGAACATAGACCTGGCACGCTTCATCGAAATGCGGATGCATTATCCAGACGACCATGCGCCAGTGACTGCAAACATTGCAGCAAGATGGAGGACAAGGTAGCAATTGTCCAAAGGACGACCACCGAAGATGAGGACTGGCAAGATGAAAAATTGGCGCAAGACCAACTGAATGATCCGGACTTGAAGTATGTGATGGAATGGGCGCGAGAAGGAGAAAGGCCAACCTGGGAAAAACTCGCCCCCTTATCACCAACTGTCAAGGCTTATTGGGCTCAATGGGGATCCATAGTGATAGAAGGAGGGTTCCTGAAACGAAAGATCGAGAAGGAAGACGGCACACTTAGAAGAAAGCAAACCCTCGTTCCGAGGAGCCGAGTACCGGAAATCCTTGGACTGCTGCATGGAGGAACTTCTGGAGGACATCTAGGCGTTAAGAAGACGCTGGAGAAAGTGAAAGAGCGATTTTACTGGATCAACTGCAGCGAGGACGTCAAAGATTGGTGCCGAAAATGTGTAACCTGTGCATCGGCCAATGGACCGCAAAGGAAAAAGCGAGCACCAATGCGTCAGTACAATGTTGGCAGCCCCTTTGAAAGAATTGCCATCGACATAGCTGGCCCATTCCCTACAACTGAGAAGGGTAACAAGTACATCATGGTGGTGATGGATTACTTCAGCAAGTGGGTGGAAGCTTATTCAATCCCTAACCAAGAGGCCGTAACCGTGACTGAAGTTCTAGTTACCGAATTTATCAGCAGGTTTGGCGTACCCCTGGAATTACATTCTGATCAGGGAAGGAACTTTGAAGCTGCTATCTTCCAGCAAATGTGTGAGCGGCTAGGGATCTACAAGACCAGGACCACTGCGCTACATCCACAGTCTGATGGAATGGTGGAAAGGATGAACCGTACCGTGGGGAGGTACTTAGCCAAAGTAGTGTCCAGCCATCAGCGGGACTGGGACCGACATCTGCCTTTGTTCTTATTGGCTTACCGGTCGGCTGTTCAGGAAACGACGAAGAAGACTCCCAGCAGCATACTGTTTGGGCGAGAAATGCGACTTCCTTGTGATCTCAAATTTGGCTGCAAACCAGGTGAAGACCTAGCCGGAGAAGACTATGTGACAGACCTTCGCAGGAGGCTGGATGACATCCATGATCAGGTCCGCATGAACATCGGGGAAGCCAGCGATCAAATGAAGGAGCGCTATGACACCAGAGCTGACAGCATGGGGTACAAAGCTGGTGACTGGGTGTGGCTTTTTGACCCCAAGAGGCGCCAAGGATACTGTCCGAAACTTCAGCGTTCCTGGGACGGGCCGTACGAGATCTTGGAGCGCATCAACGATGTGGTCTACCGCATAAAAAAGAGACCAAACGGAAAACCAAGGATCGTGCACTACAATCGCCTCTCACCATACCTAGGCGATAATGATGACCAACCAGCCCAAAAAGTACGACAGTGCGTCGCATCCGAAAGATCACCAGCCTTTGAGACGTTTTGGGAGAACGCGAAGGCAGGGCAGAAGTTTCGCCATGGAGTGACCACAGAAGTCCACAAGGACTTATTTGAGGTCACTGGGGACCACACACTGGCATGCAGTGTACCGGAAGATCTAGATATGTCTAGAGGAATTGCACGGGTCTTCCGATACAAATTCGGAGAACCGCAACCCTCGAGCAGCCCGCAAGGAAGAGCTCTGAGACTACCGAAGGGGCGTCAACAAGCATACTGCCTGGTTGTCCCGGATTCCAGCAACCTGGAAGAGGACTACAAGGCATTGTGGGACGGCCTTGTTGAGCTGCGTGACTACATGTTGGAGGATCAGCAGGCGCGTCTGGCAATACCGAAGATGGGTGGCGGCCGCGCTAATCGAGACTGGCGGATAATCCGGAGTATGATTGAAGCAGTGTTCTCGGGAGTCGGCATCAGCGTCATGGTGTGCTGCGAGCAAGCGCAGCCGAGAGCCAGTGGGGAGAAATCCGTGGACTGCCACTTCTTCCTGACCACAGGGTGTCGACGTGGATCAGCATGCCCCTACCTACACAGAGTCAAGACTGTTCCGGGACGAAACAGTCTAGGTGGGGGGTAGTGTTATGTAAATATAAATATTGAAATAAGTATGGGTAGTTATAGTTATAAGAATCCTCAAAAGTATTGGTAGGTAAGATCGATAATTATGTATAAGTGTAGAATTCTCTAGGCTAAGTAGGTATTTGTTATAATTATAGGAATACTGTATTGCATTGGTAGGTAGGATTTTGGTTGTGTCTAGGTAGTACGTGAAACATCGAGAAGTAATAATTACTCTGGAACCGTCTGGCGACTTTAGTTCTGGATCATACTGCTCTGAAGAGTATAAAGGTGCGAATGGCCTGCAGAGCGGGGCAGTATCATAGAGACTTACAAACACATCGAAGTCATCTGATCAGTGAACCAAAACCAAGTGGAATAATCGAGAAAGTAGTGTGAAAATAAATTTTGTAACTGTGTAAAATAAATAACTATTGAAGAAGACCTGTGTATTTTTAATTTGAAGACAATTGAACCCTAATTTCGTAACAATATACTTTCTTCGTCAGTCTTTCCTCATTCATTCTCTCCATATGCCCAAACCATCTTAACAAACTTCTTTTAAATATAAAAGCAGTAAGTGACAGATACTACTTTTTTTCTTAGCAAATGTACAATTAAAGAGGCAGTAAGTGCTTTATTTCTGCTTAAAGTGATTTTTATAGCAATGAAACAAAGCAGGTTAACTTAAATAATTTACTTATCTAATCTAAGCTGCAGAGATATATATCAATTATAATCTAATCTAATCTAAGTTGCAAAGATATGTTACATTGGAGATTCACATTACATGCATTCTCACAACCAGACACGTACAAGTTTGCGCTTGCACATGCTTCATGTGAACCTACAACATAAAAACCAAATCTCAAATAGACATACACCCTGTAACTCTTGCCGTCCTTCCCTGAGACAGGGGTGACATTGGCAAAGTGAACCATTTTTAGAGCATGGGTGGTCAGCCGCATACGAACCTATAAGTCAAGGAACATACACGACAATTTAAATCAATAAATAATCATTTCTATGGACATCAAAACTAAAACAGAAAACAAATTCCAATTTTATAAACCCAAGCCGCCAACATTACAGATCAACCGCCATTTCTATCTGTCCTTACATACTTCTTTCATTTCCTCCAGTCTTTGGTACAGGTTTATGAATTTTTCATCCCAGCGAAGAGCAAATTTGAAAATATAAATGGTATATTTTTTGTGCTCCGCCGGGATTCGAACCCACGCCCTTCCATTCTTGCCACATATACTTTCTTCGTCAGTCTTTCCTCATTCATTCTCTCCATATGCTCAAACCATCGAGTATGTAGTAGTTATCTAATATTATATAGAAAGAAGTACTTAAGCAAAATAAAAATATTTTTTGAGATACGAGGTTTTGAAAGGAAGGCGACGATATTCTGAAACAGCGAAATGATTTATGTTTTGCCAACATAGTTGCCAATGAATCTTTCTAGTGGAATACCTGTATATACGTATTTTACTAAACCACAGCATTTATGTACATAACATACTCACTCGTGCATTTCCGTCGATATACGAAGATATACGAGTATACCCGAAGTGTAAAATTCTCGTAACTATAGGAAATAGACCGCATGCGAAAAATGTATCGAATCTTAAACAGCATCTTGAGCTCGCGTTTTGGTTTTCATGCATTTTTGTGCCTGTTTGGTCCAATTTTAACGTAAACGCTTGAACTCCGTTACACCTAAATCTCGGTTTCCTAATTTTTTGGTCAAAAATGAAGGAGATATAAAATTTTAAGCTCAGTTCGCGAGACCGCCGCAGGATTCCGTGGCGCCAAAGACTGGACCATTTTTTGTATGAAAATCTTTATTTTTCCATTATAAATTATAAATTAGAAGAGAAAAAATAAAGTAAAAATTACATTCTACACATAAAAAATATCACTTCAAATCCTAAAATGAAAATCAACCATTGAAAACCTAATTTAACTACAGTATCGTATGCAAAATTAGAGTTTTTTTTAAATAATTATAAAAATCCAATGAAAAGTTTAAAAAAATAATTTTCATCTAGAAAAAATAAAACTAATCAAAATGAATGTTTTGAAATAAAAAAAAGTTAGGATTTATTCATAAGAACAGTGGAAATCTCCATTTAAGGTATCTCCGTAAATAAAATTATTTTGAATGGGTATTTTATGGACAAAAATACCTAATTTTATGTGTTAATTTAATCTGGAGAAAAAATACTACCTTACCATTCAAAATATGGGTTATTTCGGTCATCAAAGTCGGGCGCGCTGACCTCTCAATCACCCTTAATGTTACACAATTACTTGTGAAAATTATTTCAATTACATTTTTTTTAATTTTAAGTTTTTTCAATGATGTTAGGAGTAATACCTATAGAAGACAAAGTAAAAAAAAATATTATTTTGAATCCAATTTCCTTGAAATATAAAAGGATAAATGAAACAAAAAGTGTAGGGTAGAAATTGAAATTTTGAATTTTGAAATACAGACCACTTCAAATATATACATTTCACAAAAAAAAATGTTCTCACGTGACGGTATCAGATACTATATTTTATCATCATCACATCTCTATCACTAAAAATGGCCGACGGTTTGACAGCGGGGCTATTGTTTTGTGGCTAAAGGCATCGGCAGATAAAATATCAATTGAATTTACTTAAATATTAATATTCACTGGTAATTACGAGTGAAAAGTTACTCCAGATTTTTTATTACAATTTCTCGTATTGTTTGTGCATTTGGAAAATGTGTGGCTTGGCATTTTGATTATTTTTCTTTCCAGTTAGGAAACACGCCTGTTAATAGTTGGAAGGTTACCGATAGACTGAATTTGGATTTTTGTATGATGAGTGGGGTAGCGCATTTCTAATTCACAAAGGATTGCTTTCTCAGCGCATCCAGTCCTTACAAATCCATGGCTGCAACCTCTGTGCTGCAACCCTACAAACAAACTCGTAGGGATGGGCAAATGAGAAAAAAATATCGATATATATCGAATCGATATTTTTAAACACTATCGAAATATATCGAGGAAAAAATATCGATATTTCGATATATCGATGAAAAAAATATCGAAATTTTCAAAGAAAAAATATCGGTCGCTGACGGGGAAGGTCTTAAAATTTCGCAATTTTTGGCCAAAAAGTCTGTCGACGGGGGGAGGGATACTTGCGATTTGCTACGTAAAAATGTTGGCTTCCAAACACAGCCACCTATAAAGTGTTGGGAGCAGTCACATTTGAAAAAAAAAAACGTTTTTGATACGATTTTGATACTTGAAAAAAAAAATCGAGATATCGATTAATCGATATTTCTAATATCGAGAGAAATATCGATATTTTTCATACAAAATATCAGTACTTTTGATATATCGATATATTTCGCCCATCCCTAAAAAAAGTTATTCGGATTCTCGATGGCCACAGTAGCCACAAAAGCCTAGAAGCATTAGAATAGGGTATTTGCAATAGTGAGGAATATGATAAAAAGTATATTATTTTGATAGATTTCGAAAAATCAAATAATAATATGTTGATTTGAAGCCGAAAATATTTTTTTTCGATTTTATATTTAAAAAAGAAAATATAGAAATTTGGACAAGTTTTTAAACGGATATGAGATCTGCTTTTTCTATTTCCGGTGCTGTGACGTCATATGTTGACGTCACTTTCTTTTATTGACATTCCATACTCTGTTAACATGTGTTGTTGACAACAGAAACAAATGAAAACAACAGAAACAAATTAAATGTTTTTAAAGAAACACACAAACTTGTTGAAAAAACAACAGCCTCAAGAGTGTAAACATTAAAAAGCGATGTTTGAATGACATGAATGTGAGGGCTGTCAGTTGATCCGGCGATGTTTACAAGACCGTGACGTCACGCGAGAAAATTTCATCTAGTAGCGTTTAGGCGCGAAAATTCAAAAATCGATTTTAAAATGCTTATAACTTTGCTAAAAATACAACTAAAATTAAAATTCAAGAAGTTTTGGGCTTATAAAGCATAAACGAATTTAAATCACAAAAAAAAGAAAAATGTGAAAATACCCTATTTGCTAAGGCCAATGGAGTCATATTGCTGTGTCTACCGCCGCACTGCACCCGGATGCAACATCTTGACGTCTCATTTTTTGGACCACTCGATGCATATTACAATCGTGAAATGACCACCTGGCTAAAAGCGCACCCTGGTAGAACAGTAGGACTTCACCAAGTCGCCAGTATTTTTGGGAGAGCATACGGAAGTGCTGCCTCGGTCGGTAATATAATCAGTGGCTTTGAAAAAACTGGAATTTATCCGTTAAACACATCTTTTTTTCCGGATCATTTGTTTCTGCCCAGCGAAGTGACTGAAAATGTTATTCAAATGGACGTGGACGAAGGAGGTCGCGAGGAAGAAAATGATGAAAAACTTAATGGACCAGCAACTGGTAATACACAACTTTTCCAAGACAACTTTCCACCAGCTGATCAATTGCAACCTAATCTTGAAGATGTTACTGGACCTTCTTCGTCGACAACAGCACAGCATACAATAAATCCTGCAACAGTCGATTTAATTCGGCGTGATTGTCAAGTCATTGCTGAATCATCTACCATCCAGGAGATTTTAAATGAGATTTCTCCACTTCCCAAATCAGTGTCTACGGGGCAAACAGGCAACACGAAGAGGAAAATGACTGGGTCTCAGGTCCAAAATAAAAAGGAGAAGGAAAATCGCAGGAGCATTAGAGCTCGAAAGCAGGTGAAACGCACATCTTTCAGGATGACTCGGATACTGAACCTGTACAAGATTTTAGTCAGGACGCTGTGGATGAATCTGATGCTTCATGCCTTTATTGCATCGGATTATACAGCAAATCGAAGCCAGGACACCCAGGAGAGCTTTGGGTATCTTGCCAATTATGTAAGCGATGGTGCCACACTCTATGTGCTGGCGTTGCACCAAGAGCTAAGATGTTCAAATGTGAATTGTGCATCGATAATTAGGTATGTCAACTTAGGTCTTAGACTGATGTGTGTCATCTTACCAGTATGGACATGACTAGTATTTTTACATTCTTGCTATAGCTGAAGGCTATAAAGAAAGTATTGATTTGGTGTGAAAATTTGTTTTCGAGGTTTTCACGGAAATGAGTTGTCCTGGTACAGGAAATGCCAAAAAACACTATCTTTCAAAAACGTCCGTCTGTAGGTATGAATGTGTGTCACTTCCCAAAGTATTAGACTTAGAGACAGGCCCGGATCTAAGGCGGTTCGAGCGGTGCGACCGAACCAGGGCCCCCGCTGCCAAAGGGCCCCCAAAAGTTTTATTCTTATCATTATTCTAAAAAATAAAGCACAGCAAATGTAAAGAAATGCCACTTTTTTTACTTCCACTTTATAACGCTACGTTTCATACGGACAAAGTCTTCAATACTTAGGAAATACAAGCTTCTCACAACAACTATTCAAGGGCCCCAGAAGAACTGAATTGGGCCCCGAGCATTCCAAACAGTAATCAAGTAATAAAAGTTTCTCCTCAAACTAAAAAAAAAAACAAAGCAAGCAAAGGTACCGAAGATGTGCAGTCGTACCCGTCCATGTCAAACAATAGAGCCTTAGGGATTATAGCGCTTTTGTTCCTGCCATGTCGGCAACAGTTCCGAGGACAGGATTATAAATCTTTCTCTACTAAGATAAGAAAGTATAAACAATGCAAATATCAAAACAAAATATTTGGTTGAAAAAAATATAGTGTTGAAAATAATTTTTGCTATTCTTTAAAAAGCTTCGATATTATTTTAATCTAACTAGATCTTCCTTTCAAAAATTTATTAATTCACACTAACATGCACACGCATTTCCTTAACATATAGGTTGGTTACCATACTGTAAAAAGATTCACTTTGCCAATGTCACCTCTGTGTCAGGAATGGTCGGCAAAAGTTGCACGGTGTATGTTTGTTTGAGGCTTGGATTTTAATTCGTAAGTACTTATTCAGCAATTGTAAGCGTAAACTTGCACGTGTTTGTTTGTAGGCATGTGAATATATCTTTGCTATATCAATAGCAATATTCCTGAAGGGTTCCGCAAGTGGCAAGTGGAACCTATTTATATTTACAGTTAAGGGGGCTGGCTTTACGCCAACCACTCCCGTTAAAGTGGGGGTTTCCCAGCTTCCAAGGGAGCTGGTACTCGTTTATTGCGAAGGCTGAGTAAGCCTTGCCGTTATTTTATTTTTGGGTTTGAAATAAACACCGACACGAGAAATCATATCTGACACCCTTGGTGGGACTCGAAAACCGAGCTCACGGCATGGAATGCAAGCACTCTAACAACTGAGATATCGACCAGACTTACATTATAGATAAATACAAGTTAATAGATTTACATTCTGCTTAACATAAGTATGCCAGTGATATTTCAATTAATTTGAAATGAAAAAAGTTATTCCATTTCAGTATATTTTTTAACAAAATGAAAATACTTTTACGTTCTTTGATGTTATGAGGCTGACCAACAAAAATGTGAGAAGTGGTTCACTTTGGCAATGTCATTCTTGTTTCGGGGAAGGTCGGCAAAAGTTTCCGGGGCTATATTCATTGAAGGTTTTGGTTTTTATTTTGTGTGTGCATATGCAGCATGTGTAAAAGCGAACTTACGCGTGTCTGCTGATGGGCATGAATTTTATGTAAATCTTAATTTATCAAATGCAACGTATAAATTGTTAAACCCTGGAATGCTAACCTAATTGCGATTTTCTACAACTTCACTTCTTTCTTTATCCGCAGCTTCTTTTTTCGATTACCTTGAAGATATATTTCGGTTAATTTATATTATTGTTCTAAAACCTTATTTGTAAAAAGCAAAACGTAAAAACTTTAACTAGTAGCTCCTTTATCGTAATAAGGTATGCAAGTACTTTGATTTTCAAGTCGTGTTTTTTTATATTGTCACGTAAAATGTATCCATAGCTCAATTTGTGGAATGCTCAATTCCCACGAATCTATCTATAATCTATAATCTAAGCTGCAAGGATATGTAAGCATTTAAGGCTCATATGAAATGCATGCCTACAGACAGGCACATGTAGGTTCGCGCCTACACATTCTGCATGTGTGCATACAAATAAGGAAAACCTCACATGGACATAAACCTTGCAACTCCTGCCGCCGTTCCCTGAACCGGGGTGGCATTGGCAAAAGTGAACCGATTTTTACAGCACGGGTGGTCAGCCTCGTACCAACCTATCAGTCAAGGAGCACGAAGAGTATCAGAAATCATTTTCCGTTTCAATTTTTATTTCAAACCCAACTAAAATAAGTAAAATAAGTAAGACCTGTAAAATTAAATAGGTTCCACTCGCCACATGCAATCCTTTCGCTGACCATATGGTAAGATACTGATGCTGCAAAATATAAGTGCAGCTTTTATAAACATTAATTAAATGAAAATATCAGAATTTTGTTTTTGAACTGACACCTTGAATTGACAGATGCGATGGTTATCGTAAGTGCTCGTACATCACAAAAAAAGGTTCCAGGGCTCAGTGAATACCATGAAAGATTTTTATTTTAAAATATATTCCTTTCATTGGACTAGTAATTTCATAAGAAAAATGAAACAAAGGCGTTAGGGGAAGGTGCGGCCGGCGCGGCGAGGCGGCGGCTTTGAACAGTATATTTTACTTTTGTTTTCAAACTATCTCTTTTGATTTATTGCGTCAATACATTTGGCTTTGCAAATAAAATAATTGGAAGAATGCATTACCTTTGCCCAAAAACAAGTTTATGTGTGGAAGCAAATAGAGGTATTCTTTATTATTACTGGTATTATCATCACTGGTATTATTATTGTAAGAACAAGAAGATTTTTTATAGAAAACGCTACTTACGCCACTAAGCTACACATAAAGAAAAACTTCTTGCCGCATTCCCCCCAAAGATTTCTGATACTTTTGGTGTATAGACCACCCATATTGTAATAAACGGTTCCCTTTGCCAATGTCTCTCCTGTTTCAGGGAAGGTCGGCAAGAGTTGCAGGCTTTATGTTCCTTCGAGATTGAGTTTTTATGCTGTAAGTCTACATGCGGAACATGTATGCGCGAATTAATGTACTTATTATGAATCTAGAATGTACGAGGTTTAACTTAATAAATTAGTTATAGCACTCGTAATATATCTTTCCAATATGACTATAGATTATAGAGATCAGTTTCACACAAACTTATGTATCAAATAAGCTTTATCTATTATGTGTAAATCACACCTCAAAAGACCTCTGCAAATTTGGAGTGAAAATTGCTAAGATGTAGCATTGTACTTGCATTTTTTTTACCTAATTAGTGCCGTTTTTGATTCTGATCTAAATCTAAATCAAAGATGAAAATCAATTGAGATTCATATTAAATACATTCTCGCAAGCAGAGACGTATAATAAGTGTTTTTAGGCTTTCATGGCTGGCTTCAAATGATGATGATGATGATGTCTCCATCCTTCCGGGCTTGTCGACCATGTTCAATAATTGTAGGCTGCTTTATTATTTTTTCTTTTTGTTTCAAACTCTGCCTTTCCCGACAAAATTTACAAGCCCCGCCCACTCCACAGATGACACATAAATACCGCATGCTCTAATCAAAGCGATCAGTCGAAGTACAAGTCCTGAAGAAGTCAGTCGTACGTCACTGACGAAACGTAGCAGCCTTACAAAAATAAAAAAGAATAAAGCAGCCTACAATTATTGAACATGTTCTACAAGCCCGGAAGCGTGTTCCCATTCCTAGACCTAAAAGGAATGTTTACTCAGACAAGCACACGGAAAAAATTTAATTCATCAAGTAGTTTCAGTTTTTCCATATTTACTCAAAAACTATTGACATTATAAAAAAACGGTTTCGATACTACACAATACAATGTATAGTTCTATAAATAGAATGAAAAAAAATATTTCCAAAACATAGCACACACGAGAAAGTAGCTACAGAAGTGAAAAAAACGTATTTTTTTTAAATATTTTTTTGTGGTCGCAATTTTTAAGTTATATATTTTGTTTAAACTTTATAATTAAGATAAAAAATTAATAAACATGCTTGATTTTTTTCATTACTGTCACTTTTTTGCTAAGACCATAAAGTGTAAGAAACAATAACGGCAGATTTAGGGTATGATACTTCCGTGTGCATTTCTGAGTGAACATTCCTTTTAGGTCTAGGAATGGGAACACGCAGCCCGGAAGGATGGAGACATCATCATCATCATTATCAGAGACGTATAAGTTTGCGCTTACACATGCCGCATGTGGACCTACAATATAAAACCCAATCTCAAATGAACATAAGCCCTGCAACTCTTGCCGACCTTCCCTGAAACAATGGTGACATTGGCAAAGTGAACCATCTTTTTACAGTTTGGGTGGTCAGCCCCATACCAACCTAAAAGTCAAGAATACAATCAAGGGATTCAACCATTCAATTAGCATGTTCGTAAATTGTATATTTTGCGTTCTGAAAAAAAATAAGCGCGAGGGGAGGGGATTTTGTGATAAGAAGGGAAGGGGGAGGGGGGGGGGGTTATAGGGGGCCCCGACATTTTTTTCCGCACCAGGGTCCCCAGAGGGGTTAATCCGGGCCTGCTTAGAGATACCAAATTTTGGCTACTTCGACTTTTTTGGACATGTATTAAGTATGAATAACACGGCATTACACTAATTTGAAAATTCAAGATGGCTGCGATACAAAAGAAACATAAAATTGCACTTTTCTCAAAAACGGCTTCAAGAATTTTTCTTAAATTCTCAGAATTGCCACAAATTAGTTTTTAACTTAATAAATTAGTTATGGCAACACTCTTGCTAATCTGTGTCTATGGGCTGCCATATGAAAAAAACAAACGATTGTGATTTTCTCGAAAGTCAAAGGGTAAACAAAAATGTAATGTTCTACAATATTATAGACAACATTAATTTCTACAAAATATCAAAAAAATATATATGAAGCACAGTTTACACGACCTGAAATTTTAAATCGAAAATATTACAAAAACCCATAAAAATGCAAAATATTTCAATTTGTTTTGGATGTGATAGAAAGAACAAGTGTATCACTTTAGTTCATAATCAAAGATTTTTTACTTTTTTGAAAATTCAAGATGGCTTTCCAAGAGCTGAAAATTTAAAATACGATTTTCTCAAAAACAGCTGCGACGATTTTTTTTAAACTTTCTGTGAATCCGTTTATAAAATAGTGCTATCTAATGATTATAATCATTTCTTCATCATAATCTCGGTTTTGGGAGTTGCCATACAAAAGAAGAAAAAAAATGGAAAAATTCTCGGCAGTTAGAGGGTTAATAAAATCATAATGTAGGTTAAAAATAAGTCAATAATAATAACTAATATATTGCCATCATTATTTTTTCCAAAAAGTGAATCAAAAGTATAGCCACCATACAAAGTGAAAAAATTTCCATACAAAATGTTTTCGTAATTTTCTTGGTAGTCAAAGGGTTAAAATTAGAATAAAGGCTGTGATTCTTAAAATTTTATAAATACCAATAATAATCAGTCGTTACTTTTTCAAAATATAACAAAAAAGTTTACCCACATTACAAAATCCTAGTTTGCATACAGAAGGGTTCAATGACCATCTTTAATAATCTAGAATCTAAATTGCAATGAAATATAAACATTTAAAACTCATATCAAATGCATTCCCACAAACAGGCACGTGTAAGTTCGCGCTTACGAATGCTGAATGTGTACTTATAAATTAAAACCAAATCTCAAATGAACATAAAACCTGCAACTCTTGCCGACCTTCCTTGAAACAGGGGTGACATTGGCAAAGTGAATTATTTTTTACACTTTGGGAGGACTGAGGAATGCGAGGAAATTGAGATAAGACTAAATGAAACAAGAGTGGAGGTCGTGAAAGAGTTTGATAATATCTGGGAAGCAAGTTTGAGTAGAATTGGAAATTGACGAAAGAATTGGTAAAGCGCGCTAGTAGAGGAAGAAGTGTAATGGGAACGATTGGAAGAATTTCAAGAAATTTCAAGGAAACTTACGAAGAATATGAGATCAGCGGTCCACAATGGCGTATTGGTTGGTGGAAGTGAGGCTTAATGAATGTGAGCTGAGTAAAGTATGTACGTTTGAAATGGCTTACCTGAGAGCAATGGCTGGAAAGACACTGAGTGATAGAGTACGTAATGGTTGGGTGATGAACGAGTGTGGTATAAAAGAGAATGAAAGTACAAAAAAGTAAGATGAGATGGTTCGGACATCTTGAAAGAATGGATGATGAACATTAACTAACGAAGAAAGTGTCCAAAGGAAATGTCAGAGGAAAGCGCGGAAGCGGAAGGCCGAGGAAAGAATGGTTAGACCAAATAGGTGAGATTGCGAAAGAATGGAATCTGCAGAGTGAGAATAAGAGAAGAGTATGTATGAAAAAGGTGATGAATATTGAGGAAATGAAAGTGGTTTGTTAGGACAGAAAAAAGTGGAGGCGCATCTGCGGAGGTACCAGCCACCCCTAGTGGAACGGCGGCAGGATACAGTACAGTACAGAGGTCAGCTTCATACCAACCTACAAGTCAAGGATCTTTCTTGCGTAATTGGCGCTTTTTCCAGAGAAGACCAACCTCGCAGAGGGCTCTTGAGGTGTGATTCACACAAAACGGCGCTGACCAAATAAATCATCCAATTTTTACTTTCTTGTTATAGCCGAAGGCTATAAAGAAAGTTATGATTTGGTGTAAAAAAAAAAATTCGAGGTTTTCACGGAAATGAGTTGTCCTGGTGCAGGACATGCCAAAAAACACTATCTTTCAAAAACGTCCGTCTGTATGTATGTATGTATGTATGTATGTATGTATGTATGTATGTGTGTGTGTCACTTTCCAAAGTATAAGACCTAGAGATACCAAATTTTGGCTACATCAACTTTTTTGGACATGTATTAAGTATCAATAACATGGCATTACACCAACTTGAAAATTCAAGATGGCTGCCATACAAAAAAAATATAAAATTGCACTTTTCTCAAAAACGGCTCCAAGAATTTTTCTTAAATTTTCAGAGTTGCCATTTATTAGTTTTTAACTTAATAAATTAGTTATGGCAATACTCTTACTAATCTGTGTCTATGGGCTGCCATATGAAAAAAACAAACGATTGTGATTTTCTCGAAAGTTAAGGGGTCAACAAAAATATAATGTTTTACAATATTACGGACAACATAAATTTCTACAAATTTACAAAAAAAATTTTTTGAAAAAATAAATATAAAACACCGTTTACACGACCTGAAATTTTAAATCGAAAATATTACAAAAACCTATTAAAATGCAAGATATTTAAATTTGTTTTAGATTTGATAGAAAGAACAAGCTTATCACTTTAATTCGTTATCATTTTTTTTTTACTTTTTTGAAAATTCAAGATGCCTTCCGAAGAGCTGAAAATTTAAAATTCGATTTTCTCAAAAACGGCTCCGACGATTTTTCTAAATTTTTTTGTGAATCCATTTATATAATAGTGCTATCTAATAATTATAATCATTTCTTCATCATAATCTCGGTTTAGGGAGTTGCCATATAAAAGAAAAAAATAATGGAAAAATTCTCGGCAGTTAGAGGGTTAATAAAAAAATAATTTTGAACAAATGTAAAATAATAATAATAACCTATATATTGCCATCATTATTTTTTCCAAAAAGTGAATCAAAAGTATAGCCGCGATACAAAGTGAAAATTTTCCATACAAAATGTATTAGCAATTTTCTTGGTAGTCAAAGGGTTAAAAATAGATAAATGGCTGTGATTCTTAAAATTTTATAAATACCAATAATAATCAGTCGTTACTTTTTCAAAATATAACTAAAAAGTTTACCCACCATACAAAGTACTAGTTTGCATACAGAAGGGTTCAATGACAATCTATAATAATCTAGAATATAAGTTGCAATGAAATATAAACATTCAAAACTAATATGAAATGCATGCCCACAAACAGGTTTGTGTAAGTTCGCGCTTACGAATGCTGAATTTGTACTTACAAATCAAAACCAAATCTCAAATGAACATAAAACTTGCAACTCTTGCCAACCTTCCTTGAAACAGGGGTGACATTGACAAAGTGAATTATTTTTTACACTTTGGGAGGACTGAGAAATGCGAGAAAATTGAGATAAGACTGAATGAAAAAAGAGTGGAGGTCGTGAAAGAATTTGATTATCTGGGAAGCAAGTTTGAGTCGAATGAAAATAATTGGAAAAGCGCGCTAGTAGAGGAAGAAGTGTAATGGAAACGATTGGAAGAATTGCAATAAATAGGAAACTTACGAAGAATATGAGATCGGCGGTCCACAATGGCATATTGGTTGGTGGAAGTGAGGCTTAATGAATGTGAGCTGAGTAAAGTATGTAAGTACGGTTGAAATGGCTTACCTGAGAGCAATGGCTGGAAAGACACTGAGTGATAGAGTACGTAATGCTTGAGTGATGAACGAGTGTGGTATAAAAGAGAATATGAGAATGAAAGTACAAAAAAGTACGATGAGATGGTTCAGACATCTTGAAAGAAAGGATGATGAACAACTAACGAAGAAAGTGTACAAAGGAAATGTCAGAGGAAAGCGCGGAAGGGGAAGGCTGAGGAAAGAATGGTTAGACCAAATAGGTGAGATTGCGAAAGAATGGATTCTGCAGAGTGAGAATAAGAGAAGAGTATGTATGAAAAAGGTGATGACAGCAAAAAGTGGAGGCGCATCTGCGGAGGTACCGGCCACCCCTAATGAAACGGTGGCAGGATACAGTACAGTACAGTAGTGAGGTCAGCTTCATACCAACCTATGAGTCGAGGATCTTTCTTGTGTAATTGACACTTTTTCAAATAATTCAACAAAATATTTATAATCATTTAAGTATTTATATGCCTATATCCATATTGTACGAGTATGCAGGTACACACCGCGGTGGAATAAAAATGATTTATTATTGATATTGATACGGCACACTTTTTTGTGCAGGCCCTGAATTTCGCCATCCGTCGAACTCCTTGACAAAACTTAACCCTACACGCTGATTGGCCGGCGTTCGGCAAGACACCGGCCGAGCCGAATTTACTGTAACAAAATTTATGTGTTTTATTGTAATAAAAAGGGAATAATTTGTCACAAGGTTGTCGGCCTGTTGGCCCGAAGACCGGTTCTGTTTGTAATTTGTACTGAAAAGAGAAAAAGAGAATAAAAAAACGAAAGTTAAGAAAAACCCTTCAACCAAGTCTTTTTGATTTTGAAGAGAGGGTATCAATATATTATATTTTTATTGAAACGGCATAAGCTGGTAGATGATTCTAGCTTTACATACGTCATACAGTGGGTTAATTTTTGCAAGAAAGTCGAGTACAGATTCTGTGCAATTTATTTTTTATTCACTCAAGAATTTATATGGCTATTCCCATATTGAACGAGTATGCAGGTACACACCGCGGTGGAATAAAATTGATTTATTATCGATATTGATACGGCACACTTTTTTGTGTAGGCCCTGAATTTCGCCATCCGTCGAACTCCTTGACAAAACTTAACCCTACACGCTGATTGGCCGGCGTTCGGCAAGACACCGGCCGAGCCGAAATTACTGTAACAAAATTTATGTGTTTTATTGTAATAAAAAGGGAATAATTTGTCGCAAGGTTAGTCGGCCTGTTGGCCCGAAGACCGGTTCTGTTTGTAACTTGTACTGAAAAGAGAAAAAGAGAATAAAAAAAACGAAAGTAAAGAAAAACCCTTCAACCAAGTCTTCCTCATTTTTAAAGAGAGGGTATCAATATATTATATTTTCATTGAAACTGCATAAGCTGGTAGATGATTCTAGCTTTACATTGATACGGCACACTTTTTTTGTGCAGGCCCTGAATTTCGCCATCCGTCGAACTCCTTGACAAAACTTAACCCTACACGCTGATTGGCCGGCGTTCGGCAAGACACCGGCCGAGCCGAAATTACTGTAACAAAATTTATGTGTTTTATTGTTATAAAAAGGGAATAATTTGTCACAAGGTTGGTCGGCCTGTTGGCCCGAAGACCGAGTCTGTCTGTATCAAGTTATGAAGAACAAAAAGAAAATAAAGTAGTAGAAAAATCATTAAACCAAGTCTTCCTCATTTTTGATAATTGAAGAGAGGGTATCAACATATTACGTCATACAGTGGGTTAATTTTTGCAAGAAAGTCGAGTGCAGATTCTGTGCAATTTATTTTACTTTATTTCATTTGTTAAATTTCCCCTAGTGCCTAAGATTTTTTTTTTGTGTTTCATAAATAAACGTTTTAGATGTGTAATCAGAGATTTATTTTCTATCGCTTTTGAATTCTCAAGTATTTGCCTCAAGGCAAAAAGTAAGCACAATTCCCCTATGAGGTACCAGTTACCAGGTACCACTGAACAAAATAATATTCCTCTTTAAACAAAGGTGATGGATATGAATGAATCGAAAAAAGTATGTAAGGATGGGAAGAAATGGAGGCAGCTCTGCAGAGGCTCTGGCCACCCCTAGCGGAATGGTGACGGAGTTAAGATATCAAGCGAACACCAAGGCAGCGACGTGTCGCCACCGTTGTATTCTCAATTAAAGAACCACCGCTTACGATACGTGTAGACAAGGTTATATTCATACTGCAGCTAGGTGTGCGTTGGCAAAATTGGACCCATGACAAGCAGAAATGTTCCCATCGTGGAATCACAATTTAAGTGCCACAATGCCAAGACACTACCGGTATTAACGTATATCGACAATCATTTGCCATAGAAATGGGGGCTGGGGTAAACTGAATATTCAAGTACTCGACAAAAAAATATGTTGGCCCTGAAAAGGGCCTTTTGGTTGATGGTAAGAGAACGTAGATGCAGTTTAACCGCCGAAGCCGTACAGGGTGCGGCCTTGACGTTTCAGAGCGTAGACGACGTCCATAGCGGTCACGGTCTTCCTCTTGGCGTGCTCCGTGTAGGTGACCGCGTCCCTGATGACGTTCTCCAGGAAGACTTTGAGGACACCGCGAGTCTCCTCGTAGATCAAGCCAGAGATACGCTTCACTCCCCCACGACGAGCCAGACGACGAATGGCGGGCTTGGTGATTCCCTGGATGTTGTCACGAAGAACCTTCCTGTGACGCTTGGCGCCTCCTTTCCCCAGGCCTTTTCCTCCCTTTCCGCGACCAGTCATTGCGAATGCACAGAGTTTAATCTGACTAGCTCACCGAGTTCCAGCCGAACTCGAGTCTCAATCTAAGTGTGAACACTGTGCCACAAGCTGCCGCTTATATACGCTCGGCCTTAACGTGTCTCCCCTTCCCCCCACCCTTCGTAGTTTACAATAGCTTGAGTTCAGTAGCGTACCTCAAGTTTAACTAATTTAATTTACGTGAATACTCGTTCAGGCATTATCATTAATGCATTACTCTTTAAATTTTCTCTAATTATAAACTTCATTCATTTCCTTGCAATGTACATTTTAAGTAAAGATTGTGATCAGGTACATTTAATAATAACCTGATTTTATTTTCATTAATATACAAATAAATTTATCTTCTTTTATCCTTCACTATTAACTTATTAAAATATAATATAAACATAAAGATATTGGTATGCGGCTGAACACCCATGCTATAGCAAATGGTTCACTTTGCCAATGTCACCCCTGTTTCAGAGAAGGTCGTCAACAGTTGCAGAGTGTATGTTCATTTGAGATTTGGGTTTTTATGTTGTATAAGTTCACAGGCGGCATGTGCAAGCGCGAACTTATACGCGTCTGCTTGTGAGAATGCATATAATGTGAATCCCCAAATGTTACATATCTTTGCAACTTAGTTTAGATTAGAAAGATACTCATTACAGTAAAAACTTCATAATACCGGTAGAATGCTATTTTGTTTCTTACATATTAATACTAAATTTTATCGATTAATCCTTCCAGAGATTGTTTCAACCAATAAGCGAACGGCATATTAATGAAATTGAATTGTTTGGGGTGTATAATTTGTTAATATTAATTATTATATTCGCTGAATAACACATTATAATATTTACTGTGAGTTGAGCGTGATTTTATGGACGGCTATGGCTTCTTAAACGTAACGGTCTTTTTCAAATCATCATAGGACTTGTGAAGCATCAGCCCCTCTCAACATGTTCTGTTTCATCTCACACCTTACATATGAAATTGGCATTTAGTATGGGAGGAACAATAACTCTTTCTTTTTTTAATATAATATATTTATTTAATCAAAGTATTTACCATTGCTATCTATGCACTTTCGGCATCTCATAGGTAGATCACTGATCCCTTTACTAAAATAACCATTCGGACGGCAATCAATACAATCTTTGAAGGCGGCTTGGACTGCCCATCGGAGTTGATTTTTTTCCCTTGCAAGAAGTTATCCAAATTTCGTAATCTGTTGGAGCAAGGTCCGGGGTGTACGGGGGATGTCTTAAACATTCCTATTGAAGCTCCTCTAATTTGGTAGCCGTCTGTGGTGCAGGGTGTGGTCTAGCGTTGCCATGAAGCAGCAGTGGCCTAGAGCGATTGACCAGCCTCGGTTGTTTAGCAGCTAGCTTTTCCATCATGGTTTTCAGTTACTGACAGTAGACATCTGCCGTAATCGTCTGACCAGATTTAAGAAAGGTGTAGTGAACGACACCGGCACTAGTCTACCAAACGCTCACAAGTAACTTTTTTTGAGGCAATTTTCGCTTGGGGCATGATTTGGCTGGTTCGGCAGGGTTCAGCAATTGCGATGATTAACGCACAGGATCCATTTTTCATCACAGGTTCGATTCAAAATCCCTTCATTATTGTGCCGGTTGAGTAATAGTTCGGACAAGGCGACTATTTTAGTCGAGTAGCGAGTAATTTAGTGGTGGGCGGGGCGCTACTCGCCCGTTAAAATAGAGTAGAATGTATCGACTCGACTAAATCCTTGACTAAACCACTCGACTAATTGTTTGTGGTTCGCACACGTTTAGCCACTAAATTACTCGCTACTCGACTAAAATAGTCGACGTGTCCGAACTAGCCTTAACACAGCAGTCGACGCGTGTTTGTTGATTTGCTTCACCCAATTTGTGAGGTAAAAAAAAACCCACCCACCTTTCAAGCTTTTTCACCTTTCCAATTTGCTTCAAGTGGATTAAAATAGTCGTATCAGTAATTTCGCAGCTTGGAACCAAAAACGCACTGTGTTTTATTTTGTGACACCGTCGCCGTACACATCATTAATCATTCGAGCCGTTTCTGCAGCACTGGTGCCACGGTGGAACTCGTACTCGTAAATAACGCGATATTTCAAGTTTTCCATTTTGTAAAATGGGTGACGCAAAAAAAAAAAAACAATTGAGGAACGAACAAATGAGTTACAATTTTCAAAACACAAATACGTGAGTAAATAGCTGTAGAAATTTGAATTTGGAATTCCTAACCAAAGAGGAGATATTTGAAATCAAAGTAGCCAGTACGGCAAAACGCCAATTTCATATGTAAGGACCTAATAATTAAACTTTATGTAGGTAAATAATTGAAAATCAAATATCAATTTCGAATGCACGTCTCTGTTAGTGCGGTGAAAAGAGATGTAATCTGATATTAAAAAATAATCATTACATGTTAAGATTCAAACATTGAGGGTTCCAAATGACTTCTCGAGCAATCTACAGAACAAGAATTTATGCATTTTGTAATATTTCAGCTTCGGCAAGAGAATTTCATTGATTTAATTTTTACTTAAAAAATCATTGGAAAGTTGAATCGGAGCACATGGATATAATAAGATTTATTTAAAAAATAAATGATGTGTAGTTAAGTTGGATATGAGCAAGACGCTGTTTTATCAAACAGCGTAAATTGGGTAATTACAAATTAATAAAGAAGTGAAAGAGAGGGCAACGACAGTCCACCATTGCTAGCCCTATGCTAGTTTTTTCAATAATAATCGTTTATAAAATGGATTAATAATAATAATAATACAGTATTTTTATAGCGCCTTTTCATGACTCTTGGTCATCCCAAAGGCGCTTGCTCATATGAGCGCGCGAACAGGTGGGTCTTCAACCCCTTTCTAAAAGTACTCTCCAGATCCTTTTCGCGCAGGTCATCTGGGAGGCCGTTCCATATCGTTGGAGCAGCCACCTTGAAGGCTCGATCTCCAAAAACGGTCTTCTTTATCTAAGATAATTGATAAAATGAAAGCGGTGTGTAAGGAAAGAAAAAATGGCGCTTAATCTTTAATGTCAGCGGCTTATTCTTTTTTATTCCTTGACTTATAATTTGGTATGAGGCTGACCACTCATCCTGTTGAAAATGGTTCACTTTGCCAATATCACCAGTGTTTCAGGGAACGTCGGCAAGAGTTGCAGGGTGTATGTTCATTTGAGATTCGGGTTTTTATACTGTAGGTCCACATGCGGTATGTGTAAGTGCGAACTTATACGTGTCTGATAATGGGATTGCATTTAAAATTAATCTCAAATATAATTTATCTTTGCAACTTAGATTATAGATGTAATCGATATACTGATTGAAAAATTATTGTTTTGTAGATATATTTTTGATGGTTTTTGGTTTTCCATACCAAAATGTTATTCATTATTTGTATTCCTTAACTCATGGGTTGGTGTGAGTCTGACCACACACACAGTAAAAAATGGTTCACTTTGCCAATATCACATCTGTTTCAAGGAAGGTCGTCAAAAGTTGCAGAGTTTATGCTCATTCGAGATTTGGATTTTAATTCGGAAGTACACATGCAGCATCTGTAAGCGTGAACTTTCACGAGTCTTTTTGTAGGAATGCATTTAGTATGAATCTTAAATTTTAATGTAATTAAATAAGTCCAGTCGATAGCTCAGTTGATAAAGGGCTTGCATTCCATGCCGAGAACTTGGGTTCGAATCCCACCGAGGATGTCAGCAATGATTTCCCGTTTCGGGGTTTATTTCAAACCCAAATAAAATACCGGCACTATTTATTCAATCTTCACAGGCAATAAGTACTAACCCCCTCAGGAGCTGAGAAACCTCCATTTCAACTGAGGCCAGCCCCTTACCTGCAAAAATAAATAGGTTCCACTTGCCACATATGAACCCTTTGGGAAAAACGCGGACGGAAGTTACACTATATGTGTAACTCAGGAGCGTCATAACACTTTGCAACGTAGATTATAGATTGAGGTTTAAGTAATACATA
>CATOGX010000101.1:5000-73738 GCA_951799405.1 Agapetus fuscipes | reverse complement strand
TACGGAACTAAAAACCTACACTGGCACTTCCTCTACGTGTCTAGTTCTGGACAGTGGGGTCACAACAGCCTGTTTGGACGAACTATTCGCCAAACCTCCTATATGTGCAAGTCAGTTGGCTGTCTGCTGTGCGTACAGCAGTATTTTTATTCCTCTGGTGATCGTCAGGTCGTACAAGACATTCTCAGAAGATCAGATACGGAGGTTGCTAGGTGCGCCTTCCATCAAATTCGAGTGGAGGGCGTCGATCCATGATTTGTCGATTCCTCAATCGACAAATCATGCACCTTGAATGTGAACAGGGGAAATCTAACGTACTTACCTTGGAAGGCGCAACATCTTCCGTGGGGGACGATGGAATGGATTATGCAGTTGATGAAGCCGGTGAGCGTGTCGATCAACAAATCGATCAGGTACTATTACGACCCAACGGAGAAACAACTCTTCGAAAACGACAGTCCCGTGCGGAAGTGGATCGACTGGGAAAACATAATAAAAATGCAGCTAACAATACAAACCTTATCCTCTTACTGGTTGAAAAACGCGCTTTTAACGAAGGATTGGCATATAAAATATTATCAGGAACTCCTGCGTGGGTCGACTTCTTGTTTAGCGCCCGAGCAGGAGAAAAACTTAAGACGGCACTGTCCATTGCAAGAATATTGGTATTTCAAGAAACGCGAGAGAAGAGATTGGAAAGAGCAAAAGTGATTGACAAGATGGAAAACAGCAAAGCAGACGACGAAGATTTCGTCAGCGATATAGTGAGCAAACTGGAGGATCTCTTAAGAAAAAATGAAATCGATCCGAGAGAATTTGCCAAAAACACATACAATCACTTCAATCAGATGAACGAAAAAAAAAAATAACTTGTTCTTTTACGGACCACCGTCGACCGGGAAAACGATGATTATGGAATCTCTGGTCAATTGTCATTTCAATTACAGCCGGCTGACGGGTCTGAGTCCCGGTTCGACTTTCAATTTCGCGTCTCTGATAAATACGAACGCTTGCTTCATGGACGAGTGTAAGCTCACCGAGAATCAGTTCGAACAGTGGAAGCTGCTAGCGGGAGGCATGCCGATGCCTACGGACGTGAAGTACAAAGAGAAACACGACGTGGTCAACTGCGTCCTGTACACGGCGAGCAATTACAACATCGATATGTACGTGACGGCTCCGGATGCATTCCGAGCAGTGGATGCGCGTACAATAAAATACTCGTTCAGACAACCGGTAGAGAAGAGGTTTCTTCTCAACACGTTCGCGTGGGAACGCTTTTGGTCATTGCACGATTGCAACAGTTGTCAAACAACTCTATATTAATGTTTACTTTATATCCCATTCAATATTTTAATAATCGCATACTCACCGTTACACTCATGTTATATTGTTCTCGATGTGATCGAACTCTTTAATAAATAAAGTATGTTATACACACGAATGTCATTTCAATGTCATCGATTTTAAATCCACCTTCCTTGGGACAGTTTGGTTTGTTTGCTCAGTACTGTTATGTCATGACGTCACACGGGCGCTAGCGGGTATGTATACATTGTGAGTAGTAGTATTTATTTGAATAATTGTGAAAGAATGATGTCGATTTATTTGAATTAATGTATTGAGAGAAAAAAAAAAATCAAAAAAGATGTAGTTTTTTTATCAATTTTTGTGTTCATATAAATAGAGAGCGAGATTTTTATTTGAAACAAAAGAGATGCAATTATCGCGGTGTAAACAGTGATCTCAGCTTTATACTTTTGGCGCGAAAAATAAGCGAGTCATTGCGGTCAATGAGATTTCACAATATTTATGATGTCACATTTATTTTTAATTAGTTCAGTCACATTGTTTTTGTTTACAAATAGATAAGGTTATAATAAATTTCTTAATATAGGTTAGGTTAGGTTAGGTTAGGTTAGGTTAGGTTAGGTTAGGTTAGGTTAGGTTAGGTTAGGTTAGGTTAGGTTAGGTTAGGTTAGGTTAGGTTAGGTTAGGTTAGGTTTTTTTTTTTTGGTGTGGGAGTTGCGAGAGGATCACCTTGCTTATCACGGACAAGGTTTAAAAATTCTGAGAGATTAGACACGGTTTGTCATTTCCCTTGTGGGTTTTTCTATGTTTCGTCTTTTCCTTGTTAGTGTAGGGATGGGATGGAAAGCGTCCGTGCACGACTTTATTGGAACCATCCCGGCATTCGCCATTACGACTGAGGAATCACGGTAAACTCAGTCGGGATGGGCGGCTCATTGGCCTTCCGGTTTGGTTAAATTAACCTCCGGCATCTCATTACCTATATGTGATGTCTGTTTGTATTAGTCTGTTCGTGTCTGTGTTAGTGCAAGTGTTTGTGTCTCCTTTACATTTTCCTCGTTTATTTTTCTCATTATTTTATAAATAGTTCCAAAATAGTCAAAAATTGTTTTTGTATATGAAGAATCCAATATTAATTTTCTGATTTCACTGAGATTTTGAACGTTGATGTTATATTTATTTTCCAGATTGAATTTGGTTTTTTCAAGGAAGGGACATTCAAAAAGCAAATGAAGGACAGTTTGTTCACTTTGGTTGTTACATGGACAGGTGTTTATAGTTAGAATTTTAAATCTATACAGGTAACTGCGGAAGAAACCATGCCCAGACAGGAACTGGGTCGTTTCGTAAGTCGGTGAATACACTCTGGCTAATAACATTGCTTCTTGTATGTTTTGGAAGAACATCCTTGTGGTGCTTCCTGCAGTATCCCGTAGATATGCGTCGTTCCAGTCCGACAAGGTTTTTGCCTTTAGTTCTCTTCTAGCATGGCTGATTGGGTAACTATCGTAGGCAGGTTTCAACTTTAAAGACCCAGCTGCTCTTGCGAGTTCATCCGCTCGATCGTTACCAGGGTCATCGGAGTGGCCCTTGACCCAGCGAAATGATATCCGACAACCCTTCGCTCTCAAACGGTCACATCTGGAGAAAATTTCCCTCACAATTGGGTTGAGGCTTTCGCAATCCTTGATCGCATGCAGACCGGAGAGGGAATCGGATTCCACACGGATCGTTGAACCACTGATTCCTTTTTTAAGGGCCCATTCGGCGGCCGCCTGCATTGCGAAAAGCTCGGCCTGAAACACAGAACAGTGATCGTCGAGCTTAAGCTTTCTGCTGTCAACCTCGATTCCCTCCCTGAACACAGCAAATGCAGCGCCTACTCTGCCCTCCAGGCGACTGCCATCCGTGAAGATACAGTACTGGACATGAGTCCTTGCAGCCTGTAGGTCAAGCTCTTCACCCTGGAGACGCGCCGGGTGTGGTAAAGACCTCCAATCTACTGTCTTCATGCAGGTCCTGTCCGAAGGGAGTGAGAACAGGGGGGCTCCCTGTTTTATACGGTAGAGCTCGGATGTCTCCAAGATCCGGAGATGCAGAGGGGGGACTCCCGAAATGGCCAGAGCAGAATTCAGAGACATTGTGCGATACCCGCGGCATAAACGGATGCATATGGGCCTTTGAGCTTGATTTAGCTTTTTTCGCACGGCTTTTGAAGCGCATGCATTAACCCATATGCTGGAACAATAAAGCGCCATTGGTTCCACTGCCCCCATGTATAGGGTCTTGAGAACGTCTGATGATAATCCCCAGGTAGGTTTAGCGGTTCGGGCGATTGCACCAAACGTTTTCGCCATTCTTTGACAGACATATTCTACGTGTTTGGTAAACTTTAAATTGTTATCAATGATGACTCCCAACAATTTGAAGTTGTCGACGATCTTGATCCTATGTGGTCCGAGGAATAGATCAGGATTGCGATCTATGTATTTCCTCGTGACGCACATTGCTAAGGTCTTAGATGGCGAGAACTTCAGCTTGCAACGCATGCTCCAGTCGTAGACTGTCTTGAGAGCGTTGTCGGCTCGCTTCTTGGTTTCAGACATCGTTCTCCCCGAAGCGATCAGAACGATGTCATCAGCATAAGCCTGAACGTGCGTTTCATCGTCGAATGTTTGCTGCAGCAAATCGTCGACGATGACGTTCCAAAAGAACGGGCCGCACGCAGATCCCTGCACGCAGCCCAGAGATGTCGTTTTGCTAATAGTCGTGTTGCCAAAAGTTAGTTTGACTCTTCTCCCTGATAAGTAAGATTTGACTAGGGAGTATAAGTTTTTCGGGCAGCGTTTTTTCCCCAGTTCGACCAGAAGGAAAGGCCACCATGCGTGGTCAAATGCTCCCTTAATGTCGAGCGAGACCACCAGAGCAATCATCTTCCTCTTGAGAGTTTGATTAAGGATCGATGTTATTCTGTTGAGTGCATCTTCAGCGGATTTTTGTCTTGTGAATCCATATTGGTTTTCGCTTAAAAGGTGTTTGGTGTAGAAGAGCCACGAGAGCCTTCCAACTATCACCTTTTCGAGGACTCGACCCAAAACAGGCAGCAAACCAATGGGTCTCAGGGATCCGACGTCATCCTGAGGCTTCCCATGTTTAGGAATCAGGATAACGTTTGATTCTTTCCAAGTAGTCGGGAAACATCCAGTCATGAGGCATCCATTCATAATTTTGACGACAGTATCCAGACACGTCTCCACAGCGTGCTGGCAGATGTCCGATGTAAAGCCATCCAGACCGGGGGCCTTTTTAGGGCTGATGCTCAATACAGCGCGCTGGATTTCACCAGCTGTGAAGCTGACGTCGTCATCAGTATCCGGTATTAGAAGACTAGACTCCCTGATGTGTGCGTGCACTGCTAAATCAGAAGTAGGATCGTCATCAGGAAAGAAATGTTCCAACAGGGCCGCAGCGGTTGCAGCCTCATTGCCTTGTCCTCTGCCATCTATTTTGATAGTGCTGGGGACCGGTAAGCTGCGCTTACCAGTTATCCTGGCTAACATGGACCAGACCGTTTCACGGTTCTGTATACAGCAGAATTCTTTCCAGCTGGCCGTTTTAGCAGCAGATACGGCATTTCGAAATTCTTCTTTCACTTGTAGGTACGCTGGAAGAGTCACAAGACGCCGGACCGCCCCAGAACTCTGCAGCTTCCTCTTGGCGGCGACAACCCTACCCTTTAAAGACAGTAAGTCGTCCGACCACCAAGGGCATGTTCGACCCTTAAAGCCCTTGACAGGAGGAATGGCTCCCTTACAAGCCGTATTCAAAGCCGCATTGAAGTCGTTGCACGCATGTTCAACGTCTTCGGGTAGAGTACAACCCTCAAAATCCATGGTCTCTCCCGTTGACTCTCGTAGGATGCTGGTAAACTTGCCCCAATTTGCCTTAGCAGTGGCATAAAGTCTTGTCTGCTTTCTTGTTACAGTCCGATTAGAGGTTGTAGTTAATTCAAAGGAGATCAGATTGTGATCCGAAAAGCAACTGGCAGAAGTATCGACCCGCCACATCATGATTGCTTCTGAAATTCCACCACTGCAGAGAGTAACATCAATCCATGAGACGAACCTGCGGTTCCCTCTGATGGTGTCAAACGTAGGTGTAGATCCCTCGTTGAGGACGGTCCAGCCGAGTTCAGCACACAGGTCGATGACCGCAGCACCTCTGGGGTCAGTTCTGGTGCTGCCCCACCATGTGCTTTTTGCGTTGAAATCACCGCCTATTATAAATTGGCAATCTTGGAACTCGGCAGACATCCTCGCAAGCCTGGCGAGAATCGGACTCAAATCCGCCCGTGGTTCTATATAGACAGAGCCCAGGATCACGCAGTGCTCCCCAACATGGACTGACACGAACACGGCGTTTTCGTCAGTATACTCCGAGATCATGACCCCTCTAAGGTTGTCAGATCTCAAGAGTATGGCAGCTTTACAGGGTTTTTCACGGCTCGATGAGGGTGACTGGTACAAAGTTCCAGTCATGCCCCGGACGGTACCGGTCGAACCCGTATACGGCTCCTGCAGCAACAGCACGTCAAAGGTCCTCAAGTTGGCCATGTCCAAGGCCAGTGAAGATCTCTGCAGGTTGACCTGGCAAATCTTAACTGGATCGGGCTCACTGCTTGTGTCATCCATAGTTGATACTCTCCCTGGTACGTTCTTCTAACTTTAATAGGTACGGACACAGACGGCTGTTTGCTCGGTGTCCAACTGAGGTCTTTGCGCTGGTCCTAGTGTTCGCCTTGCAGCAGTTGTGACACGTCTCTTTGTCCTTGTTGTCCCTGTCGGGGCATTCCGAGAGACGGTGCTCCTTTGCACAGTTCATGCATCTCTGTTTTTCGGTACACTTTGAAGCAAAGTGACCGAAACCAAGGCACTTGTAGCATTGTACAATTGGGGAGCAGTCTTCGACATGCACTCGGAGGAATCCTATATTAAGTCTGCCCAACCGGAGCAATGCCGCTCGGAGAGCTGGTTTCACCGATACGATGATATTTTTCAGTTTTTCATTACGGTTTTTGGTTACACGAATGATTTTAAACTGTTCCTCGGTGTTCGTGTCCCCGATGATATCCCCGATGGTGTCATTCTGGAATGTGAGGCATTCCAGAAATTCCGCGTTGAGGGTTTCCTTGTTGACACCCTTGAAAATTACCAGCGGCTGTCTGCGCCTGCCAGCTTCGGCCTTCAGATCCGTCTTTGCTACGACGGCATCCCTAAGCTTAGCAGCATGCTCAGCATTAGGGAGAGTAATGACAATTCGGTTTCCAGAGATGGCAGAGACTCCCTTGATTCCAATTTTTAAATCTTTCGGCTTAACAGCTGAGACAATTTTCTTCCTAATAGAGTCCGAAGTATCGTCCTCCCGAGTGCTCGAAACTATTAGGGCGTATGTTCTTTCGGGTTTCGTCGGTAATCCCAGCGCAAGATCCCCCCCGGTGTCACCTCGCAGGACACCTATCGGCAGGTTAGATTTGACGGCAGCGGAGTACCCAGCAACTGGCTTGGCGAGCTCCTCCACCCTTGCGGCCAGGCTGGCTATTTGATTTTTAATTTCACAAAGGTCGTTGCTGGGAGCAGGAGACTTTGCCATCCTTGGCCTTTCGACACATGGTAATTGATTTGCAAGCCTCTCGATCTGGGTTGCCCAATCCACGATGTCAGGGGACTTTGCCTTCTTTAAAATCTGCTGGCACAAGAGGCTGATCCGCGCAGAAGTGGAGGGGGGTGGAGTATCCAGACTCGGCGAGAATGCTGGGGAAAGTGACCTTGAGGCCCGAGACCTTTGTCCCTGTGATGGCGGTGTGCGCTGCATCCTAATTAATTAAGGATTCATCCGAAGAGACTACAAAGATCTCGACGCCAGTCACACGGCAAACCCGAGCCAAGTGAAAGCGTCAAAACTCGAATTTTCCGAGATTTTTCCGAGCTTTTCCGACAAAGTAGAAGTCGGTCACCTGCAAGGCTTTTCTCGGAAAAACCGATCCCGGAAAACTCACAACCGAGTGAGGAAACACACGACCGAAAGTTCCGAGGTATAAGAAAGAGAGATCAACGCAGCGGTGCAACCAAAACCCCAGTATCCAGAAAATAGTTCTTTTCGGAAAAACTCGAATTTTCCGAGATTTTTCCGAGCTTTCCCGACAAAGTAGAAGTCGGTCACCTGCAAGGCTTTTCTCGGAAAAACCGATCCCGGAAAACTCACGACCGAGTGAGGAAACACACGACCAAATGTTCTGAGGTGTAAAAAAGAGAGATCAACGCAGCAGTACAACCAAAACCCCTTTGTCCACAAAATAGTTTTTCTCGGAAAAACTCGAATTTTCCGAGATTTTTCCGAGCTTTTCCGACAAAGTAGAGGTCGGTTGCCTGCAAGGCTTTTCGCGGAAAAACCGGTCCAACAACACAATTGTTTGAAAGAAGAAGAAGAAAAAATATCAAATCAAAAAGAAAAAGAAGACGAATATCAAAATTTTTTGCGTTATCGATAACGCAATATTTATCGATTACTATCGATGGTACAGTTTTATTGTCTATAACACACAAGAGTATATCCGGGCCGAGCCCTTCCTTATCCGCGTGATCGCCGCGAACCCCGTAGCGAAGCACGTGGCCACAATATGGCCGTCAATGTCACACGTTCAGGAAAAAACAAATGAGTTATTAACAAAAGCACTACTTAGTTTTGTAAATCACAGGTTAGGCAATGTTTTCAACAATCCACACACTTGAGGGCAACAAGTCAGACACCCAACGGCAGGCAGCCGAGTCGAAACATGAGGTCTCAAAATGGCCGCCGCATAACGAAGCACGTGGCCACAATATGGCCGTCAATGTCACACGTTCAGGAAAAAACAAATGAGTTATTAACAAAAACACTAGTAAGTTTTATAATCACAAGTTAGGCAATGTTTTCAATAATCCACACACTTGAGGGCAACAAGTCAAACACCCAACGGCAGGCAGCCGAGTCGAAACACGAGGTCTCAAAATGGCCGCCGCATACAAACAAAACTACGATAATGTTCTTTACGTTTTAACACAAACTACATACAATGGTAAGAATATTTTTACACAGAAAAATGCACGTGACGAACACCTTTCGGTGGACACCAGATTTGTAACAAATAACACGGTAAATCCAGAGCACTGATTTTATTAAGAGGAGCACCTAGGAAATACGTGCGTTCCGTAAGACGGATAAATTGCAACTGGTTAGGTTAGGTTAGGTTAGGTTAGGTTAGGTTAGGTTAGGTTAGGTTAGGTTAGGTTAGGTTCCCCCATCATGGTTCGGGCCTTGTCGTGGCTTGGGGGCTTCTCGATGCTTTTCCTCATAATCGGACAAGTGTCGGGGCTTTGGTCTGCCGACAATCTAGTGGGTGGTACTTAGATAGGCGCGCTCCCCGGGTGGGGTTAGAGTAGGTAGGCGCCGGCAGAGCAAAGTTAACTAAAGCGAACCGCGTATCTGTATGTATGTATCTATGTATTATATTTATTTATTATTATATTAAATACTTGGATAATAAATGGACAGTACGATTTCAAAACATGTACCTCAGGGGGGTACCGTTGCCACTGGCGGCGGAGAATCCCCTCCCGACGCGCAATCGTCGGGCTGCCCCACGGATTCTGGGGGGGGCAAAAATCGTTTCTTTGAGATAAGGATGGGAGTGTTGCTGGACACTCTCGAGGGCCTGAATAATTTCATCTCGCGTAGGACAAATGTCCACGTCCCATTAAAACAAGGAATTCAGGCCGCTCTGACAATAGCAATGGAGGTAATGGACTGCCTTAATGACGGAAAAACCGTCAGCGTCCATTGCCAAACGGACAACCGAAGCACCAAGACTGAGGGCACGGCGATGACACCACTGTCGTCAAAGTGCCTCAGCGTACAAGACCCGGAGCTGGGGTGGCAGCGCAAGCAACGGCAGCAGCCGCAACAAAAACAGCAGCCGCAACAACGGCAGCAGCCGCAACAACGGCAGCAGCCGCAACAACGGCAGCAGCCGCAACAACGGCAGCAGCCGCAACAACGGCAGCAGCCGCAACAACGGCAGCAACTGCAACAACGGCAGCAGCCGCGGTGGCAATCTCAGCCCCAGCAGCAGCAGCCGCAACTCCGGCCGCAAAAACGAGGAAGGCAGCGGGAGGAGCTGCTGCAGAGACATATTCCCGGTCCAAAGGAACGGGTGGACGAGGTGGCTACGGGATGGACCGTGGTCACCCACAAAAAGATGAGAAAGGCCCCGGTGACTTCGACTGCCGTCAAAAGGCAGTCGAAGCCACTTGAAATGCTGACCGTCACTCCAGTCGGCAGGGCAGACGAGCCGCCTACATTTGCAGGGGTACTAAAAGGACTTGTTGGAATAACCAGCAAGTCCGAACGAGAGGGTCTGCCAGGGATCCAGGGCATCAGGAAAGGTGCCAATGGGTCCCTGCAGCTACGCCTGACGAGGGGAGACTCCAGGGGACCTGCTCTGGAGAAACTTCTCGAAAGGATGGCAGGACCCTCTATGAAAGTTAAAAGATGGGTCCCTAAAAAGACCATCTATGTCAAGGACCTCTACGAGGGTGTAGAGGTCAAGGACCTCAAAGAAGCCCTGTCTCGGGCCCTGGGGGAGAGCCTCGAACAAATCGAGGTTTTCCCACTGAGAACAAGACAGGACAGGTCAGCTGCGTGCACGGCGAGGGTGCCGTGGACGAGGAGTGCAGATGACCTGATTCAAACCGGTCGCCTGACAATTGGCCTCCTCCGATGCCGAATCCGGCAGAAGGTGGAGGTCAAGCAGTGCTTCCGCTGTCTTGGGTTCTCTCACGTCGCAGCTAAATGCGACGTGCGGGAGCCCGGGAGCGCAGGCCTGTGCAGGCGATGTGGTGAGGAGGGGCACAACTCAGCGGGTTGCAAAAGCCCGCTGTGCTGTGCACCCTGTAAAAAGCAAAAACTGCCGTCCGCACATTGGTGCGGTAGTGCGCAGTGCGCTGCTGTCAAGCGATGCCTCCGGAGATGACCGCGCTAAATATCCTGCAAATCAACCTGGGTCACTGCCAAGTGGCCCAGGACCTGATGCAGCAGGTAGCGTCGGAGAAGAAGGTCGATGTTGTTCTGGTGTCGGAGCAGTACCGTGACTGTAACAGTCGCTGGTACTGTGACGGCGACGGAGTGGCGGCTATTTTTCTTCCGGCGCAGGGGGCGGTCGTCTCAGGACGCAATCGAAATGCCAGCAGGGGATGGACCTGGATTGAGGTAGCAGGCTGTAGGATGTACAGCTGCTACTTCTCCCCAAATGTCTCTCTGCAGCGGTTCCTCGACGATCTCCACGACCTGGAAACCGACGTCAGGACGTCCACGTTGCCGATAATCATGGCCGGTGATTTTAATGCCTGGTCGACTGAGTGGGGCTCGGCGACAACCAACAGACGGGGCTCCATCCTGGGTGATGTGGCTGCGAGCCTGCATTTGCACATTGCAAATGTGGGCACGGAGTTCACGTTCCGCAGGGGAGTCACGGGTTCAGTTGTCGACGTAACCTTCGCCAGCGAGGAAATAATCGGGCAGGTGAAGCGCTGGCGTGTACTCAATGACTACACGCACAGCGATCACCAGTACGTGTCTTTTTCGCTGGAGAGGGGACCCCGATCAGGACGACCCGGTAACTTCACCATAGGCGGCTGGAGCCTCCGATCTCTGGATCAAGAGACACTGGAGGTCATGGTGGAAAACCTGAAGACGTCGGTTGAGGACGCTGATGGCGCGGCGAGCAAGGTGAGGAGCCTTGGCGATCTCACCACGCGCGCCTGCGACGCGGCAATGGTCCGGCGCACGAAGCATCCCGCGAGGGGGCAGGCCTATTGGTGGTCAGACACCATAGCCAGTCTTCGCGCGACGTGTCTTGCCAGACGCCGGGCCGCCCAGCGGGCAAGGACATCGGGGGATACCTACGACAGTGCCCTTCAACGGTACCGGGACGCTCGCCGAGAGCTTAAGCTGGCCATCATGCGCAGCAAGGAAAGGTGCTGGGAAGAACTGTGTGAGACGGTGAATCACGACCCCTGGGGACTGCCGTACAAGATTGTGCGACAGAAACTACGGGGTAGAGATCAGGATCCGTTTCTCATGGACCCCCAGAACCTTACGAGCGTCATAGATGCTCTCTTTCCTGCGCATGACCGGAGGGCGGCAAGAGGCCCTGCTCCCCCGGGAGCGGACTTCGAACCCTTCTCCCAAGCTGAGCTTGACGCAGCGTCTGCCAGGATCAAAACCGGGAAGGCACCTGGACCGGACAACGTCCCGAACGAAGTCGTGCTGGTAGTGGCTAGGAAGTTTCCTGATGTGCTGCTGAATGTGTACAATACCTGTTTGGAGGAGGGTAATTTTGGCGACGCCTGGAAGAGGCAGAGGCTAGTCCTCGTCTCAAAAAAGGCTGTCGCCGATGGACCCTCATCTTTTAGGCCTTTGTGCATGCTCGACGGCTATGGGAAGCTCCTGGAGAGACTCATGGTTGGAAGGCTTCTCCCGATCCTCGAATCCGAGGACGGGGGACTCTCCGAGCACCAGTACGGCTTCAGGCCGGGACGATCAACCCTGGACGCCGTGGAACGCGTGGTGGACACCGTTCGGACTGCGTGGGAGGGGTCGGTGAAGAGACACCGGCAGGTCATGTTGGTGACTCTGGATATCCGGAACGCTTTCAACTCGGCTCGATGGGATTTAATCCTCAGAGAGCTGAGAGAAAGCTTCCGGGTCCCGGAGTACCTCATGGCCATGCTGGAGGATTACTTCGATGGCCGTGTGCTAGAGTATCGATGTGGTGCCAACGGGGGCTTGGAAACGCGACAGCTGACGTCTGGTGTTCCCCAGGGATCGGTCTTGGGACCGACCCTGTGGAACGTCATGTACGATGGTTTGCTGCGAACCGAGCTACCGGCGGGTGCTAGCGTCGTTGCTTTCGCGGACGACATCGCTGTGATGATCACCGGCAAGACTTGCGGTGAGATCACTGTCGCGGGGAATGAGGCCCTCCGCAGGGTGAAGCGGTGGCTGGACCGTTCCGGCTTGGAACTTGCAGTCCACAAGACGGAGGCAGTATTGTTCAGCCGAAAGCGACGACCCGCGCTGCCAAAACTGACGCTGGGGGGCTTTGAGGTGCCGCTGGTTAAATCCCTGCGGTACCTCGGTGTCCAACTTGATCGTCGACTCTGTTTCAGAGAACACATCGAGCTAGCGGCGGCGAAGGCAAGCGTGGTGGCGCAACAGCTGGGTAGAATCATGCCGAACGTCGGCGGGCCCAAATCGAGCAGAAGGAGACTTTTGCACGAGGTGGTGCACTCGACGCTTTTGTATGGGGCACCCATCTGGGCGAAGTCGCTCGAGGTTGAGCACTACAGGAAGAAGATGGCAAGTGTGCAGAGGAGGAGTGCACTCAGGGTCATCTCTGGGTATCGCACGATCTCCGAGGACGCAGCGCTGGTGCTATCTTCTTCACCTCCAATTCACCTCCTGGCGCGAGAACGTCAGGAGAGAAGAGAGCGGAAGAGAGACGGTCTAGAAGACCCCTCTCGAGACGCGATATACTCGCAGTGGCAGCAACGCTGGGACACGGCAGTTGGTGGACGCTGGACGCGCAGACTTATCGGCGACCTGAGGACCTGGTGCCAAAGGAAGCATGGTGGTCTGAGCTACCGGCTCACCCAGCTGCTGAGTGGACACGGCTGCTTCGGAAACTTCCTGCAAAGGATAGGCAAAGAAGCAGCCGCAGCCTGCTGGCACTGCGATGCAACAGAAGACGACGCCGAGCATACGATGCTAGCGTGTCCGGCCTGGGCGACTGAGAGGGCGTCACTTGTGGCTGCTCTCGGGGTCAGTCGCCTGGAGGTGGATGCGGTGGTGACGACAATGCTCCAGTCGGCTGATAACTGGCGGGCGTGGGAGGACTTCGCCTCGAGCGTAATGGGACAGAAGGAGGACGCCGAGCGCGAGAGGAGAAGACGGCCTGCGGCCGCCGTAGAAGCCGACTGAAAGGCGTCACATAGCGCGGTGTAGTTGGTAACGCAATGAGCGTTACCACAGCGAGTAGAGTAGACGCCATCAGCGTATAAACCATTGCCACACTCCCAGCGTAATACTTCATTGGTAGGTCCGGAGTGTGGTAGATGCTTGCACGGGAGAGGTTTTTAGTGGGTAGGCCCGCAGCAGGGAGAGTCCCACACTGCCAATCTAGTGACCGGCTGTCACTTGGCGTCTTATAAAAGATTTTCCTTCTTCCAACGCAAAACAAAAAAAAAAAAAAAAAAAAAAAAAAGGTTAGGTTAGGTTAGGTTAGGTTAGGTTAGGTTAGGTTAGGTTAGGTTAGGTTGTAAAAAGCAAAAACTGCCGTCCGCACATTGGTGCGGTAGTGCGCAGTGCGCTGCTGTCAAGCGATGCCTCCGGAGATGACCGCGCTAAATATCCTGCAAATCAACCTGGGTCACTGCCAAGTGGCCCAGGACCTGATGCAGCAGGTAGCGTCGGAGAAGAAGGTCGATGTTGTTCTGGTGTCGGAGCAGTACCGTGACTGTAACAGTCGCTGGTACTGTGACGGCGACGGAGTGGCGGCTATTTTTCTTCCGGCGCAGGGGGCGGTCGTCTCAGGACGCAATCGAAATGCCAGCAGGGGATGGACCTGGATTGAGGTAGCAGGCTGTAGGATGTACAGCTGCTACTTCTCCCCAAATGTCTCTCTGCAGCGGTTCCTCGACGATCTCCACGACCTGGAAACCGACGTCAGGACGTCCACGTTGCCGATAATCATGGCCGGTGATTTTAATGCCTGGTCGACTGAGTGGGGCTCGGCGACAACCAACAGACGGGGTTCCATCCTGGGTGATGTGGCTGCGAGCCTGCATTTGCACATTGCAAATGTGGGCACGGAGTTCACGTTCCGCAGGGGAGTCACGGGTTCAGTTGTCGACGTAACCTTCGCCAGCGAGGAAATAATCGGGCAGGTGAAGCGCTGGCGTGTACTCAATGACTACACGCACAGCGATCACCAGTACGTGTCTTTTTCGCTGGAGAGGGGACCCCGATCAGGACGACCCGGTAACTTCACCATAGGCGGCTGGAGCCTCCGATCTCTGGATCAAGAGACACTGGAGGTCATGGTGGAAAACCTGAAGACGTCGGTTGAGGACGCTGATGGCGCGGCGAGCAAGGTGAGGAGCCTTGGCGATCTCACCACGCGCGCCTGCGACGCGGCAATGGTCCGGCGCACGAAGCATCCCGCGAGGGGGCAGGCCTATTGGTGGTCAGACACCATAGCCAGTCTTCGCGCGACGTGTCTTGCCAGACGCCGGGCCGCCCAGCGGGCAAGGACATCGGGGGATACCTACGACAGTGCCCTTCAACGGTACCGGGACGCTCGCCGAGAGCTTAAGCTGGCCATCATGCGCAGCAAGGAAAGGTGCTGGGAAGAACTGTGTGAGACGGTGAATCACGACCCCTGGGGACTGCCGTACAAGATTGTGCGACAGAAACTACGGGGTAGAGATCAGGATCCGTTTCTCATGGACCCCCAGAACCTTACGAGCGTCATAGATGCTCTCTTTCCTGCGCATGACCGGAGGGCGGCAAGAGGCCCTGCTCCCCCGGGAGCGGACTTCGAACCCTTCTCCCAAGCTGAGCTTGACGCAGCGTCTGCCAGGATCAAAACCGGGAAGGCACCTGGACCGGACAACGTCCCGAACGAAGTCGTGCTGGTAGTGGCTAGGAAGTTTCCTGATGTGCTGCTGAATGTGTACAATACCTGTTTGGAGGAGGGTAATTTTGGCGACGCCTGGAAGAGGCAGAGGCTAGTCCTCGTCTCAAAAAAGGCTGTCGCCGATGGACCCTCATCTTTTAGGCCTTTGTGCATGCTCGACGGCTATGGGAAGCTCCTGGAGAGACTCATGGTTGGAAGGCTTCTCCCGATCCTCGAATCCGAGGACGGGGGACTCTCCGAGCACCAGTACGGCTTCAGGCCGGGACGATCAACCCTGGACGCCGTGGAACGCGTGGTGGACACCGTTCGGACTGCGTGGGAGGGGTCGGTGAAGAGACACCGGCAGGTCATGTTGGTGACTCTGGATATCCGGAACGCTTTCAACTCGGCTCGATGGGATTTAATCCTCAGAGAGCTGAGAGAAAGCTTCCGGGTCCCGGAGTACCTCATGGCCATGCTGGAGGATTACTTCGATGGCCGTGTGCTAGAGTATCGATGTGGTGCCAACGGGGGCTTGGAAACGCGACAGCTGACGTCTGGTGTTCCCCAGGGATCGGTCTTGGGACCAACCCTGTGGAACGTCATGTACGATGGTTTGCTGCGAACCGAGCTACCGGCGGGTGCTAGCGTCGTTGCTTTTGCGGACGACATCGCTGTGATGATCACCGGCAAGACTTGCGGTGAGATCACTGTCGCGGGGAATGAGGCCCTCCGCAGGGTGAAGCGGTGGCTGGACCGCTCCGGCTTGGAACTTGCAGTCCACAAGACGGAGGCAGTATTGTTCAGCCGAAAGCGACGACCCGCGCTGCCAAAACTGACGCTGGGGGGTTTTGAGGTGCCACTGGTTAAATCCCTGCGGTACCTCGGTGTCCAACTTGATCGTCGACTCTGTTTCAGAGAACACATCGAGCTAGCGGCGGCGAAGGCAAGCGTGGTGGTGGCGCAACAGCTGGGTAGAATCATGCCGAACGTCGGCGGGCCCAAATCGAGCAGAAGGAGACTTTTGCACGAGGTGGTGCACTCGACGCTTTTGTATGGGGCACCCATCTGGGCGAAGTCGCTCGAGGTTGAGCACTACAGGAAGAAGATGGCAAGTGTGCAGAGGAGGAGTGCACTCAGGGTCATCTCTGGGTATCGCACGATCTCCGAGGACGCAGCGCTGGTGCTATCTTCTTCACCTCCAATTCACCTCCTGGCGCGAGAACGTCAGGAGAGAAGAGAGCGGAAGAGAGACGGTCTAGAAGACCCCTCTCGAGACGCGATATACTCGCAGTGGCAGCAACGCTGGGACACGGCAGTTGGTGGACGCTGGACGCGCAGACTTATCAGCGACCTGAGGACCTGGTGCCAAAGGAAGCATGGTGGTCTGAGCTACCGGCTCACCCAGCTGCTGAGTGGACACGGCTGCTTCGGAAACTTCCTGCAAAGGATAGGCAAAGAAGCAGCCGCAGCCTGCTGGCACTGCGATGCAACAGAAGACGACGCCGAGCATACGATGCTAGCGTGTCCGGCCTGGGCGACTGAGAGGGCGTCACTTGTGGCTGCTCTCGGGGTCAGTCACCTGGAGGTGGATGCGGTGGTGACGACAATGCTCCAGTCGGCTGATAACTGGCGGGCGTGGGAGGACTTCGCCTCGAGCGTAATGGGACAGAAGGAGGACGCCGAGCGCGAGAGGAGAAGACGGCCTACGGCCGCCGTAGAAGCCGACTGAAAGGCGTCACATAGCGCGGTGTAGTTGGTAACGCAATGAGCGTTGCCACAGCGAGTAGAGTAGACGCCATCAGCGTATAAACCATTGCCACACTCCCAGCGTAATACTTCATTGGTAGGTCCGGAGTGTGGTAGATGCTTGCACGGGAGAGGTTTTTAGTGGGTAGGCCCGCAGCAGGGAGAGTCCCACACTGCCAATCTAGTGACCGGCTGTCACTTGGCGTCTTATAAAAGATTTTCCTTCTTCCAACGCAAAACAAAAAAAAAAAAAAAAAAAAGGTTAGGTTAGGTTAGGTTAGGTTAGGTTAGGTTAGGTTAGGTTAGGTTAGGTTAGGTTAGGTTAGGTTAGGTTAGGTTAGGTTAGGTTAGGTTAGGTTAGGTTAGGTTAGGTTAGGTTAGGTTAGGTTAGGTTAGGTTAGGTTAGGTTAGGTTAGGTTAGGTTAGGTTAGGTTAGGTTAGGTTAGGTTAGGTTAGGTTAGGTTAGGTTAGGTTAGGTTAGGTTAGGTTAGGTTAGGTTAGGTTAGGTTAGGTTAGGTTAGGTTAGGTTAGGTTAGGTTAGGTTAGGTTTTTTTTTTTTTTTGGTGTGGGAGTTGCGAGAGGATCACCTTGCTTATCACGGACAAGGTTTAAAAATTCTGAGGGATTAGACACGGTTTGTCATTTCCCTTGTGGATCTTTCTATGTTTCGTTTTTTCTTTGTAAGTGTAGGGATGGGATGGAAAGCGTCCGTGCACGACTTTATTGGAACCATCCCGGCATTCGCCATTACGACTGAGGAATCACGGTAAACTCAGTCGGGATGGGCGGCTCATTGGCCTTCCGGTTTGGTTAAATTAACCTCCGGCATCTCATTACCTATATGTGATATCTGTTTTTATTAGTCAGTTCGTGTCTGTGTTAGTGCAAGTGTTTGTGTCTCCTTAACATTTTCCTCGTTTATTTTTCTCATTATTTTATAAATAGTTCCAAAATAGTCAAAAATTGTTTTTGTGTATGAAGAATCCAATATTAATTTTCTGATTTCACTGAGATTTTGAACGTTGATGTTACATTTATTTTCCAGATTGAATTTGGTTTTTTCAAGGAAGGGACATTCAAAAAGCAAATGAAGGACAGTTTGTTCACTTTGGTTGTTACATGGACAGGTGTTTATAGTTAGAATTTTGAATCTATACAGGTAACTGCGGAAGAAACCATGCCCAGACAGGAACTGGGTCGTTTCGTAAGTCGGTGAGTACTTTCTGGCTAGTAACATTGCTTCTTGTATGTTTTGGAAGAACATCCTTGTGGTGCTTCCTGCAGTATCCCTTAGATATGCATCGTTCCAGTCCGACAAGGTTTTTGCCTTTAGTTCTCCTCTAGCATGGCTGATTGGGTAACTATCGTAGACAGGTTTCAACTTTAAAGACCCAGCTGCTCTTGCCAGTTCGTCCGCCCGGTCGTTCCCAGGGTCACAAGATTAGGTTAGGTTAGGTTAGGTTAGGTTAGGTTAGGTTAGGTTAGGTTAGGTTAGGTTAGGTTAGGTTAGGTTAGGTTAGGTTAGGTTAGGTTAGGTTAGGTTAGGTTAGGTTAGGTTAGGTTAGGTTAGGTTTTTTTTTTTGGTGTGGGAGTTGCGAGAGGATCACCTTGCTTATCACGGACAAGGTTTAAAAATTCTGAGAGATTAGACACGGTTTGTCATTTCCCTTGTGGGTTTTTCTATGTTTCGTCTTTTCCTTGTTAGTGTAGGGATGGGATGGAAAGCGTCCGTGCACGACTTTATTGGAACCATCCCGGCATTCGCCATTACGACTGAGGAATCACGGTAAACTCAGTCGGGATGGGCGGCTCATTGGCCTTCCGGTTTGGTTAAATTAACCTCCGGCATCTCATTACCTATATGTGATGTCTGTTTGTATTAGTCTGTTCGTGTCTGTGTTAGTGCAAGTGTTTGTGTCTCCTTTACATTTTCCTCGTTTATTTTTCTCATTATTTTATAAATAGTTCCAAAATAGTCAAAAATTGTTTTTGTGTATGAAGAATCCAATATTAATTTTCTGATTTCACTGAGATTTTGAACGTTGATGTTATATCTATTTTCCAGATTGAATTTGGTTTTTTCAAGGAAGGGACAATCAAAAAGCAAATGAAGGACAGTTTGTTCACTTTGGTTGTTACATGGACAGGTGTTTATAGTTAGAATTTTAAATCTATACAGGTAACTGCGGAAGAAACCATGCCCAGACAGGAACTGGGTCGTTTCGTAAGTCGGTGAATACGCTCTGGCTAATAACATTGCTTCTTGTATGTTTTGGAAGAACATCCTTGTGGTGCTTCCTGCAGTATCCCGTAGATATGCGTCGTTCCAGTCCGACAAGGTTTTTGCCTTTAGTTCTCCTCTAGCATGGCTGATTGGGTAACTATCGTAGGCAGGTTTCAACTTTAAAGACCCAGCTGCTCTTGCGAGTTCATCCGCTCGATCGTTTCCAGGGTCGTCGGAGTGGCCTTTGACCCACCGGAATACGATTTGGTTGCCGCCATCTCTGGCTCGGTCGCACAGCGAGAAGATCTCTCGAACGATCGGGTTGAGGCTCGTGCTGTCGGCTATTGCGGTCAGGCCGGAGAGTGAGTCCGACTCGATTCTAATCGTCTCGTGGTTCATCCTCTTGTGCACAACCCATTCCACCGCCGCTCGTATGGCCACCAGCTCAGCCTGGAAAACGGAGCAGTAATCCGCGAGCTTTATTTTTTTCGAGTGTACAACTGTTCCCTCCTTGTATGTCACGAATCCTGCACCCACTCTGCCTTCCAGGCGGCTGCCGTCTGTGTATATGTTGTAGTTCACGTTGGTTCTCTCGGCTTGCTCTTCTATCTGCTCTCCACGCAGAGATGCTGGGTGCGGCAACTCTCTCCAGTCCACGATTTTCATACAGGTTCTGTCCGCAGGTAAAGTAGACAACGGATTCCCGTGTTGCACCCCACGCAGTGCGGACATTTCCAGGATTCGCAGGTGTAGAGGAGGGATCCCAGATATTGCCATTGCAGAGTTTAGGGACATGGTACGGTATCCGCGGCAGATTCGGATGAGTATCGGTCTCAAAGCTTGGTTTAGTTTTTTCCTGATAACTTTCCGCGCGCACGCTTCTCCCCACACACTGGAGCAGTATAGGGCAATCGGCTCCAAGGCCCCCCTGTAGAGGGTCCTGAGCACTTCCGAGGAGAGTCCCCATGTCGGTTTTGCAGCTCGGCTGATTGCTCCAAAGATTTTGGTTATCTTCTGGCACACGTGATCCACGTGCTGCGACCAGTTCAAGTTTTTGTCCACAACAACCCCCAGGAGCTTGAAACTGTCAACAATTTTGAGGCTTGACAGACCAAGGCGGAGTTCCGGTTCGCGGTTCACCCGTTTTCGGGTGACGCACATCGCTAGACTCTTCGGAGCCGAGAATTGCAGCTTGCATCTTATGCTCCATTCGCGAATTGTACTCAGGGCGTTGTTCGCCCGCGTCTCGGCTTCGACCATAGTTCGTCCAACCGCGATCATAGTTATGTCGTCTGCGTAGGCCTGGACGTGTATCTCGTCGCCGAAGCTCTCCTGGAGCAAGTCGTCGACGATCAGGTTCCAAAAGAAGGGCCCACACGCGGATCCTTGCACGCATCCCAGGGACGTCGTCTTGCGCACGACAGTGTTACCGAAGACGAGTCGGACTCTTCTATCTGAGAGGTAGGACTGGATCAGCAAATACAAATTCCTCGGGCAGCGTTTCTTCTTCAACTGTTCCAGGAGGAACGGCCACCATGCGTGGTCGAACGCCCCTTTGATATCCAGCGAGACTACCAAGGCGATCATCTTCCTGCCGCGAGCGTCTTTCAGGACCGATGTTATCACATTGAGAGCGTCTTCGGCGGATCTCTGTCGGGTAAAGCCGTATTGGTTGTCGCTCATGAGGCGGCGATCAGCGCTAAAAGCCCATGTCAATCTTCCGACTATCATCTTTTCAAGTACGCGACCCATGACTGGTAGAAGCCCTATAGGACGCAGTGATCCGATATCGTCCGAGGGCTTCCCATGTTTGGGGATTAATACAACATTAGATTCTTTCCAAGAAGTCGGGAAGCAACCGGTCTTGAGGCATGCATTCATCATATTTAACACGTAGTCTAGGTGAGACCCAACAGTGCGCTGGCAGATGTCTGAAGTGAAGCCATCCAGACCGGGAGCCTTTTTGGGACTGATGCCCTGCAAAGCACGCAGGACCTCGCCCGCGGCAAAAATGACGTCATCGTTGGTGTCTGGCATCAAAAGGCTGGACTCTCTGATCCGCGAGTGCAGAGGCGAGTCAGACGCAGGATCGTCGTCCGGAAAAAAATGATTTAGCAGTGCCGCCGCGGTAGCTGCCTCACTGCCGAAACCCCTGCCATTGATTTTGACAGTGCTGGGGACCGGTAAGCTTCGCTTGGCAGTTATTCTGGTCAGCATTGACCAGACCGTCTCGCGGCTCTGTATGCGGCAAAACTCCTTCCAGCTGGCCGTCTTCGCAGCAGACACAGCATTTCTAAATTCTTCTCTGGCCTGAAGGTAAGCGGGCAGTGTCAGCAGTCGCCGGACGACACCAGAGTTCCTAAATCTTCTTTTGGCGACAGTGACCTTCCTCTTCAAGAGCTGCAAATCGTCGCTCCACCAAGGACACGCACGACCAGCAAAAGTCTTGATGTGAGGAATGGCACCTTCACAAGCCGCCTTAATGACCATGCTGAAGTCATTGCATCGTCGTTCGACGTCTCGATGTGATACGGAACTCAGCATTTCGCCAGCACACTGAGCCGTCTCCCGCATGATCCGCGAGAACTTTTCCCAGTTTGCCCTGGAAGTGGCGTAGATTCTTGTTGCTTTGCTTGTGTGTGAACGCACATTGGCTGGAGTTAATTCGAAAGTGATAGCCTGATGGTCGGAGAAACTATCAGTTGAAGTGTCAACTCGCCACATAGTTATAAAATCAACAATTCCAATACTACAAAGCGAGACGTCTATCCAGGACACTAGCCTACGGTTGCCTCTAATTGTGTCGAATGTTGGTGTAGATCCCTCGTTGAGGACACTCCAGTTGAGTTCGGCACACAAATCCGTGACCGCAGCACCCCTGGGGTCCGTTCTGGGACTGCCCCACCATGTGCTTTTGGCATTAAAGTCTCCTCCAATGATGAATTGGTGATCCTTGAATTCTTCAGCCAACCTAGCCAAGCTGGCAAGGATCGGATCCAAGTCCGCGCGCGGCTCCACATAAACAGACCCCAGGATGACACGGAGCCCCCCGACGTGCGCCGACACAAACACCGAGTTTGCATTTGTGTACTCCGAGATCATGACTCCCCTGAGGTCGTCAGATCTTAAGAGCACTGCAGCTTTGCACGGGTTGTCGGCGTTCAGTGAGCTCGCCTGGTAGAGAGTTCCGTGCATCCCCCTGACGGTACCGGTCGAACCCGTATACGGCTCCTGCAGCAACAGCACGTCAAAGGTCCTCAAGTTGGCCATGTCCAAGGCCAGTGAAGATCTCTGCAGGTTGACCTGGCAAATCTTAACTGGATCGGGCTCACTGCTTGTGTCATCCATAGTTGATACTCTCCCTGGTACGCTCTTCTAACTTTAATAGGTACGGACACAGACGGCTGTTTGCTCGGTGTCCAACTGAGGTCTTTGCGCTGGTCCTAGTGTTCGCCTTGCAGCAGTTGTGACACGTCTCTTTGTCCTTGTTGTCCTTGTCGGGGCATTCCGAGAGACGGTGTTCCTTTGCACAGTTCATGCATCTCTGTTTTTCGGTACATTTTGAAGCAAAATGACCGAAACCAAGGCACTTGTAGCATTGTACAATTGGGGAGCAGTCTTCGACATGCACTCGGAGAAATCCTACATTAAGTCTGCCCAACCGGAGCAATGCCGCTCGGAGAGCTGGTTTTACCGATACGATGATATTTTTCAGTTTTTCATTACGGTTTTTGGTTACACGAATGATTTTAAACTGTTCCTCGGTGTTTGCGTCCCCGATGATGTCCCCGATTGTGTCATTCTGGAATGTGAGGCATTCCAGAAATTCCGCGTTGAGTGTTTCCTTGTTGACACCCTTGAAAATTACCAGCGGCTGTCTGCGCCTGCCAGCCTCGGCCTTCAGATCCGTCTTTGCTTCGACGGCATCCCTAAGCTTAGCAGCATGCTCAGCATTAGGGAGAGTAATGACAATTCGGTTTCCAGAGATGGCAGAGACTCCCTTAATTCCAATTTTTAAATCTTTCGGCTTAACAGCTGAGACAATCTTTTTCCTGATAGAGTCGGAGGTATCGTCCTCCCGAGAGCTGGAAACTATCAGGGCGTATGTTCTTTCTGGTTTCGTCGGTAGCCCTGGCGCAAGATCCTCCCTGGTTAGGTTAGGTTAGGTTAGGTTAGGTTAGGTTAGGTTAGGTTAGGTTAGGTTAGGTTAGGTTAGGTTAGGTTAGGTTAGGTTAGGTTAGGTTAGGTTAGGTTAGGTTAGGTTAGGTTAGGTTAGGTTAGGTTAGGTTAGGTTAGGTTAGGTTAGGTTAGGTTAGGTTAGGTTAGGTTAGGTTAGGTTAGGTTAGGTTAGGTTAGGTTAGGTTAGGTTAGGTTAGGACTTTTCGTGTGTTCTGGGGTTAGGTTAGGTTAGGTTAGGTTAGGTTAGGTTAGGTTAGGTTCCCCCTTCATGGTTCGGGCCTTGTTGTGGCTAGGGGGCTTACGGTCTGCCGAAAAAATCTAGTGGGTGGTACTTAGATAGGCGCGTATCCTGGGTGGGTGGTAGGATAGGCGTCGGCAGACTTAACTAAAGCGAACCCGTCAAAACCCAAGGTGTAGAGGCAACGTGCCGATGGGTGTGTGGCTGCAGTGACGTTAAATGATCATGCACTAATAATGCATGCATCAATGCAGTCGTGAACGTTCCCTTGGAGGTACCTGCCGAAACCTCCAAGTATTCAGGCTTAGCCGGCCAAGCGGGGCTCTGGTCGGCTGGACGTGTATTTCCCTAGCTACTCGTGGGATTGAAATGGAAGAAATTATTAAAAAACTAAATAAGACGTTGACGGGCCTGCGAAAGGTCGAGGAGTTTATCGGCACACGAACCAACGTGCATGTACCGATTAAGACAGGAGTAAGGACGGCGTGCAATGAGTTGCAGGCGGTCCTGGACAGCCTCGTGGATCTGATCCGCGATGTTCGGGACGGTGACTGCCAGACCTCGCCGATGAAAGAAAGAGGCAAGGAGCCGTCAAAGCGGACGGAATCACCAAAGCGGCAAGAGCCGCTGAAGCGACAAGAGCCGCCAAAGAAGCGGCCAAAGAAGAAGAGGCTAAAGAAGCCTCCAGAAAGCGAGGATTCGCAGCAAGAGCAGCGGCCGCCCATCAACCACTCACAGAGGCAACGACCGCAGCAGCAGCAGAAACAGCAGCAACGGCAGCAGCAGCAGCAGCAGCAGCAAAAGCAGCAGCAGCAGCAGCGGCGGCAGCAACAACAGACGCAGCAGCGGCAGAAACAACAGCAGCAGCAACAAGGACAATGGACCCTGGTAAAGAGTAAGAATAAAAAAGCTGGTAATAACCAAAAACGATTATCAAGGCCGGCGGAGAATATCACCATCTCCCCGGCCATCAAGTCGGACGACCCGCCCTCATACGCGAGGGTCCTCAGAAGCTTGGCTTCTGCGGGGGGGAAGGAAGACTCAGGCCTGCCAGTGGTGCACGGCATCCGAAAGGGTGCCGGCGGCTCACTTCAGATTCGCCTGGCCAAGGGTGAGACCCGGGGGCCGGCTCTGGAGAGACTACTGGCCGAAGTCGCTGGGCCTGACTTGGTGGTTAAGAGGCTGTCCCCAAAAAGGACAGTCACCATCAAGGACCTCTACGAGGGTGTAGAGGTCGGGGAAGTGAGGGCCTCCCTGAGCCGGGCTCTGGGGGGGGACATCGATGAAGTCGAGGTCCTTCCCTTGAGACCGACCCAGTGGGGGTCCTACATGTGCACGGCGAGGGTGCCGTGGACAACGAGGACAGATGCCCTCATTCGGGAGGGACATCTGAAAATCGGGCTCCTCCGATGCCGCTTACGTCCGAGGGTGGACGTGAGGCAGTGCTTCCGCTGCCTTGGGTTCGCCCACATTGCATCCCGGTGCAGTGTGGTGGGGCTCGGGAGCGGAAAGCTCTGCAGGCGCTGCGGAGCGGAAGGACATGCGGCGACAGGGTGTAGTGCCGCATTGCACTGCGCGCCCTGCTCGAGGGCGGGTCATAGGGCCACGCACTGGTGCGGAAGCTCACAGTGCGAGGCGTTCCGACGATGTCTGTCTGAAAAATGTTTGAAGTAAAAATATTACAAATAAACCTGGGCCACTGTCAAGCGGCCCAGGATCTTATGTTTCAGGTGGTGCGAGAGAAGGGGGTGGACGTCGTCTTGGTGTCGGAGCAGTATCGTGACTGTTCCAGTCGCTGGTACTGTGACGGCGCCGGGTCGGCGGCCATCTTCTTCCCCTCTACGAGCCTGTGCGTCGCCAGGAGTGCTCCTGCCCCCGCTGCTCGCGGGTGGACCTGGGTGGAGGTGGCAGGCTGTAGAATCTACAGCTGCTACTTTTCCCCCAACCATCCGATTGAGCAGTTCGAGGAGGACCTGCGACGCCTCGAGGAGGACGTCCGGACGGCGTCGGTGCCTGTGGTGCTGGCGGGCGACTTCAACGCCTGGGCGACGGACTGGGGCTCGCCGGTGACGAACCGACGGGGTGCTCTCCTGTGTGAGGTGGCTTCGTGCCTACATTTGCTGCCTGCAAATGTCGGTGGGGAGTTCACCTTCCGCAGAGGCGCCACGGGTTCTGTCATCGACGTAACCTTCGCTGATGAAGGAATGATCGGACGGGTGAAGAACTGGCGTGTGCTCCCAGAACACACGCAAAGTGATCACCAGTACGTGACCTTCACTCTGGCGATAGGGCTGCGGGCCGTCGCCCCCGGCTTGAGGGCCGCCGCTACGGGATGGAGCCTCCGCTCCCTGGACCCCGAATCCCTGCTCACCGTCATCGAGGATGGCAGCCGAGAGATCGCGGCGGCGACCGGGGCGGAACAAAAGGTAAGTAGCCTGAGCGTGGTGGTGGAGCGGGCCTGCGACGCCTCCATGGTCCGGCGCGGTGGGCACTCCCTCAGGCGAAATGTTTATTGGTGGACTGAGGAGATTGCCGGCCTGCGTCGGTCATGCTTGGCTTCGCGGCGTCGTGCTCAGCGCTCGGGCTGGACGAGCCTCCAGGCAGTGGAGGATTTCAGGACGACGAAGAAGGCCCTGAAGAGCGCCATCAAGCGCAGTAAGGAAAGGTGCTGGGGGGAGCTGTGTGAGGAGGTGGATCGGGACCCCTGGGGTCTGCCGTACAAAATTGTGCGACAGAGACTGAGGGGACGGGATCTGGACCCTTACCTCAGCGATCCCCGGAACCTGACCGCTGTAATTGATGGCCTCTTCCCGCGCCACGACGACCGGCCGAGAACTGTGCGTTCTACTTCACCTGCGCCCGATCTCCAGCCATTCACGGCTGAGGAGCTTGAGGCTGCCACGAGGAAGGTAGGTACAGGTAAGGCCCCTGGACTTGACGAGGTCCCAAATGAGATCGTGCTGTTGGTGGCCCGGGGGTTTCCGGAAGTGCTGCTCGATGTGTACAACAAGTGCCTGGAAGAGGGCCTAGTCGGCGCCTCCTGGAAGAGACAGAGGCTAGTCCTCATTCTCAAAAAGGCGGTCGCGGACGGACCCTCTTCCTTTAGGCCGTTGTGCATGCTGGACGGCTTCGGGAAGCTCCTTGAGCGCCTCCTGCTCGGGAGACTACAGCTCATCCTGGAGGATCCGGAGCGGGGGCTCTCCGACCGACAGTACGGCTTCAGGCGGGGCCGATCTACGGTGGACGCCGTCGGTCACGTGGTAAGTGTGATCCGAAGGGCGTGGGAGGGCACGGTGAAGAGTCACCGACGGGTCGTCATGATAGCGCTGGATATCAAGAACGCCTTCAACTCCGCGCGATGGGAACTTGTTCTCAGAGCGTTGAGAGAGGACTTCCGGGTACCAGACTATCTGATGGCAATGCTCGAAAACTATTTCGATGGCCGGACGCTGGAGTATCGTCACGGCCCTTCTGGCGTGGAAGAGAAGCGACGGGTGTCGTCGGGCGTCCCGCAGGGATCGGTCTTAGGACCCACCCTGTGGAATGCCCTGTACGATGGACTGTTGCGGACTGACATGCCGGAGGGGTCGAGTCTTGTTGCTTTCGCGGATGACATCGCGGTAGTGATCGAGGGTAAGACCTCCCGTGACCTCGAAATTTCAGGGAACGAGGCGCTTCGTCGGGTCAAGAGATGGCTCGACCGAGCCGGACTGCAGCTCGCAGTCCAGAAGACCGAGGCGGTGCTGTTCTGCCGAAAGCGGCGACCTCTTCTGCCTCGGCTGCTGCTGGAGGGTTTCGAGGTGCCGCTGGCGAAATCGCTGCGGTACCTGGGGATCCAACTCGATCGTGGTCTCCGTTTCGGAGAACACATCGAGCTGGCGGCCGCCAAGGCAAGCGGAGTGGCGATTCAGCTGGGGAGGCTCATGCCGAATGTGGGTGGACCGAAATCATGTAGGAGGAAACTCTTGCATGAGGTCGTTCACTCCATACTTCTGTATGGGGCACCCGTCTGGGCAAAGTCACTGGAGGTAGAACAGCACAGGAAGAAGATGGCTGCCGTCCAGAGAAGAAGCGCTCTGAGAGTGATCTCCGGCTACCGCACCATCTCCGCCGACGCGGCTTTGGTGCTGGCTTCTTCTCCGCCCGTAGACCTGCTGGCGCTGGAGCGCAAAGCGGTGTACGATTCAGGTAAGGGACCGCAGCATAGGGCCTTGACGATGTCGAAGTGGCAGGATCGCTGGAGTTCGGCAGCCAAGGGACGCTGGACGAACAGGCTTGTCGGTGACCTTGGGCCCTGGTGCTCGAGGAAACACGGCGACCTGAGCTTCCGGCTCACGCAGCTGCTGAGCGGACACGGTTGTTTCGGTGCCTATCTTCATCGGATTGGCAAAGAAGCAACTGCAGCATGCTGGCACTGCGACTCGTCAAACGATGACGCGGAGCACACGCTGCTCTCGTGCCCCGCCTGGGCGGAACCGAGGCAGTCTCTCATGGCTGCCATCGGAACCGATCACCTGGGTGTGGACGCGATGGTGGCGTCAATGCTCCAAAGCAAAGAGAACTGGAGTGCTTGGGAGGCCTTTGCCTCTCGTGTTATCGGCGTGAAGGAGGAGGCCGAGCGTGAGAGGCGGAGGCGCCCCAATCCAGAGGTCGCGTAACCCGACTTTGTAGTATACCCTTAAGGTAAGATAAGCCACACCTCGATGTTTTGGTTAATTCTGCTTTCCGAAGTGTGGTGAAGTTGCTTCGGGGGGAGTGTTTAGTCAGTTGACAAACCTGGCACGCTCTCTGGTACGGGCCAGGGGGTGTCTTTTTGAAGATTCACTCCTCCTTTCCCCCGAGGAAAAAAAAAAAAAAAAAAAAAAAAAAAAAAAAAAAAAAAAAAAAAAAGGTTAGGTTAGGTTAGGTTAGGTTAGGTTAGGTTAGGTTTTTGATGTGGGGTTACACTATTATTTGCCCTGCTAATCACGTACAAGGCTTATATCTTCAAAGTGGATTGCATATGTTTCTATCTGTTCTAAGCTGTAATTGTTCGAACGGTCGAAGTTCGTGGATGGAGAGGATAGGGAGGAAGATCGGCTGTGGCCTAGTGGGAACTTCTCCGCATTTGCTTGTTTGACGAGGGAACCACAGAAACCTCGTCAAGAGAAGCTGGACTACTCAGAAATCCTCGCAGGCCTTCCGTCACTCCAGAAGGGAGCTCGGCTTTTTATATACCCAATTCAGTTATTCTAACTATTTCTATAAAAAGAAAAGGCTATGGTGATAGGTCCTTATGACCTATCACTGGAGCGATGTCTGCAAAGTCCTCATCTTTGTTTCTGCATAACGCCTCTGAAAATGGAGCATGTTTTAAAACGGTGCAGATGCGCCATGAACCCTCCATATCCCGTGAGGAATTGGGTGAGCTCAAAGCGCATCTGATGGATTTTCCTGAAAAAAAAAGTAATTACATTGTGAATAGTTTGAAGAAAACAATCTGGTAATGCTGCCCTTGATGCTGTCTAGTTGTCTTCTAGCTGTCTATATATCTTCTGTTCCATTCTTCCAGGGTTCTCCGGTGAATGGCTCGCTTGGCATAACTGACGGGAATTCTGAATATTTTGGGGCTGTCTTCTTAGCGTGGCTGAGATTCCATCAAGAGAACAGTGGGGGGCGTTGGTTTAACCATAGTTTATGGTTTCCTGTGCGCGTTCTTCCAGGAACTTAGAATATGTGCAAAGGCGGCTGTTAGCTCTATGGTTTGTAGGCACTTTAATGCTCGATCGCCTGTTGGCCTTGACGCAATTGAAGCAATTTTCTTTATCCTTAATATCCTTGTCAGGGCAATCTGTGAAGCGATGATCTTGAGAACAGTGCATACACCTTTGTTTTTCCATGCACTTGAAAGACAAATGACCAAAACCAAGACAGATGTAACATTGGACAATGGGAGAGCAGTCCTCCACGTGGACTCGTGAGAATCCTACGTTAACCCTACCGAGAGAGAGTAAGGTGGTTCTAAGTGTGGGTTTGACCGAAACAATAAGATTTTTCAGTCTTTCGTTCTTGTTTTTTGTGGTGCGGACGATTTTTAACTCGTCTCCTAAAGTCTTTCCTTGAGTAAAATCCGCAATAGAGTCATTTTGGAATTCTAAGCATTCCAAAAAAAAAAATTCGACCTCGGAGATGTCTTTGGAAAGACCTTTGAAGATGACGAGAGGTTGACGTCGTTTGATTTCCTCTGCCTTAAGGGTGGTTTTAGTCTCCACAGCCTCCCGAAGCCTTGAAGCGTGCTCCGCATTCGGTAACGTGATAACTACTCTATTTTTTGAAATCGCTGCCACGCCCTTAATTCCAATTTTGAGTTCCTGAGGCTTAACAGACGAGGTAATCTTCTTCCTAATGGAGTCCGATGTATCGTCTTCATTACCACTTGAAACAATAAGTGCGAAGGTCCTTTCAGGCTCCTTCGCAATATTTGGCAAACGCCTTTCTTCTCGGGGAGTGTTAGCGGGCAAGTTCACCCTGACGGCGGCGGAATATCCGCAAGAACTTACGAGGCTAGGCTTCGCAAGTTCTTCGACCCTGGCTGCCAGACTGGCAATCTGGCTCTTGATCTCTCCCAAGTCAGACAAGGGAGCGGGAGTCGTGACCGTCGCAGGAATTTTATCCTTTCGTAAGGTGTTTGATAATGCCTCAATCTGCGAGGCCCACTCGACGATGTCCGGGGACTTGGCCTTCTTCAAAATCTGCTGGCAGAGAAGAGCAATACGCACAGCGACAGATGGGAGTGAATCTCTTTCCTTAGGTGAGCCGGGTGGTGAAAGTGACCTCGAGGCCCTTGAACCAGGCGTCCTGGAAGGTGGTGAACGTAACATGTTCGCTCACACGATTCCAAGATACTTTTTATATTTCAATACTAAAAACTGTTTTTTTTTTTTCCATTTAGCACAAAATGTATACACACTATCTTCAGCTTTCACTATATCAATAGATGCGCATTAATTGCAGCTTCAAATGGAGACCAAGTTTGTCACAAAAAGACACGTCCAATACAGAATTGTCAAACACGAGGCGAATGGTAAGATGACGAAGGAATTAGAGAAGCGTGCCAGCAAAGGAAGATGCGTGATAGGAGCGTTTGGTAGAATAGCGAAGAATAAAAGGATACCAAAGAAAATGAAAATGGCGGTACACAATTGTATATTGTTGCCGACCCTGATGTATGGAAGCGAGTCATGGACGGTGAATGAAAGAGAAGTAAATAAGGTATGCACCGTAGAAATGGCTCATTTGAGAAGTATGACAGGAAAAACACTGAAAGATAGAGTGAGAAACGAATGGGTTATGAATGAATGCGGAGTAAAAGAAAGCGTGAAAGTGAAAGTTCAAAGAAGTGTGATGCGATGGTTTGGACATATTGAAAGGATGAATGAAGACCGACTGACAAAAAGAGTGTATAAAGGTAATGTAATAGGTAAGCGTGGAAGGGGAAGACCTAGAAAAGAATGGATTGATCAGATAAGTGAGATTGCGAATGAATGGAATTTACAGAGTGGAAACAAGAGAAGAGCATGCATGAAAAGAGTGATGAAATTAGATGAGATGAAAGAAGTATGCAGGGACAGAGTCAAGTGGAGGCACTTATGTGGAGGTACTGGCCACCCCTAGAGGAATGGCGGCAGGATACAAGACAAGACAAGACAAGTGGTTTTTACAAAATTTAATATTGTTCTTCAATGAATGATTTAAACTAAGTGCTCTGGCAATGTTTATTGTGCACATCAATGAGGCGCATCCGATGGCGCACTCAAAGATTTTTTAACACAAACGAGTTAGGCAGCGTTTCACAAAAAGTCAAATTTTTTAACCTAAAAAACTGTTTTTTCTATTTTGCACAAAAAGTTACAACATGATCTTCAATTTTTTTACACCAGAAAATGCGCATAAGCAGCAGCTTCAAATAGAGACCACTTTTGTCGAAAAAAAAACACGACCAATCCAGAATTGCCGAACACGTGGTTTTTACAAAATTTGATATTATTCTTCAACGAATGATTTAAAGTAAGTGCTCTAGCAATGTTTATTGTGCACGTCAATGAGGCGCATCCGATGGCGCACTCAAAGAATTTTTAACACAAACGACTTAGGCAGCGTTTCACAAAAAGTCAATTTCTAACCTCAAAAAACTGTTTTTTCTATTTTGCACAAAAAGTTTAAGCACGATCTTCAAGTTTTTTACACCAGAAGATGCACATCAGCAGCAGCTTCAAATCAACACCAAATTTGTCACAAAAAAACACGATTAATCCAGGACAACGATTTTTCCAAGAGGAGCGCGCGGGAAGCACGTGTGTTCCGTATGACGGGTGAGTTGTAACTGGTTAGGTTAGGTTAGGTTAGGTTAGGTTAGGTTAGGTTAGGTTAGGTTAGGTTAGGTTATCATGGTTCGGGCCTTGTCGTGGCTTGGGGGCTTCTCGATGCTTTTCCTCATAATCGGACAAGTGTCGGGGCTTTGGTCTGCCGACAATCTAGTGGGTGGTACTTAGATAGGCGCGCTCCCCGGGTGGGGTTAGAGTAGGTAGGCGCCGGCAGGGCAAAGTTAACTAAAGCGAACCGCGTATCTGTATGTATGTATCTATGTATTATATTTATTTATTATTATATTAAATACTTGGATAATAAATGGACAGTACGATTTCAAAACATGTACCTCAGGGGGGTACCGTTGCCACTGGCGGCGGAGAATCCCCTCCCGACGCGCAATCGTCGGGCTGCCCCACGGATTCTGGGGGGGGCAAAAATCGTTTCTTTGAGATAAGGATGGGAGTGTTGCTGGACACTCTCGAGGGCCTGAATAATTTCATCTCGCGTAGGACAAATGTCCACGTCCCATTAAAACAAGGAATTCAGGCCGCTCTGACAATAGCAATGGAGGTAATGGACTGCCTTAATGACGGAAAAACCGTCAGCGTCCATTGCCAAACGGACAACCGAAGCACCAAGACTGAGGGCACGGCGATGACACCACTGTCGTCAAAGTGCCTCAGCGTACAAGACCCGGAGCTGGGGTGGCAGCGCAAGCAACGGCAGCAGCCGCAACAAAAACAGCAGCCGCAACAACGGCAGCAGCCGCAACAACGGCAGCAGCCGCAACAACGGCAGCAGCCGCAACAACGGCAGCAGCCGCAACAACGGCAGCAGCCGCAACAACGGCAGCAACTGCAACAACGGCAGCAGCCGCGGTGGCAATCTCAGCCCCAGCAGCAGCAGCCGCAACTCCGGCCGCAAAAACGAGGAAGGCAGCGGGAGGAGCTGCTGCAGAGACATATTCCCGGTCCAAAGGAACGGGTGGACGAGGTGGCTACGGGATGGACCGTGGTCACCCACAAAAAGATGAGAAAGGCCCCGGTGACTTCGACTGCCGTCAAAAGGCAGTCGAAGCCACTTGAAATGCTGACCGTCACTCCAGTCGGCAGGGCAGACGAGCCGCCTACATTTGCAGGGGTACTAAAAGGACTTGTTGGAATAACCAGCAAGTCCGAACGAGAGGGTCTGCCAGGGATCCAGGGCATCAGGAAAGGTGCCAATGGGTCCCTGCAGCTACGCCTGACGAGGGGAGACTCCAGGGGACCTGCTCTGGAGAAACTTCTCGAAAGGATGGCAGGACCCTCTATGAAAGTTAAAAGATGGGTCCCTAAAAAGACCATCTATGTCAAGGACCTCTACGAGGGTGTAGAGGTCAAGGACCTCAAAGAAGCCCTGTCTCGGGCCCTGGGGGAGAGCCTCGAACAAATCGAGGTTTTCCCACTGAGAACAAGACAGGACAGGTCAGCTGCGTGCACGGCGAGGGTGCCGTGGACGAGGAGTGCAGATGACCTGATTCAAACCGGTCGCCTGACAATTGGCCTCCTCCGATGCCGAATCCGGCAGAAGGTGGAGGTCAAGCAGTGCTTCCGCTGTCTTGGGTTCTCTCACGTCGCAGCTAAATGCGACGTGCGGGAGCCCGGGAGCGCAGGCCTGTGCAGGCGATGTGGTGAGGAGGGGCACAACTCAGCGGGTTGCAAAAGCCCGCTGTGCTGTGCACCCTGTAAAAAGCAAAAACTGCCGTCCGCACATTGGTGCGGTAGTGCGCAGTGCGCTGCTGTCAAGCGATGCCTCCGGAGATGACCGCGCTAAATATCCTGCAAATCAACCTGGGTCACTGCCAAGTGGCCCAGGACCTGATGCAGCAGGTAGCGTCGGAGAAGAAGGTCGATGTTGTTCTGGTGTCGGAGCAGTACCGTGACTGTAACAGTCGCTGGTACTGTGACGGCGACGGAGTGGCGGCTATTTTTCTTCCGGCGCAGGGGGCGGTCGTCTCAGGACGCCATCGAAATGCCAGCAGGGGATGGACCTGGATTGAGGTAGCAGGCTGTAGGATTTACAGCTGCTACTTCTCCCCAAATGTCTCTCTGCAGCGGTTCCTCGACGATCTCCACGACCTGGAAACCGACGTCAGGACGTCCACGTTGCCGATAATCATGGCCGGTGATTTTAATGCCTGGTCGACTGAGTGGGGCTCGGCGACAACCAACAGACGGGGCTCCATCCTGGGTGATGTGGCTGCGAGCCTGCATTTGCACATTGCAAATGTGGGCACGGAGTTCACGTTCCGCAGGGGAGTCACGGGTTCAGTTGTCGACGTAACCTTCGCCAGCGAGGAAATAATCGGGCAGGTGAAGCGCTGGCGTGTACTCAATGACTACACGCACAGCGATCACCAGTACGTGTCTTTTTCGCTGGAGAGGGGACCCCGATCAGGACGACCCGGTAACTTCACTATAGGCGGCTGGAGCCTCCGATCTCTGGATCAAGAGACACTGGAGGTCATGGTGGAAAACCTGAAGACGTCGGTTGAGGACGCTGATGGCGCGGCGAGCAAGGTGAGGAGCCTTGGCGATCTCACCACGCGCGCCTGCGACGCGGCAATGGTCCGGCGCACGAAGCATCCCGCGAGGGGGCAGGCCTATTGGTGGTCAGACACCATAGCCAGTCTTCGCGCGACGTGTCTTGCCAGACGCCGGGCCGCCCAGCGGGCAAGGACATCGGGGGATACCTACGACAGTGCCCTTCAACGGTACCGGGACGCTCGCCGAGAGCTTAAGCTGGCCATCATGCGCAGCAAGGAAAGGTGCTGGGAAGAACTGTGTGAGACGGTGAATCACGACCCCTGGGGACTGCCGTACAAGATTGTGCGACAGAAACTACGGGGTAGAGATCAGGATCCGTTTCTCATGGACCCCCAGAACCTAACGAGCGTCATAGATGCTCTCTTTCCTGCGCATGACCGGAGGGCGGCAAGAAGCCCTGCTCCCCCGGGAGCGGACTTCGAACCCTTCTCCCAAGCTGAGCTTGACGCAGCGTCTGCCAGGATCAAAACCGGGAAGGCACCTGGACCGGACAACGTCCCGAACGAAGTCGTGCTGGTAGTGGCTAGGAAGTTTCCTGATGTGCTGCTGAATGTGTACAATACCTGTTTGGAGGAGGGTAATTTTGGCGACGCCTGGAAGAGGCAGAGGCTAGTCCTCGTCTCAAAAAAGGCTGTCGCCGATGGACCCTCATCTTTTAGGCCTTTGTGCATGCTCGACGGCTATGGGAAGCTCCTGGAGAGACTCATGGTTGGAAGGCTTCTCCCGATCCTCGAATCCGAGGACGGGGGACTCTCCGAGCACCAGTACGGCTTCAGGCCGGGACGATCAACCCTGGACGCCGTGGAACGCGTGGTGGACACCGTTCGGACTGCGTGGGAGGGGTCGGTGAAGAGACACCGGCAGGTCATGTTGGTGACTCTGGATATCCGGAACGCTTTCAACTCGGCTCGATGGGATTTAATCCTCAGAGAGCTGAGAGAAAGCTTCCGGGTCCCGGAGTACCTCATGGCCATGCTGGAGGATTACTTCGATGGCCGTGTGCTGGAGTATCGATGTGGTGCCAACGGGGGCTTGGAAACGCGACAGCTGACGTCTGGTGTTCCCCAGGGATCGGTCTTGGGACCAACCCTGTGGAACGTCATGTACGATGGTTTGCTGCGAACCGAGCTACCGGCGGGTGCTAGCGTCGTTGCTTTTGCGGACGACATCGCTGTGATGATCACCGGCAAGACTTGCGGTGAGATCACTGTCGCGGGGAATGAGGCCCTCCGCAGGGTGAAGCGGTGGCTGGACCGTTCCGGCTTGGAACTTGCAGTCCACAAGACGGAGGCAGTATTGTTCAGCCGAAAGCGACGACCCGCGCTGCCAAAACTGACGCTGGGGGGTTTTGAGGTGCCGCTGGTTAAATCCCTGCGGTACCTCGGTGTCCAACTTGATCGTCGACTCTGTTTCAGAGAACACATCGAGCTAGCGGCGGCGAAGGCAAGCGTGGTGGCGCAACAGCTGGGTAGAATCATGCCGAACGTCGGCGGGCCCAAATCGAGCAGAAGGAGACTTTTGCACGAGGTGGTGCACTCGACGCTTTTGTATGGGGCACCCATCTGGGCGAAGTCGCTCGAGGTTGAGCACTACAGGAAGAAGATGGCAAGTGTGCAGAGGAGGAGTGCACTCAGGGTCATCTCTGGGTATCGCACGATCTCCGAGGACGCAGCGCTGGTGCTATCTTCTTCACCTCCAATTCACCTCCTGGCGCGAGAACGTCAGGAGAGAAGAGAGCGGAAGAGAGACGGTCTAGAAGACCCCTCTCGAGACGCGATATACTCGCAGTGGCAGCAACGCTGGGACACGGCAGTTGGTGGACGCTGGACGCGCAGACTTATCAGCGACCTGAGGACCTGGTGCCAAAGGAAGCATGGTGGTCTGAGCTACCGGCTCACCCAGCTGCTGAGTGGACACGGCTGCTTCGGAAACTTCCTGCAAAGGATAGGCAAAGAAGCAGCCGCAGCCTGCTGGCACTGCGATGCAACAGAAGACGACGCCGAGCATACGATGCTAGCGTGTCCGGCCTGGGCGACTGAGAGGGCGTCACTTGTGGCTGCTCTCGGGGTCAGTCACCTGGAGGTGGATGCGGTGGTGACGACAATGCTCCAGTCGGCTGATAACTGGCGGGCGTGGGAGGACTTCGCCTCGAGCGTAATGGGACAGAAGGAGGACGCCGAGCGCGAGAGGAGAAGACGGCCTGCGGCTGCCGTAGAAGCCGACTGAAAGGCGTCACATAGCGCGGTGTAGTTGGTAACGCAATGAGCGTTGCCACAGCGAGTAGAGTAGACGCCATCAGCGTATAAACCATTGCCACACTCCCAGCGTAATACTTCATTGGTAGGTCCGGAGTGTGGTAGATGCTTGCACGGGAGAGGTTTTTAGTGGGTAGGCCCGCAGCAGGGAGAGTCCCACACTGCCAATCTAGTGACCGGCTGTCACTTGGCGTCTTATAAAAGATTTTCCTTCTTCCAACGCAAAACAAAAAAAAAAAAAAAAAAAAAAAGGTTAGGTTAGGTTAGGTTCCCCCATCATGGTTCGGGCCTTGTCGTGGCTTGGGGGCTTCTCGATGCTTTTCCTCATAATCGGACAAGTGTCGGGGCTTTGGTCTGCCGACAATCTAGTGGGTGGTACTTAGATAGGCGCGCTCCCCGGGTGGGGTTAGAGTAGGTAGGCGCCGGCAGAGCAAAGTTAACTAAAGCGAACCGCGTATCTGTATGTATGTATCTATGTATTATATTTATTTATGATTATATTAAATACTTGGATAATAAATGGACAGTACGATTTCAAAACATGTACCTCAGGGGGGTACCGTTGCCACTGGCGGCGGAGAATCCCCTCCCGACGCGCAATCGTCGGGCTGCCCCACGGATTCTGGGGGGGGCAAAAATCGTTTCTTTGAGATAAGGATGGGAGTGTTGCTGGACACTCTCGAGGGCCTGAATAATTTCATCTCGCGTAGGACAAATGTCCACGTCCCATTAAAACAAGGAATTCAGGCCGCTCTGACAATAGCAATGGAGGTAATGGACTGCCTTAATGACGGAAAAACCGTCAGCGTCCATTGCCAAACGGACAACCGAAGCACCAAGACTGAGGGCACGGCGATGACACCACTGTCGTCAAAGTGCCTCAGCGTACAAGACCCGGAGCTGGGGTGGCAGCGCAAGCAACGGCAGCAGCCGCAACAAAAACAGCAGCCGCAACAACGGCAGCAGCCGCAACAACGGCAGCAGCCGCAACAACGGCAGCAGCCGCAACAACGGCAGCAGCCGCAACAACGGCAGCAACTGCAACAACGGCAGCAGCCGCGGTGGCAATCTCAGCCCCAGCAGCAGCAGCCGCAACTCCGGCCGCAAAAACGAGGAAGGCAGCAGGAGGAGCTGCTGCAGAGACATATTCCCGGTCCAAAGGAACGGGTGGACGAGGTGGCTACGGGATGGACCGTGGTCACCCACAAAAACGTGAGAAAGGCCCCGGTGACTTCGACTGCCGTCAAAAGGCAGTCGAAGCCACTTGAAATGCTGACCGTCACTCCAGTCGGCAGGGCAGACGAGCCGCCTACATTTGCAGGGGTACTAAAAGGACTTGTTGGAATAACCAGCAAGTCCGAACGAGAGGGTCTGCCAGGGATCCAGGGCATCAGGAAAGGTGCCAATGGGTCCCTGCAGCTACGCCTGACGAGGGGAGACTCCAGGGGACCTGCTCTGGAGAAACTTCTCGAAAGGATGGCAGGACCCTCTATGAAAGTTAAAAGATGGGTCCCTAAAAAGACCATCTATGTCAAGGACCTCTACGAGGGTGTAGAGGTCAAGGACCTCAAAGAAGCCCTGTCTCGGGCCCTGGGGGAGAGCCTCGAACAAATCGAGGTTTTCCCACTGAGAACAAGACAGGACAGGTCAGCTGCGTGCACGGCGAGGGTGCCGTGGACGAGGAGTGCAGATGACCTGATTCAAACCGGTCGCCTGACAATTGGCCTCCTCCGATGCCGAATCCGGCAGAAGGTGGAGGTCAAGCAGTGCTTCCGCTGTCTTGGGTTCTCTCACGTCGCAGCTAAATGCGACGTGCGGGAGCCCGGGAGCGCAGGCCTGTGCAGGCGATGTGGTGAGGAGGGGCACAACTCAGCGGGTTGCAAAAGCCCGCTGTGCTGTGCACCCTGTAAAAAGCAAAAACTGCCGTCCGCACATTGGTGCGGTAGTGCGCAGTGCGCTGCTGTCAAGCGATGCCTCCGGAGATGACCGCGCTAAATATCCTGCAAATCAACCTGGGTCACTGCCAAGTGGCCCAGGACCTGATGCAGCAGGTAGCGTCGGAGAAGAAGGTCGATGTTGTTCTGGTGTCGGAGCAGTACCGTGACTGTAACAGTCGCTGGTACTGTGACGGCGACGGAGTGGCGGCTATTTTTCTTCCGGCGCAGGGGGCGGTCGTCTCAGGACGCAATCGAAATGCCAGCAGGGGATGGACCTGGATTGAGGTAGCAGGCTGTAGGATGTACAGCTGCTACTTCTCCCCAAATGTCTCTCTGCAGCGGTTCCTCGACGATCTCCACGACCTGGAAACCGACGTCAGGACGTCCACGTTGCCGATAATCATGGCCGGTGATTTTAATGCCTGGTCGACTGAGTGGGGCTCGGCGACAACCAACAGACGGGGCTCCATCCTGGGTGATGTGGCTGCGAGCCTGCATTTGCACATTGCAAATGTGGGCACGGAGTTCACGTTCCGCAGGGGAGTCACGGGTTCAGTTGTCGACGTAACCTTCGCCAGCGAGGAAATAATCGGGCAGGTGAAGCGCTGGCGTGTACTCAATGACTACACGCACAGCGATCACCAGTACGTGTCTTTTTCGCTGGAGAGGGGACCCCGATCAGGACGACCCGGTAACTTCACCATAGGCGGCTGGAGCCTCCGATCTCTGGATCAAGAGACACTGGAGGTCATGGTGGAAAACCTGAGGACGTCGGTTGAGGACGCTGATGGCGCGGCGAGCAAGGTGAGGAGCCTTGGCGATCTCACCACGCGCGCCTGCGACGCGGCAATGGTCCGGCGCACGAAGCATCCCGCGAGGGGGCAGGCCTATTGGTGGTCAGACACCATAGCCAGTCTTCGCGCGACGTGTCTTGCCAGACGCCGGGCCGCCCAGCGGGCAAGGACATCGGGGGATACCTACGACAGTGCCCTTCAACGGTACCGGGACGCTCGCCGAGAGCTTAAGCTGGCCATCATGCGCAGCAAGGAAAGGTGCTGGGAAGAACTGTGTGAGACGGTGAATCACGACCCCTGGGGACTGCCGTACAAGATTGTGCGACAGAAACTACGGGGTAGAGATCAGGATCCGTTTCTCATGGACCCCCAGAACCTTACGAGCGTCATAGATGCTCTCTTTCCTGCGCATGACCGGAGGGCGGCAAGAGGCCCTGCTCCCCCGGGAGCGGACTTCGAACCCTTCTCCCAAGCTGAGCTTGACGCAGCGTCTGCCAGGATCAAAACCGGGAAGGCACCTGGACCGGACAACGTCCCGAACGAAGTCGTGCTGGTAGTGGCTAGGAAGTTTCCTGATGTGCTGCTGAATGTGTACAATACCTGTTTGGAGGAGGGTAATTTTGGCGACGCCTGGAAGAGGCAGAGGCTAGTCCTCGTCTCAAAAAAGGCTGTCGCCGATGGACCCTCATCTTTTAGGCCTTTGTGCATGCTCGACGGCTATGGGAAGCTCCTGGAGAGACTCATGGTTGGAAGGCTTCTCCCGATCCTCGAATCCGAGGACGGGGGACTCTCCGAGCACCAGTACGGCTTCAGGCCGGGACGATCAACCCTGGACGCCGTGGAACGCGTGGTGGACACCGTTCGGACTGCGTGGGAGGGGTCGGTGAAGAGACACCGGCAGGTCATGTTGGTGACTCTGGATATCCGGAACGCTTTCAACTCGGCTCGATGGGATTTAATCCTCAGAGAGCTGAGAGAAAGCTTCCGGGTCCCGGAGTACCTCATGGCCATGCTGGAGGATTACTTCGATGGCCGTGTGCTAGAGTATCGATGTGGTGCCAACGGGGGCTTGGAAACGCGACAGCTGACGTCTGGTGTTCCCCAGGGATCGGTCTTGGGACCGACCCTGTGGAACGTCATGTACGATGGTTTGCTGCGAACCGAGCTACCGGCGGGTGCTAGCGTCGTTGCTTTCGCGGACGACATCGCTGTGATGATCACCGGCAAGACTTGCGGTGAGATCACTGTCGCGGGGAATGAGGCCCTCCGCAGGGTGAAGCGGTGGCTGGACCGTTCCGGCTTGGAACTTGCAGTCCACAAGACGGAGGCAGTATTGTTCAGCCGAAAGCGACGACCCGCGCTGCCAAAACTGACGCTGGGGGGCTTTGAGGTGCCGCTGGTTAAATCCCTGCGGTACCTCGGTGTCCAACTTGATCGTCGACTCTGTTTCAGAGAACACATCGAGCTAGCGGCGGCGAAGGCAAGCGTGGTGGCGCAACAGCTGGGTAGAATCATGCCGAACGTCGGCGGGCCCAAATCGAGCAGAAGGAGACTTTTGCACGAGCAGTAATCCGCGAGCTTTATTTTTTTCGAGTGTACAACTGTTCCCTCCTTATATGTCACGAATCCTGCACCCACTCTGCCTTCCAGGCGGCTGCCGTCTGTGTATATGTTGTAGTTCACGTTGGTTCTCTCGGCTTGCTCTTCTATCTGCTCTCCACGCAGAGATGCTGGGTGCGGCAACTCTCTCCAGTCCACGATTTTCATACAGGTTCTGTCCGCAGGTAAAGTAGACAACGGATTCCCGTGTTGCACCCCACGCAGTGCGGACATTTCCAGGATTCGCAGGTGTAGAGGAGGGATCCCAGATATTGCCATTGCAGAGTTTAGGGACATGGTACGGTATCCGCGGCAGATTCGGATGAGTATCGGTCTCAAAGCTTGGTTTAGTTTTCTCCTGATAACTTTCCGCGCGCACGCTTCTCCCCACACACTGGAGCAGTATAGGGCAATCGGCTCCAAGGCCCCCCTGTAGAGGGTCCTGAGCACTTCCGAGGAGAGTCCCCATGTCGGTTTTGCAGCTCGGCTGATTGCTCCAAAGATTTTGGTTATCTTCTGGCACACGTGATCCACGTGCTGCGACCAGTTCAAGTTTTTGTCCACAACAACCCCCAGGAGCTTGAAACTGTCAACAATTTTGAGGCTTGACAGACCAAGGCGGAGTTCCGGTTCGCGGTTCACCCGTTTTCGGGTGACGCACATCGCTAGACTCTTCGGAGCCGAGAATTGCAGCTTGCATCTTATGCTCCATTCGCGAATTGTACTCAGGGCGTTGTTCGCCCGCGTCTCGGCTTCGACCATAGTTCGTCCAACCGCGATCATAGTTATGTCGTCTGCGTAGGCCTGGACGTGTATCTCGTCGCCGAAGCTCTCTTGGAGCATGTCGTCGACGATCAGGTTCCAAAAGAAGGGCCCACACGCGGATCCTTGCACGCATCCCAGGGACGTCGTCTTGCGCACGACAGTGTTACCGAAGACGAGTCGGACTCTTCTATCTGAGAGGTAGGACTGGATCAGCAAATACAAATTCCTCGGGCAGCGTTTCTTCTTCAACTGTTCCAGGAGGAACGGCCACCATGCGTGGTCGAACGCCCCTTTGATATCCAGCGAGACTACCAAGGCGATCATCTTCCTGCCGCGAGCGTCTTTCAGGACCGATGTTATCACATTGAGAGCGTCTTCGGCGGATCTCTGTCGGGTAAAGCCGTATTGGTTGTCGCTCATGAGGCGGCGATCAGCGCTAAAAGCCCATGTCAATCTTCCGACTATCATCTTTTCAAGTACGCGACCCATGACTGGTAGAAGCCCTATAGGACGCAGTGATCCGATATCGTCCGAGGGCTTCCCATGTTTGGGGATTAATACAACATTAGATTCTTTCCAAGAAGTTGGGAAGCAACCGGTCTTGAGGCATGCATTCATCATATTTAACACGTAGTCTAGGTGGGACCCAACAGTGCGCTGGCAGATGTCTGAAGTGAAGCCATCCAGACCGGGAGCCTTTTTGGGACTGATGCCCTGCAAAGCACGCAGGACCTCGCCCGCGGTAAAAATGACGTCATCGTTGGTGTCTGGCATCAAAAGGCTGGACTCTCTGATCCGCGAGTGCAGAGGCGAGTCAGACGCAGGATCGTCGTCCGGAAAAAAATGATTTAGCAGTGCCGCCGCGGTAGCTGCCTCACTGCCGAAACCCCTGCCATTAATTTTGACAGTGCTGGGGACCGGTAAGCTTCGCTTGGCAGTTATTCTGGTCAGCATTGACCAGACCGTCTCGCGGCTCTGTATGCGGCAAAACTCCTTCCAGCTGGCCGTCTTCGCAGCAGACACAGCACTTCTAAATTCTTCTCTGGCCTGAAGGTAAGCGGGCAGTGTCAGCAGTCGCCGGACGACACCAGAGTTCCTAAATCTTCTTTTGGCGACAGTGACCTTCCTCTTCAAGAGCTGCAAATCGTCGCTCCACCAAGGACACGCACGACCAGCAAAAGTCTTGATGTGAGGAATGGCACCTTCACAAGCCGCCTTAATGACCATGCTGAAGTCATTGCACCGTCGTTCGACGTCTCGATGTGATACGGAACTCAGCATTTCGTCAGCACACTGAGCCGTCTCCCGCATGATCCGCGAGAACTTTCCCCAGTTTGCCCTGGAAGTGGCGTAGATTCTTGTTGCTTTGCTTGTGTGTGAACGCACATTGGCTGGAGTTAATTCGAAAGTGATAGCCTGATGGTCGGAGAAACTATCAGTTGAAGTATCAACTCGCCACACAGTTATAAAATCAACAATTCCAATACTACAAAGCGAGACGTCTATCCAGGACACTAGCCTACGGTTGCCTCTAATTGTGTCGAATGTTGGTGTAGATCCCTCGTTGAGGACACTCCAGTTGAGTTCGGCACACAAATCCGTGACCGCAGCACCCCTGGGGTCCGTTCTGGGACTGCCCCACCATGTGCTTTTGGCATTAAAGTCTCCTCCAATGATGAATTGGTGATCCGCGAATTCGTCAGCCAACCTAGCCAAGCTGGCAAGGATCGGATCCAAGTCCGCGCGCGGCTCCACATAAACGGACCCCAGGATGACACGGAGCCCCCCGACGTGCGCCGACACAAACACCGAGTTTGCATTTGTGTACTCCGAGATCATGACTCCCCTGAGGTCGTCAGATCTTAAGAGCACTGCAGCTTTGCACGGGTTGTCGGCGTTCAGTGAGCTCGCCTGGTAGAGAGTTCCGTGCATCCCCCTGACGGTACCGGTCGAACCCGTATACGGTTCCTGCAGCAACAGCACGTCAAAGGTCCTCAAGTTGGCCATGTCCAAGGCCAGTGAAGATCTCTGCAGGTTGACCTGGCAAATCTTAACTGGATCGGGCTCACTGCTTGTGTCATCCATAGTTGATACTCTCCCTGGTACGCTCTTCTAATTTTAATAAGTACGGACACAGACGGCTGTTTGCTCGGTGTCCAACTGAGGTCTTTGCGCTGGTCCTGGTGTTCGCCTTGCAGCAGTTGTGACACGTCTCTTTGTCCTTGTTGTCCCTGTCGGGGCATTCCGAGAGACGGTGCTCCTTTGCACAGTTCATGCATCTCTGTTTCTCGGTACATTTTGAAGCAAAGTGACCGAAACCAAGGCACTTGTAGCATTGTACAATTGGGGAGCAGTCTTCGACATGCACTCGGAGGAATCCTATGTTAAGTCTGCCCAACCGGAGCAATGCCGCTCGGAGAGCTGGTTTTACCGATACGATGATATTTTTCAGTTTTTCATTACGGTTTTTGGTTACACGAATGATTTTAAACTGTTCCTCGGTGTTCGTGTCCCCGATGATATCCCCGATGGTGTCATTCTGGAATGTGAGGCATTCCAGAAATTCCGCATTGAGGGTTTCCTTGTTGACACCCTTGAAAATTACCAGCGGCTGTCTGCGCCTGCCAGCTTCGGCCTTCAGATCCGTCTTTGCTTCGACGGCATCCCTAAGCTTAGCAGCATGCTCAGCATTAGGGAGAGTAATGACAATTCGGTTTCCAGAGATGGCAGAGACTCCCTTAATTCCAATTTTTAAATCTTTCGGCTTAACAGCTGAGACAATCTTTTTCCTGATAGAGTCGGAGGTATCGTCCTCCCGAGAGCTGGAAACTATCAGGGCGTATGTTCTTTCTGGTTTCGTCGGTAACCCTGGCGCAAGATCCTCCCTGGTGTCACCTCGCAGGACACCTGTCGGCAGGTTAGATTTGACGGCAGCGGAATACCCAGCAACTGGCTTAGCAAGCTCCTCCACCCTTGCGGCCAGGTTGGCTATTTGATTCTTAATTTCACAAAGGTCGTTGCTGGGAGCAGGAGACTTTATCATCCTTGGCCTTTCGACACATGGTAATTGATTTGCCAGCCTCTCGATCTGGGTTGCCCAATCCACGATGTCAGGGGATTTTGCTTTCTTCAAAATCTGCTGGCACAAGAGACTGATCCGCGCAGAAGTGGAGGGGGGTGGAGTATCCGCACTTGGCGAGAATGCCGGGGAGAGTGACCTTGAGGCCCGAGACCTTTGTCCCTGTGATGGCGGTGTGCGCTGCATCTTGATGAATCAAGGATTCATCCGCAGAGACTTGAGAGACCTCAACGCCGGTCACACGGCAAACCTGGGCCAAGTAAGAGACCTCGACGCGGGCAAGACGTCAAACCCGGCCCCACAAAGGGAAAACTCTGAACGCTTTTCCGGGTTTTTCCGTGATTTTTCCGAGGTTTTCCGGGAAGTTAGGTTTCTTGACTTTTAAGGAAAAACCTCGGAAAATTTTCCGGAGGGAATGTTTAGTTAATCAAGAAAACAAACGGCACACTGAATTACAAAGCCTACACGAAACGACGCTCGGTTTTTCACAACAACACTGCAGGAAAATTCCAACGATTTTCCGGGATTTTCCGGGATTTTTCCGAGGTTTTCCGAGAAGTTAGGTTTCTTGACTTTTGAGGAAAAAACCTCGGAAAATTTTCCGGAGGGAATGTTTAGTTAATCAAGAAAACAACGGCACACTGAAGTACAAAGCCTACACGAAACGACGCTCGGTCTTTCACAACAACACTGCAGGAAAATTCCAACGATTTTCCGGGATTTTCCGGGATTTTTCCGAGGTTTTCCGAGAAGTTAGGTTTCTTGACTTTTGAGGAAAAAACCTCGGAAAATTTTCCGGAGGGAATGTTTAGTTAATCAAGAAAACAACGGCACACTGAAGTACAAAGCCTACACGAAACGACGCTCGGTTTTTCACAACAACACTGCAGGAAAATTCCAACGATTTTCCGGGATTTTCCGGGATTTTTCCGAGGTTTTCCGAGAAGTTAGAGTTCTTCACTCTTGAGGAAAAACCTCGGAAAATTTTCCAAAGGAAATGTTAATCCGCGAAACGGCGCACTGCAGGACAAGATGAGACGAAACGGCGCTCGATTTAGAAAGTCTTCATCATCATCAGAATCGGTAGCTGGACGGATCGGATGACGTACTTGCAGCGCAGCAAAGTCGCTGCGATACCACACGAGGACCCCGTACACAAAGTCGTTGCAAAATGACTCGAGGACCCCGGGCACAAGCACAATCAAAATGGCCACCACGTGGCAACTCAGTACACCGAAACACGAATATCTCAATAAGTCTTAAAGTTCAAAAGATACGTTGCTCCTGCCACGACCTTTTTTATGCGGAATTCAGAGCTGCATCTAATGCTGCAGCCCAAATGTCTCCTGCACGACTGTGCCGGGCAGGGTCACACCACTTGTCCGATAAAGAAACCAAGATAAATCAAAAAGCACAAAAAACTAACTGAATTCAACTAAAAGGTAATTATTTTCAAAAAAAAGAAAGAAAGCACAGAACTTATAATCACATAAACTTAGTATATACACAGATTGCAAGCAAAAGATCACACTTAATTGCGGAAATTTGAATTAATAACACAATAATAACGGAGCGCTCATAAGAACGTCCGTCTGGTTTGAAGATTCGAGAGCAACTCAAGGTTAGGTTAGGTTAGGTTAGGTTAGGTTTTTTTTTGGTGTGGGAGTTGCGAGAGGATCACCTTGCTTATCACGGACAAGGTTTAAAATTCTGAGAGATTAGACACGGTTTGTCATTTCCCTTGTGGGTTTTTCTATGTTTCGTCTTTTCCTTGTTAGTGTAGGGATGGGATGGAAAGCGTCCGTGCACGACTTTATTGGAACCATCCCGGCATTCGCCATTACGACTGAGGAATCACGGTAAACTCAGTCGGGATGGGCGGCTCATTGGCCTTCCGGTTTGGTTAAATTAACCTCCGGCATCTCATTACCTATATGTGATGTCTGTTTGTATTAGTCTGTTCGTGTCTGTGTTAGTGCAAGTGTTTGTGTCTCCTTTACATTTTCCTCGTTTATTTTTCTCATTATTTTATAAATAGTTCCAAAATAGTCAAAAATTGTTTTTGTGTATGAAGAATCCAATATTAATTTTCTGATTTCACTGAGATTTTGAACGTTGATGTTATATCTATTTTCCAGATTGAATTTGGTTTTTTCAAGGAAGGGACAATCAAAAAGCAAATGAAGGACAGTTTGTTCACTTTGGTTGTTACATGGACAGGTGTTTATAGTTAGAATTTTAAATCTATACAGGTAACTGCGGAAGAAACCATGCCCAGACAGGAACTGGGTCGTTTCGTAAGTCGGTGAATACGCTCTGGCTAATAACATTGCTTCTTGTATGTTTTGGAAGAACATCCTTGTGGTGCTTCCTGCAGTATCCCGTAGATATGCGTCGTTCCAGTCCGACAAGGTTTTTGCCTTTAGTTCTCCTCTAGCATGGCTGATTGGGTAACTATCGTAGGCAGGTTTCAACTTTAAAGACCCAGCTGCTCTTGCGAGTTCATCCGCTCGATCGTTTCCAGGGTCGTCGGAGTGGCCTTTGACCCACCGGAATACGATTTGGTTGCCGCCATCTCTGGCTCGGTCGCACAGCGAGAAGATCTCTCGAACGATCGGGTTGAGGCTCGTGCTGTCGGCTATTGCGGTCAGGCCGGAGAGTGAGTCCGACTCGATTCTAATCGTCTCGTGGTTCATCCTCTTGTGCACAACCCATTCCACCGCCGCTCGTATGGCCACCAGCTCAGCCTGGAAAACGGAGCAGTAATCCGCGAGCTTTATTTTTTTCGAGTGTACAACTGTTCCCTCCTTGTATGTCACGAATCCTGCACCCACTCTGCCTTCCAGGCGGCTGCCGTCTGTGTATATGTTGTAGTTCACGTTGGTTCTCTCGGCTTGCTCTTCTATCTGCTCTCCACGCAGAGATGCTGGGTGCGGCAACTCTCTCCAGTCCACGATTTTCATACAGGTTCTGTCCGCAGGTAAAGTAGACAACGGATTCCCGTGTTGCACCCCACGCAGTGCGGACATTTCCAGGATTCGCAGGTGTAGAGGAGGGATCCCAGATATTGCCATTGCAGAGTTTAGGGACATGGTACGGTATCCGCGGCAGATTCGGATGAGTATCGGTCTCAAAGCTTGGTTTAGTTTTTTCCTGATAACTTTCCGCGCGCACGCTTCTCCCCACACACTGGAGCAGTATAGGGCAATCGGCTCCAAGGCCCCCCTGTAGAGGGTCCTGAGCACTTCCGAGGAGAGTCCCCATGTCGGTTTTGCAGCTCGGCTGATTGCTCCAAAGATTTTGGTTATCTTCTGGCACACGTGATCCACGTGCTGCGACCAGTTCAAGTTTTTGTCCACAACAACCCCCAGGAGCTTGAAACTGTCAACAATTTTGAGGCTTGACAGACCAAGGCGGAGTTCCGGTTCGCGGTTCACCCGTTTTCGGGTGACGCACATCGCTAGACTCTTCGGAGCCGAGAATTGCAGCTTGCATCTTATGCTCCATTCGCGAATTGTACTCAGGGCGTTGTTCGCCCGCGTCTCGGCTTCGACCATAGTTCGTCCAACCGCGATCATAGTTATGTCGTCTGCGTAGGCCTGGACGTGTATCTCGTCGCCGAAGCTCTCCTGGAGCAAGTCGTCGACGATCAGGTTCCAAAAGAAGGGCCCACACGCGGATCCTTGCACGCATCCCAGGGACGTCGTCTTGCGCACGACAGTGTTACCGAAGACGAGTCGGACTCTTCTATCTGAGAGGTAGGACTGGATCAGCAAATACAAATTCCTCGGGCAGCGTTTCTTCTTCAACTGTTCCAGGAGGAACGGCCACCATGCGTGGTCGAACGCCCCTTTGATATCCAGCGAGACTACCAAGGCGATCATCTTCCTGCCGCGAGCGTCTTTCAGGACCGATGTTATCACATTGAGAGCGTCTTCGGCGGATCTCTGTCGGGTAAAGCCGTATTGGTTGTCGCTCATGAGGCGGCGATCAGCGCTAAAAGCCCATGTCAATCTTCCGACTATCATCTTTTCAAGTACGCGACCCATGACTGGTAGAAGCCCTATAGGACGCAGTGATCCGATATCGTCCGAGGGCTTCCCATGTTTGGGGATTAATACAACATTAGATTCTTTCCAAGAAGTCGGGAAGCAACCGGTCTTGAGGCATGCATTCATCATATTTAACACGTAGTCTAGGTGAGACCCAACAGTGCGCTGGCAGATGTCTGAAGTGAAGCCATCCAGACCGGGAGCCTTTTTGGGACTGATGCCCTGCAAAGCACGCAGGACCTCGCCCGCGGCAAAAATGACGTCATCGTTGGTGTCTGGCATCAAAAGGCTGGACTCTCTGATCCGCGAGTGCAGAGGCGAGTCAGACGCAGGATCGTCGTCCGGAAAAAAATGATTTAGCAGTGCCGCCGCGGTAGCTGCCTCACTGCCGAAACCCCTGCCATTGATTTTGACAGTGCTGGGGACCGGTAAGCTTCGCTTGGCAGTTATTCTGGTCAGCATTGACCAGACCGTCTCGCGGCTCTTTTTGCACTCAAAGATTTTTTAACACAAACGAGTTAGGCAGCGTTTCACAAAAAGTCAAATTTTTTAACCTAAAAAACTGTTTTTTTTTTTTTTTTTTTTTTTTTTTTTTTTTTTTTTTTTTTTTTTTTTTTTTTTTTTTTTTTTTTTTTTTTTTTTCTATTTTGCACAAAAAGTTACAACATGATCTTCAATTTTTTTACACCAGAAAATGCGCATAAGCAGCAGCTTCAAATAGAGACCACTTTTGTCGAAAAAAAAAAAAAAACACGACCAATCCAGAATTGCCGAACACGTGGTTTTTACAAAATTTGATATTATTCTTCAACGAATGATTTAAAGTAAGTGCTCTAGCAATGTTTATTGTGCACGTCAATGAGGCGCATCCGATGGCGCACTCAAAGAATTTTTAACACAAACGACTTAGGCAGCGTTTCACAAAAAGTCAATTTCTAACCTCAAAAAACTGTTTTTTCTATTTTGCACAAAAAGTTTAAGCACGATCTTCAAGTTTTTTTACACCAGAAGATGCACATCAGCAGCAGCTTCAAATCAACACCAAATTTGTCACAAAAAAACACGATTAATCCAGGACAACGATTTTTCCAAGAGGAGCGCGCGGGAAGCACGTGTGTTCCGTATGACGGGTGAGTTGTAACTGGTTAGGTTAGGTTAGGTTAGGTTAGGTTAGGTTAGGTTAGGTTAGGTTAGGTTAGGTTAGGTTAGGTTAGGTTAGGTTAGGTTAGGTTAGGTTAGGTTAGGTTAGGTTAGGTTAGGTTAGGTTAGGTTAGGTTCCCCCTTCATGGTTCGGGCCTTGTCGTGGCTTGGGGGCTTACCAATGCTTGTCCTCATAAAGGGACGAGAGTTGGGACCAAAGCGAACCCCTGAGCGCTGGAGGGGGTGTTTCCCCATTAGCGCTCAGGTTTATTATATAATTATAGTTTATTTAATTATCTATTTATTTATATATTTAGTTTATGTAGTTTATTGGTGCTGCTGCCCGGTTGACTCCGGTCTGCGGAATATCTAGTGGGTGGGACTTAGATAGATAGGCGCGACCCCAGGGTGGGAACATTCAGATAGGCGCCTGCAGGCCGGGGAAGACTGGGTGAAGCATTTTATTTTATAATTGTATCTTATGTATTGTGTTTATATTTGTATGTATATGTGTATATATCTCATGCTTTTTTCTCTTTTTCAGAAAAAGAGTTCATCAAAATGGAAAACACGGTATCACATCATATACCCCAGGGGGGTACCACCGCTTCTGGCGGTGGAGAATCCCCTCCCGAAGCTTCGGCTTTGGGCTGCCCCACGGATTCTGGGGGGGGCAAATGCCGTAAAGAGTGTTTGAGGACGAGCGAGGAGCTCGCTTTAGTGTTAGAGGGCATTCGCGATTTCATCGCTGGGCGGTCAAACGTCCACGTTCCCATCAGGGAGGGAGTCGCGAGGGCCCTCAATTTGGCTTGTCTGGCGAGAGACTGCCTGGCGTGCGATACCGCCAGCGTCTCCTGCCAGACGGACAGTATGGAGACGCCCAGGCCCAGCCCAAGGAGGCTGCCACGGCCGGCGCCCCGAGTGCTTCCGCAGCGGCAACAGCCGCAGCAGCGGCACCAGCCACAGCAGCGGCAACAACCGCAGCAACGGCAACAGCCGCAGCAGCGGCACCAGCCACAGCAGCGGCAACAACCGCAGCAACGGCAACAGCCGCAACAGCGGCAACAGCCGCAGCAGCGGCAACAACCGCAGCAACGGCAACAGCCGCAACAGCGGCAACAGCCGCAGCAGCGGCAACAGCCGCAACAGCGGCAACAGCCGCAGCAGCGGCAACAGCCGCAACAGCGGCAACAGCCGCAGCAGCGGCAACAGCCGCAGCAGCGGAAACAGCCACAGCAGCGGCAACAGCTGCACCCACCCAAAGAACGGGTGGAAGGGCTGGCCACGGGATGGACCGTGGTCAGCCACAGAAAGAGGAAGAGCAAAGGGGCCACAGCGGCTCCGGTGGCTCCGGCTACCGTTAAAAGGCGGTCAAAGCCGTTGGAAACAGTGACCGTTGCCCCAGTCACTAGGACTGAGGTGCCTCCCTCATACGCAGCCGTGTTAAAAGGACTTGCTGCTGTAAGCAGCAAGTCCGAGCATGAGGGTCTACCGGGGATCCAGGGCATCAGAAGAGGTGCCAATGGGTCCCTGCAGCTGCGCCTAGCGAGGGGGGACTCTAGAGGTCCTGCCCTGGAGACGTTCCTCGCGGGCGTAGCTGGACCCTCATTGTCCATTAAGAGATGGGTTCCGAAGAGGACGATCTGTGTCCAAGACCTCTATGAGGGTATAGAGGTCCAAGACGTCAGATCGGCCCTGGCTCGGTCCCTGGGGGAGAGCCTCGAAGAAATCGAGGTTCTCCCGCTGAGACCGAGACAGAGTGGGTCCCTCGCGTGTACGGCGAAGGTTCCGTGGACACGAGCTGTGGACACCCTCATTGGGGCCGGGCGCCTGCAAATCGGCCTCCTCCGATGCCGTGTCCGGCATAAGATGGAGGTCAGGCAGTGTTTCCGCTGCCTCGGGTTCGCTCACGTCGCATCGAGGTGTGACGTGAGGGAGCCGGGGGGGGCTGGACTGTGCAGACGTTGTGGGGAAGAGGGGCACAACTCAGCGGGCTGCACAAGCCCGCTTTGCTGTGCCCCTTGCAAAAGGAGGGGACTGCCTGCCGCACATTGGTGCGGTAGTGGGCAGTGCGGGGAGCGGAAGCGATGCCTTCGGAGATGACCGCACTCAACATCCTGCAAGTCAACCTGGGTCACTGCCAAGTGGCTCAGGACCTGATGCAGCAGGTGGCGGCGGAGGGGAGGTTGGATGTTGTTTTGGTGTCGGAGCAGTATCGTGACTGTAACAGTCGCTGGTACTGTGACGATTCCGGAGTGGCTGCAATCTTCCTTCCGTCGCAGAGGGCGATCGTCTCTGGACGAAATCGCGCTGCTAGCAGGGGGTGGACGTGGGTTGAGGTGGCAGGCTGTAGACTGTACAGCTGCTACTTCTCGCCAAACGCTCCACTGCAGCAGTTTATGGACGACCTCCGCGACCTGGAGAGTGACGTCAGGACGTCAACGCTGCCAGTTATCGTGGCCGGCGACTTCAACGCCTGGTCGACTGAATGGGGTTCGTCAACGACTAACAGGCGGGGCTCTATCCTGGGTGATGTGGCTGCGGGCTTGCATTTGCACATTGCGAATGTGGGTTCGGAGTTTACGTTCCGCAGGGGAGCCACGGGCTCAGTCGTTGACGTAACATTCGCCAGCGAGGGAATAATCGGGCTGGTGAAAAACTGGCGTGTACTCGATGATTACACGCACAGCGATCACCAGTACGTGTCTTTCTCGCTGGAGAGAGGACCCCGGCCAGGTCGGTCGGGTCGCCCGGGAAACTCCGCTGTTGGCGGTTGGAGCCTTCGATCCCTGGATCAGGAGGCTCTAGAAGCCATGGTGGAGAGCCTCAGGGTGACGGTTGAGGATGCTGGCGGCGCGGCAGACAGGGTTGAGAGGCTTGACGACCTCACCAGGCGCGCTTGCGACGCGGCCATGGCTCGGTGCTCGAGGCGCCGTGCGGGTGCGCCGGCCTATTGGTGGACAGACACCATAGCCCGCCTCCGCGCGGCGTGTCTTGCCCGACGCAGGGCTGCCCAACGGGCACGGGCGACGGACGGCGTAGACGACAGCGCTTACCAGCGATACCGGGCCGCCCGCAAAGAGCTTAAGCTAGCTATCAAGCGCAGCAAGGAGAGGTGCTGGGAAGAACTGTGCGAATCGGTGAATAACGACCCCTGGGGACTGCCGTACAAGATTGTACGACAGAAGCTACGGGGACGAGATCTTGATCCGTTTCTCATGGACTCCCAAAACCTCACGAGCGTAATAGACGCTCTCTTTCCTGCGCATGAACGGAGGGTGGAAAGAGGCCCCGCTCCTTTGGGAGCGGACTTCGAACCATTCTCCCGGGCTGAGCTCGATGCGGCGGCGGCCAGGATCAAAACTGGAAGGGCGCCCGGACCAGACAATGTCCCGAACGAAGTCGTACTGTTGGTTGCCAAGAAGTTTCCCGATGTGCTGTTGAGCGTGTACAACGCCTGCCTGGAGGAGGGTAGATTCGGTGACGCCTGGAAGAGGCAAAGGCTTGTCCTTGTCTCTAAAAAGGCTGTCGCCGTTGGGCCCTCCTCTTTTAGGCCCTTGTGCATGCTTGCCGGCTACGGGAAGCTTCTTGAGAGACTGGTGGTTGGAAGGCTTCTCCCAATCCTCGAATCCGAGGATGGAGGGCTCTCCGAACACCAGTACGGCTTCAGACCGGGACGCTCCACCCTGGACGCTGTGGAGCGCGTAGTGGACACGGTCCGGACGGCTTGGCAGGGGTCGGTGAAAAGGCACCGGCAGGTCATGCTTGTGGCTCTGGACGTCCGGAATGCCTTCAACTCGGCGCGCTGGGATTTAACTCTCAGGGCGCTGAGGGAGAGCTTTCGGGTCCCGGAGTACCTGATGGCCTTGCTGGAGAGCTACTTTGATGGTCGGACGCTTGAATATCGATGCGGTGCCGAAGGCAGCGTCGAGACGCGACAGCTGACGTCTGGGGTCCCTCAGGGCTCGGTTTTAGGACCAACCCTGTGGAACGTCATGTACGACGGCTTGTTGCGGACGAAGCTGCCGGCGGACGCAAGCGTCGTTGCTTTTGCGGACGACATCGCGGTAATGATCACCGGCAAAACCTGCGAGGAGATCACTGCTACGGGGAACGAGGCCCTCCGTAGGGTAAAACGCTGGCTGGATAGCTCCGGACTGGAGCTGGCAGTCCAGAAGACGGAGGCAGTGCTGTTCAGCCGAAGGCGACGACCTGCGCTGCCTAAGCTGACGCTAGGGGGCTTCGAGGTGCCGCTGGTTAAATCTATGCGGTACCTCGGTGTCCAACTCGATCATCGACTCCGCTTCGGGGAACATATCGAGCTGGCGGCGGCGAGGGCAAGCGTGGTGGCGCAACAGCTGGGAAGGCTCATGCCGAACGTCGGCGGGCCCAAATCGAGCAGGAGGAGACTCCTGCACGAGGTGGTGCACTCGACGCTTTTGTATGGGGCACCCATCTGGGCGAAGTCGCTTGAGGTTGAGCACTACAGGAAGAAGATGGCAAGTGTGCAGAGGAGGAGTGCACTCAGGGTTATCTCTGGGTATCGCACGATCTCCGAGGACGCAGCGCTGGTGCTATCTTCTTCGCCTCCGATTCACCTCCTGGCGCGAGAACGCCAGGAGAGAAGAGAGCGGAAGAGAGACGGTCTAGAAGACCCCTCTAGAGACGCGATATACTCGCAGTGGCAGCAACGCTGGGACACGGCAGTTGGTGGACGCTGGACGCGAAGACTTATCAGCGACCTGAGGACCTGGTGCCAAAGGAAGCATGGTGGTCTGAGCTACCGGCTCACCCAGCTGCTGAGTGGACACGGCTGCTTCGGAAACTTCCTGCAAAGGATAGGCAAAGAAGCAGCCGCAGCCTGCTGGCACTGCGATGCAACAGAAGACGACGCCGAGCATACGATGCTAGCGTGTCCGGCCTGGGCGACTGAGAGGGCGTCACTTGTGGCTGCCCTCGGGGTCGATCACCTGGAGGTGGATACGGTGGTGACGACAATGCTCCGGTCGGCTGATAACTGGCGGGCGTGGGAGGACTTCGCCTCGAGCGTAATGGGACAGAAGGAGGACGCCGAGCGCGAGAGGAGAGGACGGCCCGCGGCCGCCGTAGAAGCCAACTGAAAGGCGTCACGTAACGCGGTGTAGTTGGTAACGCAATGAGCGTTGCCACAGCGAGTAGAGTAGACGCCATCAGCGTATAAACCATTACCACACTCCCAGCGTAATACTTCATTGGTAGGTCCGGAGTGTGGTAGATGCTTGCACGGGAGAGGTTTTTAGTGGGTAGGCCCGCAGCAGGGAGAGTCCCACACTGCCAATCTAGTGACCGGCTGTCACTTGGCGTCTTATAAAAGATTTTCCTTCTTCCAACGCGAAACAAAAAAAAAAAAAAAAAAAAAAAAAAAAAAAAAAAAAAAAAGGTTAGGTTAGGTTAGGTTAGGTTAGGTTAGGTTAGGTTAGGTTAGGTTAGGTTAGGTTAGGTTAGGTTAGGTTAGGTTAGGTTAGGTTAGGTTAGGTTAGGTTAGGTTAGGTTAGGTTAGGTTAGGTTAGGTTAGGTTAGGTTAGGTTTTTTTTGATGTGGAGTTACGCTATTATTTGCCCTGCTTATCACGTACAAGGCTTATATCTTCAAGTGGATTGCATATTTCTATCTGTTCTAAGCTAATTAATTGAACGGTTGAAGTTCGTGGACGGAAAGGAAAGGAAGAGCGGCTGTGGCCTAGTGGGAACTTCTCCGCATTTGCGAGTTTGACGAGGGAACCACAGAAACCTCGTCAAGAGAAGCCGGACTACTCAGGAATCTTCGCAGGCCTTCCGTCACTCCAGAAGGGAGCTCGGCTTTTTTTGATTACCCAGTTCATTTTATCTTACTATTTCTATTAGAAAAGGCTGTGGTGATAGGTCCTTATGACCTATCACTGGAGCTGATGTTTGAAGTCTTCATCTTGCTTCTGTAAAACACCTCTGAAAAAAAAAGGAGCATACATAGTTGAGCGTAAGCACATCTGATGGATTTTCCTGAAGATTTATAAGTCGACACGTTCTTTTAGCATGGCTTCCATTTTTATGCGGTATGGGCAGTCCCGAGAGTTGGCTCTGTGGTCGCAGACTTCTTTTTTCCCCTTGTTAATTTTTGAGCAGTTCCAGCAGTGAAGATCTGAGCTGGTGTCCCCTTTGGTGCATTCACGGCTTCTGTGCTCTCCAGCACAGTGCATGCATCGTTCTTTGATCTCCATACATCTGAGAGATGTATGGCCGTATCCAAGGCATTTGAAGCATTGAATGAGAGGGCTGCTGTCCTCGACGTGGACCCTCTGGAAGCCGATGCAAATCCGTTCCCTAGCAATCATGGCGCTCCGTATTTCTTTAGTGACACCAAGAATGATGTTACGAAGCCGATTGTTCTTGGGGTTCTTGTAAGTTCGCATAATAGTGATGTCATTGTCCCCCTTGATTGCTTCCAAAACTGAGTCATTCTGACACTTAATCATCTCGATAACTTCCTCGTTTTTCGTCTCTGTCTCCACCCCCTTGAGGACCACAGATGGTCTTAGACGTTTGCCCTCCTGGGCCGACAGCCTACCTTTGGTAAGTTCAGGTAGTGCCTCCTTCAAGACTTGTACATCTTTTTGAGTTGGGCACCTAACGATTACCTTGTTGTCCTTGGCGCTGTACATGGCCGAGACTCCGACCCTGAGTTGTGCAGGTTTGACTTGTTGCCTGAAAGTGTCCTGTATTTCTTTGCACGTTTGCGTTTTGTCAGATGCGCTTACAATAAGCGCATGAGACGCAGCAGCCTTGGTAGGCAAGTTCAACTTGAGAGCAGTGGAGTAATCATTTTGGGGCCGGGCAAGTTCGTCAACCTTAGCGGCCAATCCAGCAATTTGGTTCTTAATCTCGCTAAGATCGGTGGGGTTCATGGTGGGTGTGATGACCTGGTGTGGGTCATCTCTTGAAAAACCATTAGATAGAGCCTCAATCTGTGTCACCCATTCGACAATGTCGCGAGATTTTGCTTTTTTGAGGATCTGTTGGCACAAAATCCCAATTTGTGAAGCAATTGAGGGTAACGACACAGAATTTCCGGGTGATGGCGGAGAGAGGGAGCGAGAGGCTCTGGCTCTCGAGGTCTGCCTCTGAGACGATGGAGGGGTATGTAACATCTTTGCGTTACATACAAACAAAAGAACACGAAATAATTTTTTATATAAAAAGTGTACACACAATAATCGAAAAAAAAATTCTTTGAAAATTTCGAAAAACACCAAATGATGCGCAGAAAAAACACTTTTTCTTTATATAACTAACACAATAAAGCAAGGCGCATCTAAAGAGCCTAGTATAACCGCAATGTGATGCCACTTTGCAAAGTTTGCAAACACGTGGTTTTCACTTAATCACTAATATCTTGAAAACTGCAAGTCGCACAGGTATGCGTAAGCTATCAAATTTAGTGGTCTCAATGCGGCGCGCACACTGATGAACAGTTTGCAGTTCTAAGACTCCCCAGAAGGGCAGCGTTCCAAAAAACAATGATTTTTTCTCCAGTTTTTACACAAAATAGTCAATAAATCAATAAATTGCACACAAAAAACACTTTTTCTTTATATTAACTAACACAGTAAGGCAAGGCGCATCTAAAGAGCCCAATATAACCTCAATGTGATGCCACTGTAAAAAGTTAGCAAACACGTGGTTTTCACAAAAACACTAATATCTTGAAAACTGAAAGTCGCACAGGTATGCGTTCACTATCAAATTTAGTGGTCTTGATGCAGCGCACACACAGAAGAACAGTAAGGAATTTTAAGACTGCCCGGAAGGGCAGCGTATCGGAAAACGAATATTTTTCTCGAGTTTTTTCACTAAATAACTAAAAGCACTATAAATTTATTAACAAAACACAAGTTTTTTTTTTTTTTTTTTTGCATCATTATATGCGGCAAAGCAAGACGCAACTTTTAAGACACAAATCGGTACGATCCGACACAAATAGCCGATGTTTGGATTTTTCCAATACGGAGCGCGAGAAACACGTGGTGCTGCGGCGGACGCTGGACTGTAACTGGTTAGGTTAGGTTAGGTTAGGTTAGGTTAGGTTAGGTTAGGTTAGGTTAGGTTAGGTTAGGTTAGGTTAGGTTAGGTTAGGTTAGGTTAGGTTAGGTTAGGTTAGGTTAGGTTAGGTTAGGTTAGGTTAGGTTAGGTTAGGTTAGGTTAGGTTAGGTTAGGTTAGGTTAGGTTAGGTTAGGTTAGGTTAGGTTAGGTTAGGTTAGGTTAGGTTAGGTTAGGTTAGGTTAGGTTAGGTTAGGTTCCCCCATCATGGTTCGGGCCTTGTCGTGGCTTGGGGGCTTCTCGATGCTTTTCCTCATAATCGGACAAGTGTCGGGGCTTTGGTCTGCCGACAATCTAGTGGGTGGTACTTAGATAGGCGCGCTCCCCGGGTGGGGTTAGAGTAGGTAGGCGCCGGCAGAGCAAAGTTAACTAAAGCGAACCGCGTATCTGTATGTATGTATCTATGTATTATATTTATTTATTATTATATTAAATACTTGGATAATAAATGGACAGTACGATTTCAAAACATGTACCTCAGGGGGGTACCGTTGCCACTGGCGGCGGAGAATCCCCTCCCGACGCGCAATCGTCGGGCTGCCCCACGGATTCTGGGGGGGGCAAAAATCGTTTCATTGAGATAAGGATGGGAGTGTTGCTGGACACTCTCGAGGGCCTGAATAATTTCATCTCGCGTAGGACAAATGTCCACGTCCCATTAAAACAAGGAATTCAGGCCGCTCTGACAATAGCAATGGAGGTAATGGACTGCCTTAATGACGGAAAAACCGTCAGCGTCCATTGCCAAACGGACAACCGAAGCACCAAGACTGAGGGCACGGCGATGACACCACTGTCGTCAAAGTGCCTCAGCGTACAAGACCCGGAGCTGGGGTGGCAGCGCAAGCAACGGCAGCAGCCGCAACAAAAACAGCAGCCGCAACAACGGCAGCAGCCGCAACAACGGCAGCAGCCGCAACAACGGCAGCAGCCGCAACAACGGCAGCAGCCGCAACAACGGCAGCAGCCGCAACAACGGCAGCAGCCGCAACAACGGCAGCAGCCGCAACAACGGCAGCAACTGCAACAACGGCAGCAGCCGCGGTGGCAATCTCAGCCCCAGCAGCAGCAGCCGCAACTCCGGCCACAAAAACGAGGAAGGCAGCGGGAGGAGCTGCTGCAGAGACATATTCCCGGTCCAAAGGAACGGGTGGACGAGGTGGCTACGGGATGGACCGTGGTCACCCACAAAAAGATGAGAAAGGCCCCGGTGACTTCGACTGCCGTCAAAAGGCAGTCGAAGCCACTTGAAATGCTGACCGTCACTCCAGTCGGCAGGGCAGACGAGCCGCCTACATTTGCAGGGGTACTAAAAGGACTTGTTGGAATAACCAGCAAGTCCGAACGAGAGGGTCTGCCAGGGATCCAGGGCATCAGGAAAGGTGCCAATGGGTCCCTGCAGCTACGCCTGACGAGGGGAGACTCCAGGGGACCTGCTCTGGAGAAACTTCTCGAAAGGATGGCAGGACCCTCTATGAAAGTTAAAAGATGGGTCCCTAAAAAGACCATCTATGTCAAGGACCTCTACGAGGGTGTAGAGGTCAAGGACCTCAAAGAAGCCCTGTCTCGGGCCCTGGGGGAGAGCCTCGAACAAATCGAGGTTTTCCCACTGAGAACAAGACAGGACAGGTCAGCTGCGTGCACGGCGAGGGTGCCGTGGACGAGGAGTGCAGATGACCTGATTCAAACCGGTCGCCTGACAATTGGCCTCCTCCGATGCCGAATCCGGCAGAAGGTGGAGGTCAAGCAGTGCTTCCGCTGTCTTGGGTTCTCTCACGTCGCAGCTAAATGCGACGTGCGGGAGCCCGGGAGCGCAGGCCTGTGCAGGCGATGTGGTGAGGAGGGGCACAACTCAGCGGGTTGCAAAAGCCCGCTGTGCTGTGCACCCTGTAAAAAGCAAAAACTGCCGTCCGCACATTGGTGCGGTAGTGCGCAGTGCGCTGCTGTCAAGCGATGCCTCCGGAGATGACCGCGCTAAATATCCTGCAAATCAACCTGGGTCACTGCCAAGTGGCCCAGGACCTGATGCAGCAGGTAGCGTCGGAGAAGAAGGTCGATGTTGTTCTGGTGTCGGAGCAGTACCGTGACTGTAACAGTCGCTGGTACTGTGACGGCGACGGAGTGGCGGCTATTTTTCTTCCGGCGCAGGGGGCGGTCGTCTCAGGACGCCATCGAAATGCCAGCAGGGGATGGACCTGGATTGAGGTAGCAGGCTGTAGGATTTACAGCTGCTACTTCTCCCCAAATGTCTCTCTGCAGCGGTTCCTCGACGATCTCCACGACCTGGAAACCGACGTCAGGACGTCCACGTTGCCGATAATCATGGCCGGTGATTTTAATGCCTGGTCGACTGAGTGGGGCTCGGCGACAACCAACAGACGGGGCTCCATCCTGGGTGATGTGGCTGCGAGCCTGCATTTGCACATTGCAAATGTGGGCACGGAGTTCACGTTCCGCAGGGGAGTCACGGGTTCAGTTGTCGACGTAACCTTCGCCAGCGAGGAAATAATCGGGCAGGTGAAGCGCTGGCGTGTACTCAATGACTACACGCACAGCGATCACCAGTACGTGTCTTTTTCGCTGGAGAGGGGACCCCGATCAGGACGACCCGGTAACTTCACTATAGGCGGCTGGAGCCTCCGATCTCTGGATCAAGAGACACTGGAGGTCATGGTGGAAAACCTGAAGACGTCGGTTGAGGACGCTGATGGCGCGGCGAGCAAGGTGAGGAGCCTTGGCGATCTCACCACGCGCGCCTGCGACGCGGCAATGGTCCGGCGCACGAAGCATCCCGCGAGGGGGCAGGCCTATTGGTGGTCAGACACCATAGCCAGTCTTCGCGCGACGTGTCTTGCCAGACGCCGGGCCGCCCAGCGGGCAAGGACATCGGGGGATACCTACGACAGTGCCCTTCAACGGTACCGGGACGCTCGCCGAGAGCTTAAGCTGGCCATCATGCGCAGCAAGGAAAGGTGCTGGGAAGAACTGTGTGAGACGGTGAATCACGACCCCTGGGGACTGCCGTACAAGATTGTGCGACAGAAACTACGGGGTAGAGATCAGGATCCGTTTCTCATGGACCCCCAGAACCTTACGAGCGTCATAGATGCTCTCTTTCCTGCGCATGACCGGAGGGCGGCAAGAAGCCCTGCTCCCCCGGGAGCGGACTTCGAACCCTTCTCCCAAGCTGAGCTTGACGCAGCGTCTGCCAGGATCAAAACCGGGAAGGCACCTGGACCGGACAACGTCCCGAACGAAGTCGTGCTGGTAGTGGCTAGGAAGTTTCCTGATGTGCTGCTGAATGTGTACAATACCTGTTTGGAGGAGGGTAATTTTGGCGACGCCTGGAAGAGGCAGAGGCTAGTCCTCGTCTCAAAAAAGGCTGTCGCCGATGGACCCTCATCTTTTAGGCCTTTGTGCATGCTCGACGGCTATGGGAAGCTCCTGGAGAGACTCATGGTTGGAAGGCTTCTCCCGATCCTCGAATCCGAGGACGGGGGACTCTCCGAGCACCAGTACGGCTTCAGGCCGGGACGATCAACCCTGGACGCCGTGGAACGCGTGGTGGACACCGTTCGGACTGCGTGGGAGGGGTCGGTGAAGAGACACCGGCAGGTCATGTTGGTGACTCTGGATATCCGGAACGCTTTCAACTCGGCTCGATGGGATTTAATCCTCAGAGAGCTGAGAGAAAGCTTCCGGGTCCCGGAGTACCTCATGGCCATGCTGGAGGATTACTTCGATGGCCGTGTGCTGGAGTATCGATGTGGTGCCAACGGGGGCTTGGAAACGCGACAGCTGACGTCTGGTGTTCCCCAGGGATCGGTCTTGGGACCAACCCTGTGGAACGTCATGTACGATGGTTTGCTGCGAACCGAGCTACCGGCGGGTGCTAGCGTCGTTGCTTTTGCGGACGACATCGCTGTGATGATCACCGGCAAGACTTGCGGTGAGATCACTGTCGCGGGGAATGAGGCCCTCCGCAGGGTGAAGCGGTGGCTGGACCGTTCCGGCTTGGAACTTGCAGTCCACAAGACGGAGGCAGTATTGTTCAGCCGAAAGCGACGACCCGCGCTGCCAAAACTGACGCTGGGGGGTTTTGAGGTGCCACTGGTTAAATCCCTGCGGTACCTCGGTGTCCAACTTGATCGTCGACTCTGTTTCAGAGAACACATCGAGCTAGCGGCGGCGAAGGCAAGCGTGGTGGCGCAACAGCTGGGTAGAATCATGCCGAACGTCGGCGGGCCCAAATCGAGCAGAAGGAGACTTTTGCACGAGGTGGTGCACTCGACGCTTTTGTATGGGGCACCCATCTGGGCGAAGTCGCTCGAGGTTGAGCACTACAGGAAGAAGATGGCAAGTGTGCAGAGGAGGAGTGCACTCAGGGTCATCTCTGGGTATCGCACGATCTCCGAGGACGCAGCGCTGGTGCTATCTTCTTCACCTCCAATTCACCTCCTGGCGCGAGAACGTCAGGAGAGAAGAGAGCGGAAGAGAGACGGTCTAGAAGACCCCTCTCGAGACGCGATATACTCGCAGTGGCAGCAACGCTGGGACACGGCAGTTGGTGGACGCTGGACGCGCAGACTTATCAGCGACCTGAGGACCTGGTGCCAAAGGAAGCATGGTGGTCTGAGCTACCGGCTCACCCAGCTGCTGAGTGGACACGGCTGCTTCGGAAACTTCCTGCAAAGGATAGGCAAAGAAGCAGCCGCAGCCTGCTGGCACTGCGATGCAACAGAAGACGACGCCGAGCATACGATGCTAGCGTGTCCGGCCTGGGCGACTGAGAGGGCGTCACTTGTGGCTGCTCTCGGGGTCAGTCACCTGGAGGTGGATGCGGTGGTGACGACAATGCTCCAGTCGGCTGATAACTGGCGGGCGTGGGAGGACTTCGCCTCGAGCGTAATGGGACAGAAGGAGGACGCCGAGCGCGAGAGGAGAAGACGGCCTGCGGCTGCCGTAGAAGCCGACTGAAAGGCGTCACATAGCGCGGTGTAGTTGGTAACGCAATGAGCGTTGCCACAGCGAGTAGAGTAGACGCCATCAGCGTATAAACCATTGCCACACTCCCAGCGTAATACTTCATTGGTAGGTCCGGAGTGTGGTAGATGCTTGCACGGGAGAGGTTTTTAGTGGGTAGGCCCGCAGCAGGGAGAGTCCCACACTGCCAATCTAGTGACCGGCTGTCACTTGGCGTCTTATAAAAGATTTTCCTTCTTCCAACGCAAAACAAAAAAAAAAAAAAAAAAAAGGTTAGGTTAGGTTAGGTTAGGTTAGGTTAGGTTAGGTTAGGTTAGGTTAGGTTAGGTTAGGTTAGGTTAGGTTAGGTTAGGTTAGGTTAGGTTAGGTTAGGTTAGGTTAGGTTAGGTTAGGTTAGGTTAGGTTAGGTTAGGTTAGGTTAGGTTAGGTTAGGTTAGGTTAGGTTAGGTTAGGTTAGGTTAGGTTAGGTTAGGTTAGGTTAGGTTTTTTTGATGTGGGAGTTACGAGAGGATCACCTTGCTTATCACGGACAAGGTTTAAAAATTCTGAGAGATTAGACACGGTTTGTCATTTCCCTTGTGGGTTTTTCTATGTTTCGTCTTTTCCTTGTTAGTGTAGGGATGGGATGGAAAGCGTCCGTGCACGACTTTATTGGAACCATCCCGGCATTCGCCATTACGACTGAGGAATCACGGTAAACTCAGTCGGGATGGGCGGCTCATTGGCCTTCCGGTTTGGTTAAATTAACCTCCGGCATCTCATTACCTATATGTGATGTCTGTTTGTATTAGTCTGTTCGTGTCTGTGTTAGTGCAAGTGTTTGTGTCTCCTTTACATTTTCCTCGTTTATTTTTCTCATTATTTTATAAATAGTTCCAAAATAGTCAAAAATTGTTTTTGTGTATGAAGAATCCAATATTAATTTTCTGATTTCAGTGAGATTTTGAACGTTGATGTTATATCTATTTTCCAGATTGAATTTGGTTTTTTCAAGGAAGGGACATTCAAAAAGCAAATGAAGGACAGTTTGTTCACTTTGGTTGTTACATGGACAGGTGTTTATAGTTAGAATTTTAAATCTATACAGGTAACTGCGGAAGAAACCATGCCCAGACAGGAACTGGGTCGTTTCGTAAGTCGGTGAATACACTCTGGCTAATAACATTGCTTCTTGTATGTTTTGGAAGAACATCCTTGTGGTGCTTCCTGCAGTATCCCGTAGATATGCGTCGTTCCAGTCCGACAAGGTTTTTGCCTTTAGTTCTCCTCTAGCATGGCTGATTGGGTAACTATCGTAGGCAGGTTTCAACTTTAAAGACCCAGCTGCTCTTGCGAGTTCATCCGCTCGATCGTTTCCAGGGTCGTCGGAGTGGCCTTTGACCCACCGGAATACGATTTGGTTGCCGCCATCTCTGGCTCGGTCGCACAGCGAGAAGATCTCTCGAACGATCGGGTTGAGGCTCGTGCTGTCGGCTATTGCGGTCAGGCCGGAGAGTGAGTCCGACTCGATTCTAATCGTCTCGTGGTTCATCCTCTTGTGCACAACCCATTCCACCGCCGCTCGTATGGCCACCAGCTCAGCCTGGAAAACGGAGCAGTAATCCGCGAGCTTTATTTTTTTCGAGTGTACAACTGTTCCCTCCTTGTATGTCACGAATCCTGCACCCACTCTGCCTTCCAGGCGGCTGCCGTCTGTGTATATGTTGTAGTTCACGTTGGTTCTCTCGGCTTGCTCTTCTATCTGCTCTCCACGCAGAGATGCTGGGTGCGGCAACTCTCTCCAGTCCACGATTTTCATACAGGTTCTGTCCGCAGGTAAAGTAGACAACGGATTCCCGTGTTGCACCCCACGCAGTGCGGACATTTCCAGGATTCGCAGGTGTAGAGGAGGGATCCCAGATATTGCCATTGCAGAGTTTAGGGACATGGTACGGTATCCGCGGCAGATTCGGATGAGTATCGGTCTCAAAGCTTGGTTTAGTTTTTTCCTGATAACTTTCCGCGCGCACGCTTCTCCCCACACACTGGAGCAGTATAGGGCAATCGGCTCCAAGGCCCCCCTGTAGAGGGTCCTGAGCACTTCCGAGGAGAGTCCCCATGTCGGTTTTGCAGCTCGGCTGATTGCTCCAAAGATTTTGGTTATCTTCTGGCACACGTGATCCACGTGCTGCGACCAGTTCAAGTTTTTGTCCACAACAACCCCCAGGAGCTTGAAACTGTCAACAATTTTGAGGCTTGACAGACCAAGGCGGAGTTCCGGTTCGCGGTTCACCCGTTTTCGGGTGACGCACATCGCTAGACTCTTCGGAGCCGAAAATTGCAGCTTGCATCTTATGCTCCATTCGCGAATTGTACTCAGGGCGTTGTTCGCCCGCGTCTCGGCTTCGACCATAGTTCGTCCAACCGCGATCATAGTTATGTCGTCTGCGTAGGCCTGGACGTGTATCTCGTCGCCGAAGCTCTCTTGGAGCAAGTCGTCGACGATCAGGTTCCAAAAGAAGGGCCCACACGCGGATCCTTGCACGCATCCCAGGGACGTCGTCTTGCGCACGACAGTGTTACCGAAGACGAGTCGGACTCTTCTATCTGAGAGGTAGGACTGGATCAGTAAATACAAATTCCTCGGGCAGCGTTTCTTCCTCAACTGTTCCAGGAGGAACGGCCACCATGCGTGGTCGAACGCCCCTTTGATATCCAGCGAGACTACCAAGGCGATCATCTTCCTGCCGCGAGCGTCTTTCAGGACCGATGTTATCACATTGAGAGCGTCTTCGGCGGATCTCTGTCGGGTAAAGCCGTATTGGTTGTCGCTCATGAGGCGGCGATCAGCGCTAAAAGCCCATGTCAATCTTCCGACTATCATCTTTTCAAGTACGCGACCCATGACTGGTAGAAGCCCTATAGGACGCAGTGATCCGATATCGTCCGAGGGCTTCCCATGTTTGGGGATTAATACAACATTAGATTCTTTCCAAGAAGTCGGGAAGCAACCGGTCTTGAGGCATGCATTCATCATATTTAACACGTAGTCTAGGTGGGACCCAACAGTGCGCTGGCAGATGTCTGAAGTGAAGCCATCCAGACCGGGAGCCTTTTTGGGACTGATGCCCTGCAAAGCACGCAGGACCTCGCCCGCGGTAAAAATGACGTCATCGTTGGTGTCTGGCATCAAAAGGCTGGACTCTCTGATCCGCGAGTGCAGAGGCGAGTCAGACGCAGGATCGTCGTCCGGAAAAAAATGATTTAGCAGTGCCGCCGCGGTAGCTGCCTCACTGCCGAAACCCCTGCCATTAATTTTGACAGTGCTGGGGACCGGTAAGCTTCGCTTGGCAGTTATTCTGGTCAGCATTGACCAGACCGTCTCGCGGCTCTGTATGCGGCAAAACTCCTTCCAGCTGGCCGTCTTCGCAGCAGACACAGCACTTCTAAATTCTTCTCTGGCCTGAAGGTAAGCGGGCAGTGTCAGCAGTCGCCGGACGACACCAGAGTTCCTAAATCTTCTTTTGGCGACAGTGACCTTCCTCTTCAAGAGCTGCAAATCGTCGCTCCACCAAGGACACGCACGACCAGCAAAAGTCTTGATGTGAGGAATGGCACCTTCACAAGCCGCCTTAATGACCATGCTGAAGTCATTGCACCGTCGTTCGACGTCTCGATGTGATACGGAACTCAGCATTTCGTCAGCACACTGAGCCGTCTCCCGCATGATCCGCGAGAACTTTCCCCAGTTTGCCCTGGAAGTGGCGTAGATTCTTGTTGCTTTGCTTTGGTTAGGTTACTTTGGTTGCGTTGCTTTGGTTAGGTTAGGTTAGGTTAGGTTAGGTTAGGTTAGGTTAGGTTAGGTTAGGTTAGGTTAGGTTAGGTTAGGTTAGGTTAGGTTAGGTTAGGTTAGGTTAGGTTAGGTTAGGTTAGGTTAGGTTAGGTTAGGTTAGGTTAGGTTAGGTTAGGTTAGGTTAGGTTAGGTTAGGTTAGGTTAGGTTAGGTTAGGTTAGGTTAGGTTAGGTTAGGTTAGGTTAGGTTAGGTTAGGTTAGGTTAGGTTAGGTTAGGTTAGGTTAGGTTAGGTTAGGTTAGGTTAGGTTAGGTTAGGTTAGGTTAGGTTAGGTTAGGTTAGGTTAGGTTAGGTTAGGTTAGGTTAGGTTAGGTTAGGTTAGGTTAGGTTAGGTTAGGTTAGGTTAGGTTAGGTTAGGTTAGGTTAGGTTAGGTTAGGTTAGGTTAGGTTAGGTTAGGTTAGGTTAGGTTAGGTTAGGTTAGGTTAGGTTAGGTTAGGTTAGGTTAGGTTAGGTTAGGTTAGGTTAGGTTAGGTTAGGTTAGGTTAGGTTAGGTTAGGTTAGGTTAGGTTAGGTTAGGTTAGGTTAGGTTAGGTTAGGTTAGGTTAGGTTAGGTTAGGTTAGGTTAGGTTAGGTTAGGTTAGGTTAGGTTAGGTTAGGTTAGGTTAGGTTAGGTTAGGTTAGGTTAGGTTAGGTTAGGTTAGGTTAGGTTAGGTTAGGTTAGGTTAGGTTAGGTTAGGTTAGGTTAGGTTAGGTTAGGTTAGGTTAGGTTAGGTTAGGTTAGGTTAGGTTAGGTTAGGTTAGGTTAGGTTAGGTTAGGTTAGGTTAGGTTAGGTTAGGTTAGGTTAGGTTAGGTTAGGTTAGGTTAGGTTAGGTTAGGTTAGGTTAGGTTAGGTTAGGTTAGGTTAGGTTAGGTTAGGTTAGGTTAGGTTAGGTTAGGTTAGGTTAGGTTAGGTTAGGTTAGGTTAGGTTAGGTTAGGTTAGGTTAGGTTAGGTTAGGTTAGGTTAGGTTAGGTTAGGTTAGGTTAGGTTAGGTTAGGTTAGGTTAGGTTAGGTTAGGTTAGGTTAGGTTAGGTTAGGTTAGGTTAGGTTAGGTTAGGTTAGGTTAGGTTAGGTTAGGTTAGGTTAGGTTAGGTTAGGTTAGGTTAGGTTAGGTTAGGTTAGGTTAGGTTAGGTTAGGTTAGGTTAGGTTAGGTTAGGTTAGGTTAGGTTAGGTTAGGTTAGGTTAGGTTAGGTTAGGTTAGGTTAGGTTAGGTTAGGTTAGGTTAGGTTAGGTTAGGTTAGGTTAGGTTAGGTTAGGTTAGGTTAGGTTAGGTTAGGTTAGGTTAGGTTAGGTTAGGTTAGGTTAGGTTAGGTTAGGTTAGGTTAGGTTAGGTTAGGTTAGGTTAGGTTAGGTTAGGTTAGGTTAGGTTAGGTTAGGTTAGGTTAGGTTAGGTTAGGTTAGGTTAGGTTAGGTTAGGTTAGGTTAGGTTAGGTTAGGTTAGGTTAGGTTAGGTTAGGTTAGGTTAGGTTAGGTTAGGTTAGGTTAGGTTAGGTTAGGTTAGGTTAGGTTAGGTTAGGTTAGGTTAGGTTAGGTTAGGTTAGGTTAGGTTAGGTTAGGTTAGGTTAGGTTAGGTTAGGTTAGGTTAGGTTAGGTTAGGTTAGGTTAGGTTAGGTTAGGTTAGGTTAGGTTAGGTTAGGTTAGGTTAGGTTAGGTTAGGTTAGGTTAGGTTAGGTTAGGTTAGGTTAGGTTAGGTTAGGTTAGGTTAGGTTAGGTTAGGTTAGGTTAGGTTAGGTTAGGTTAGGTTAGGTTAGGTTAGGTTAGGTTAGGTTAGGTTAGGTTAGGTTAGGTTAGGTTAGGTTAGGTTAG